>JAHRHZ010000012.1:4489344-4509256 GCA_024137785.1 Ginglymostoma cirratum
GATGATTTCCTCAAACACATTTCCCAGCACTGAACTAGGATTACAAACCTTCTAGGATTATCCTCTAGTCTCTGGGATCTAAATAACAACTTGATTAAAGCAGGAGTGGGCCACCTGTCTGCAATTAGCCATAGTTTGTAAGGGACCATAAACATCTCTCTGTTAGAGAAAATAAGAGTCAAGTGGTTAGAGAAACATGGAAAGTTAAATATGGGAGCAGAAGTAGGTCATTTGGCCCTTTGAACCTGCTCTGCCCTTCGGTATGATCATGACTGGCACCCAACTCAGTCCCCTGTACCAACTTTCTCCCTATAGCCTTTGATCACTTTTGCCTCAAGAACTATATCAAACTCCTTCTCAAAAACTCCTTCTCTGTGGCAGAGAATTCCATAGGCTCACTACTCTCTGGATGAAGAAATCTCATTTCACCTTAGCTTGAAATGGCCTAACCTGCATCCTTAAAATGTGACCCCTGGTTCTGGACTCCATAATATTTGGGACATTCTTTCAGTGTTCACTCTGTTCAGGTTTCTATGAGATTTTTACCTCCACTATTCTTCTAAACTCAGCGAATATAGTCCTAACCAATCCAGTCTCTCTTATTGCTCAAGGCTCACCACTCCACATCGAGTACAGCTGGCCAGGAATTGCTCCTACCTCAATCCTATTAGAAGAATTAGCAGATTCATCAAGCAAGGATGGCCTCTCACTTTGTTTACTGAAGCAGCTGGTAGCAGCATTAGATTCTAGCGAATGTTTGACACTGACAGTCAAGAATTATCCAATCAGGTAATTAATTCTGCAAGTGAGCAGCGAACCAGGAAAATGGTCCTGGTCAAGTTTAAAGTAACTGATTGGATACAAACACTTTTTACTCAATCATGGGACATGGGTGTTGCTGGCTGTGTCAATGTTTGTTGCTCGTGCCTATTTAGCCTTGGTATTGAGCTGCTTTCTTGAAATACTGCAGTTTGTGTACTGTAGGTAGCCTCCAATGCCATTAGGGAGGGAGTTCAAGGGTTTTGACCCAGTGACAGTGATGCAATGGCAATATATTTCCAAGTCAGGATAGTGAGTGGCTTGGAAGGGAACTTGCAGATGATGGTTTTCCCATATATCTGATATGCTTGGTGTTTGAGATGGAAGTGGTTGTGGGTTTGGAAGGTGCTCTCTAAGGAACTTTGGTGAATTTCTGCAGTAGATAGTACACACTACTGCTACTGATCATCAGTGGTGCAGGGAATGGATGTTTGTGAATGTGGTGCCAATCAAACCAGATACTCTTTTCCTGGATGGTGACAAATGTCTTGAGTATTGTTGGGGCTGCACTCAAGCAGGCAAGTGGGGAGTATTCCATCTGAGTGATGATTTGCGCCTTTTAGATGGTTGACAGGCTTTGGGGAATCAGGAGGTGAGTCACTTGCTGCAGGATTCTGAGCCTTTTACAATATGATTCAGCATTCAGGAAGCTGTTTAGACAAGGTTTACCAGACTGATATCAAAAATGAGAGGATTGTCTAATGAGGAAAAGTCGTACAGGTTAGGTTTGTACATGCTAAAGTTTAGGAACTTGAGGTGACTTGATTGAAAAGTATAAGATCCTGAGGGGTCTTTCCACATGTGTACATGGAGAGGCTGTTTCCTCTTGTCAGAGATTCAGGAACAAAGGACTACTGTTTAAGAGTAGTGTTGACTACTTAAGACTGAGATGAGGAAAAACATTTTCCCAAAGCTGGTGGAAGTAGAATTTTTGAAAATGTTGAAGGACGAGGTGAATAGATTCTTGATGAGCACGGGGGTAAAAAGGTATCAGGTTGGACAGGAATGTGGAGCTGAGGGTGCAATCAGAACTCCACTGAATGGTACAGAAGGCTCGAGGGGCTGAATGGCTCACTTCTGCTCCAATTGTATGTTTGCATGTATCCGTTGCAATCTGTACAGTGCCTTAAGTTGAAATAGCAGCACTACAGTGGATTGTGTTAAACACAGCAGTTGGAGGAAAATCTACTGGTTTGGAAAATGCTCTAATTGACGTGTTTCTGTATCTAGGAAATATGATACATCTGCCACATCAGTTGGTACCTTCTCAATCAGTTACAGAACTGAAGAACCCAAATGGACAGAGTTGAATCTCCTCCCATTACTACAAACTTGGTTGTGTTCTCTTTCAAACGAGGAAGTAATGGAGAAGGTCTTCTCTAGATGACTCACCCTGCAACTTACAAGTGTTTCATAAATAGTTGCATCATCGGCAAATATCCAGCCACATCTAATGTTAGTCTGTGTAGTATTGGTTGAAGTGAGTTTCTGTTTAAGATTAATTAGGGGCTTTTCCTGTAAATTACACTTACTTCAAAAATGTTGATATCTAATTTTGACAAGTCGAAGTAATGAACTGACACTCTCTAACCTTACCTCCTTTTTTGAAGTTAGCTGTGACTCAATGTGCCATATTCTCACCTCGGATTCGGATGGTGTGGGTTCGAGTACACAACGAGGCTGCACTGAACCAAAGACTCTTCTCAGAAGAGATGTTAAACTGGGTCCCTGGCTGCCCTCGAAGTGGATGTAAAAAAATCTCATTGCCATCGTTTTGAAGATGAGTAGGGGAGTCCATCCCAGTATCTTAGCTAATATTTATCCCTCAAATAAATCATTAAAACAGATCAGCTGGCCACTATCACATTGCTGTTTGTTGGGGCTTGTCGTGTGCAATTGCCTGTGTTTTTTCCTATGTTACCACAGATGCTAAGTATTTAATTCACTGAAAAATAATTATGAAAAGTCTGGAGATGTGAAGGGTGTGGTGGAGACGTGAAGGGTGTGGTAGAGATGCAAGTTCTTTCTTCCTTTGTCCCTTATCCTTTCGAGAACTGCAACAACCCACAGGAGTTATTTCTTCTCCAGTATTTCCATCCTCACATCTGAGAAGAGGCAGAGTTTTGAGAGGCTTCTCTCTCAAAAGTTGAATTTCTTACATTCTTAAAAGACGAGGCTGAAATTTTGCCAACTGTCTTTAGCCAGCTGTGTCAAAATTACAATCTTTTTCCATTTCTTTCTGATCCTTATCTTCACTGATTCCAGACTTCTGCCAAATTGAGAAAGAAAAATTCAAAGGTGACGACGGACCATCTGTGATTCATTTACAAAGTTAACAATAGTAATAGTGGGAGGTTTGAACAGACCTGGGGATCTGTTTGAGCACTTCATTACTCAAATACAGAAAATTTAAGAAAAGGTGCATAATTGTGTAAAGACATGTGGCAGGTCAGAAGATTGAACAGAAACAGGAAAGCATGACTAATAGATTCATAAGGAGGGAAAAATTAAAATGTGAGAGAAAGCTAACTGGAACTACAAATAAAGATAGAAGTATTTATAATAATCAATAAGGACAATAGTTAACAAAGTGAACAATGGACCCCAAATTCTTTGATCTCTTTGGTCCTAAGCGCTTTATCCCAACTCTTTGAAATGATGTACACTTCTGGCCTTGACTGTTTTCTGTGGTAGAGAATTTGTATCACACTCTGGTGAAGAAATTTCTTCTAATCACAATCCTAAATGGTTTACCCCATATTCCTGATTCTGGACTGCCCTGCCAACAGGAACATCCTTCCTGCATCCACCCTGTCTAATCTTGTTAAGATTTTTTTAGGTTTCTATGAGATCCTCCCTCATTCTTCTGAGCTGCAGTGAATATAATTCCAACCAATTTAACTTCTCCTCATACAATCTGTCAGTCCTGCCATCCCAGGAATCAGTCTTGTAAACTTTCACTACACTGCTTCCATAGCCAAGGCCTTCTTCTGATAAAGAGATCAAAACTAAGACAATACTCCAGTGGTGGTCCTACCAAGGCCCTTTAAAACTGTAACAAGACATCCCTGCTCGTGTACTCAAATCCTCTCACTATGAAGGCCAATGTACCATTTGCTTTTGAAATAACTCCACAGAGGCTGGTACTCCATCACCAAATCAAACTTTATTTACACATGGAAAGTCCTTGACACTGATCCAGCTTCCTCAGAGCCAGCTTTCGGAGTGAACAGAACCTCTGACACTCCTGATTATACCTGTCAGCCAGGGCTCCCTGATTGGACCAGATTAACAACCCCAATCAGGGAACTCATATTCTACAAACTCCACCTGGCTGACTTCATTACCGTCATTACATCCTTTCCCCTCTGAGACCCAGGACATAAGCCAGTTCTTTTTTTTGTAGCTCCTCCTGGAGTGTTTTAGCACCGGGTCAGGCTCTTCCAAATCTGCCTCTGATATGGGCAGTGTGTAACACAGCTTAGCTCACCTCTTGTGCTCGGAGTGTCTCGGAAGAAATTCACTCTCCTCTTCAGGCAGCAAATGCATTGAGGCGGGACATCCACCATATCCATCTCAGCTTCCAAGATATCTTCAATGTTTGACAGAGAGGGAGAACCCATGGATTCCAGAACAGTCAGAAAGGCTTTTGCGGAACCGGGCGCATTTTGCTCCCACACCATTTGTGAGTTTATAGCTTTCAGATGGTCCATGTGCTTGTTCAGGACCATTGCACCCACCTGAACTTTATACGCCACTGGACCAGACCTTGTGTCGATCATGTCGCTTACCCATACAGTGCCATTCCAGTGGTTCCTACACCAAACTTTGCCCCTGAAATAAATGGTCTCTCTCGCTTAGCAGAGTCTTGTGTCTGGCATTGGTATTTCAGATGCCATTTCACTGTTTGCCCCCAGGTCCAGGAAGATCAGATTTAACATAGTGCAGAGTCTTCTCCGCATTGAATGATGGATAGTACCGTTCAACTTCAGGAAATACTCAAACTCCCTGCTGGCAAATGATAACGTGTCATCTGTGACCAATGGGAGTCTGTGTATTGCTAAATATATGTGCAGTTTTTCTATCATCGTCCCCATGTTTGACAAATTAACTCTATGCTCCTCAAAAGCCTTTCCGACTGTTGCAGAACCTGTCTGTCAAGCATTAAAGAGATCTCGGAATCTGAGATGGATATGGTGGATGTCACTGCCTTGATGCCTTTGCCACCTGTAGAGGAGAATGAATTTCTTTCAAGACGCTCTGGACTCAAGAGGCGAGCTACTGTGCGTTACACACTACCCATATTGGAGGCAGAGTTGGAGGAACCTGATCCGGTGCTAAAACACCCCAGGAGGAGCTACAAAAAAATGAACTGGTGTATCTCCTTGGACTCAGAGGGGGAGGGATGCAGTGATTGTAACAATGTCAGCCAGGTGGACCTCATAGAATATGAGTTCCCTGATTGGGGCTGTTAGCCTGGTCCAAACAGGGAATCCTGTCAGGAGTGTCAGTCATCCTGTTCACTCTGAGAGCTGGCTCTGAGAGAGCTGGATCAGTGTCAAGGACTCTTCATTATAAATATAGAGTGACTTGCTGATGGGATACTGGCCTTTGTGGAGTTATTTCAGTGGTTCTGCTGGACTGGCTCATTCACATTCCTATATTCTCAGTATTCCTTTATTTCTACCATTATATGAGTTTGTGTATTTTAATGCCTGGCAATGCACCTGTTTTACTGCTTGCATGTGCTTCTTGTCAAGTGTGTCTGTGTGTTGTGCATATTCGCAGGTCAATGTATCAGTGTGGGTGTTAATGCACGTGTCAATAGATGTGTGTATAGAAGCGTTCATTTACACATGTACTTACACATACACAGTTCTATGTCATAAAGTTTTTAAAACATGGTAAAAGACCCTTCAGCCCATAGAACACAGAGCATAGACAGTACAGCACAGGAATGGGCCCTTTGGTCCACAACGTCGTACCAAACTCAAAGCCAAATGAAACTAATCCCTCCTGCCTGCCATTGGTGCATATCTTTCCATTCCTCGCATATTCATTTGCTTATCTAAAAGTCCCTTAAATATCCCGCTTGTTTCTGCTTCCACCACCACCCCTGGCAGTACATTCTAGACTCTTACCACTGTCTGTGTAAAAAACTTGCCCCTCACATCTCCTTTGAACTTGCCTCCTTTCATCTTAAATGCAGACCCCCTACTATTAGATATTTCACATCTGGGAGAAAGATTCCGACCGTCAACCCTGTCTGCACCCCATAATTTTATAGAGTTCTATCAAGTCTCCCCTCAGCCTCCACCACTCCAGAGAAAACAACCCAAGTTTTTCTGGCCTCTCCTTACAGCTCATACCCTCTAATCTAGGCAGCATCCTGGTAAACCTCTTCTGTACCTTCTCCTAAACCTCCACAACCTTCCTGTAATTAGCCACCAGATTTGAACGCAATACTCTAAGTGTGGCCTAACCAAAGTCTCAGAAAGCTGCAATATGACATCTTGACTTTTGTACTCAATCCCCTGACCAATAACAGCAAGCTTGCCATACGCCTTCTTTACCACCCTATCTACTTGCATGGCCACTTTCTGGGAGCTATGGACTTGAACCCTAAGATCCTTCTGTACATTAATGCTGTTCAGAGTCCTGCCATTAACTGTATACTCTTCCCTAACATTTGATCTCCCAAAGTGCAGCATCTCACACTCACCCGGATTAAAATCCATCTGCTATTTCTCCACCCATATCTGCAACTGATCCATTATCATGCTGTATCCTTTGACAACTTTCTACACTATCCACAAATCCACTGCTCTTTGTAACATCTGCAAACTTACTAACCCACCCATCTACATTCTCATCTAAGTCATTTATATATATCACAAACAGCAGAGGTCCCAGTATGGATCCCTGTGCACTACCACTAGTCATGGGCCTCCAGCCTGAAAACACCCTTCTAGTAATATCCTCTGCTTTCTGTGGGCAAGCCAATTCTGGATCCACATGGCCAAGTCACTGTGGATCCCATGCATCTTAATCTTCTGGATCAACCTACCATGAGGGACCTCGTCAGAAGCCTTACTAAAATCCATGTAAACAACATCCACTGCTCCATGCTCATAGATCACCTTTGTCACCTCCTCCAAAAATTCAATCAAGTTAGTAAGACATGACCTGCCCTGCACAAAGCCATACTGACTGTCTCTAATTAGATCATGCTTTTCCAAATGTCTATAAATACTTTTCCCTAAGAATTCTCTCCAATAGCTTCCCGATCACCAATGTAAAGCTCGCTGGTCTGTAGTTTCCTGAGTCATCCTTATTTCCATTCTTGAACAGAGGAACAACATTAGCTACTCGCCAGTCCTCTGGGATCTCTCCAGTGGCTAGTGAGGATACAAAGATCTTAGACAAGGACGCAGCAATCTCCTCTCTTACCTCTCTCAGTAACTTGGGGTAGATACCATTGGGCCCTGGGGACTTATTCACCTTAATGCTCTTCAAGAGGTCCAACAGCATTTCTTTCTTAATCTCAGAATGCCCCAGCATGTTAGTATGCTCCACACAAATCTCACTATCCTCCATATCCTTTTCCTCAGTGAATACCGGTGCAAAGTACTTATTTAGGATATCACCCATATCCTCTGTCTCCAAGCAAAAGTTCTCTCCTTTATCCTTGAATTGTCCTACCTACTCCCTAGTTATCCTTTTGTTTTTAACGTAACTGTACAATGTCTTGGGATTCTCTTTAACCCTACTTGCCAAGGTCATTTCATGGCCCCTTGTTGCTCTCCTAATTCCCTACTTGAGTACTTTCCTGATTTCCTTATATTCATCTCGGGCCCTGTCTGATTTTAGCTTTCTAAACATTACATATGTTTCTTTTTTCCGTTTCAACTAAATTCACAACCTCCCTCATTATCCAAAAGTCCATTACCTTGCTATCTTTGTCCTTCCTCCTTACTGGAACATGCTAATAGACAATAGACAACAGACAATAGACAATAGACAATAGGTGCAGGATTAGGCCATTCGGCCCTTCGAGCCAGCACCACCATTCATTATGATCATGGCTGATCATCCACATCAGTATCCTGTTCCTGCCTTATCCCCATACCCCTTGATTCCATTATCTATAAGAGCTCTATCCATCTCTTTCTTGAAAGTATCCAGAGACTTGGCCTCCACTGCCTTCTGCCTTCACATCAGCAGGTCTTTAAACAATTCCCATCATGTCCATGCATCAAGTATCTATTTTAGTTCCATTTTCCAACACTTGGTCTGTAACTATGTATACTGTGGCATTTCAAGTGCTCATCTAAACACTTCTAAAATGTCTTGAGGGTTCCTGCCTTCACCACCAATTTTGGCACTGACTTCCAGATACCCACCATCCTCTGAGTGAAAAACGTTTTCACCAAATCCCCACTAAACCTTCTGTCCTTTATGTTAAAACTATGTCCCTTCGTTACTGTTCCCTCTGCTAAGGGGAAAGGATTTTCCCCATCTACTCTTTCTATGCCCCGCAGAACTTCATACTACTCAATCATATGACCCCCCCAACCCCTGTTCTAAGGAAAACAGCCCCAGCCTATCTAGTCTGTCTTCATAGATGAGTCACTCCAACCCAGGCAATATCCTGATGAATCTCCTCTGCACCCTGTCTAATGCAGTCACATACTTCCTACAGTGTGGTGACCAGATTTGCACACAGTACTCCAGCTGTGGCCTAACTAACATTTTGCAGCTCCATCATAACCTCCTTGCTCTTGAATTCAATACCTTGGCTGATCAAGTTAGATATTCCATAACGACTTCTAAACCACCTCATCTACTTGTCTTGTGACCTTGAAGGATCTATGGACAGCCACATTAAGGTCCCTCTGATCTTCTGTACTTCCTAGGGTCCTGCCATTCATTATGTATTCCCTTGCCTTGTTAGTCCTTCCAACATGCATCACCTCACTCTTTTCAGCATTAAATTCCATTTACCAGTGTTCAGCCCATCTGACCAGTGTGTCTATATCATTCTGTACGCTAAGGCTTTCCACTTCACTACTTAACACACCACCAATTTTTGTGTTATCTGCAAACTTACTGATCATAACTCCTCTATTCATGTCCAGATCATTAATGTGTGCTACAAGCAGCAAGGGACCCAGCAACAAACCCTGTGGTATGCCACTGGACACAGGCTTCTTGTCTTAAAAAAACCCTTTGATCATCATCCTCTGCTTCCTGCCACTAAGCCAATTTTGGATCCAATTTGGCAAATTGTCTTGGATCCCATGGACTCTATGCTTCTTAATTAGTTTGCCATGCTAGCCCTTGTCAAAAGGCTTACTGAAGTCCATATTGACTACCCTATCATTTGCACTACCCTCATCTACACACCTAATCAGCTGCCTGAAAAATTCATTCCAATTTGTGAGAAATGATCTCCTCCTTTCAAACCATGTTGACTATCTTTGATTAATCCTTGCCTTTCTAAATGGAGATTCTGTTTCTGAGAATTTTTTTTCTAATAGTATCCCTACTACTGACAGTAGACTCACATTTCCCACTAGCCTGGCTTTGCTCCCTAAGAATAGGTCCAACACTGTCCTATCTCTTATAGGACTTTCTATATGTTGGTGGATGCACACACTCAAGATCAGTGTTTGTGCAGATATGCACACTCATGGGTCAATGCAAAAGCCACCATAGCCCTGCTCTCTCATTAAAGAGAAATAACTGGTGGTGGTTTAGCCTGAGGGTCACCACACCTCTGGTGGCAGGACACCCCTTTGTGGTAGCCTCAGCCAGAGTGGAAAGTGAACATATACTGTTGGCATCAAAAACCAGCTATCCAGCCAATTGAGTTAACCAATGGGCAATAGGATTATGCCTGTAGATGTTCACAAATAGGTCAGCTTGTGTGTGCGTGGATGTACACACATGGGTCAGTTTGTGTGAATGTAGATGTACATACGTGGGTCAGTATGTGTGAGTGTGTGTGGATGTACATATATGGGTCAGAGTGTGTGAACATGGATGTACACACATGGGTCAGTGAGTGTGTGTGTGTATATGTAGATGGATACACATGGGTCTGTGTATGTGTGTGTGTGAGACTGCAGGTGTACACACATGGGTCAGTGTGTGTGAGTGTAGATGTACATACGTGGGTCAGTATTTGTGTGAGTCTGTGTGCTTGTGTAATGTACACAAAAGGTCAGTGTGTATATGCTTAGATGTACACACAGGTCTGTGTGTGTTTGTGTGGATGTGCACACGTAGGTCAGTGTTTGTGTGTGTGTGTGAGTGTAGAGGCACACACATAGGTCTGTGTGTGTGTATGCGTGTGTGAGAGTGGAGAGGCACACACATGGGTCAGTGTATGTGAGTGTAGATATACACCAATAGGACTGTGTGTGTTGTAGATGTACGCACTTGGGTCAGTGTATGTGTGAATGTGTGTGTTTGTGTAGATGTACACATATAGGTCAATGTGTGTGTGTAAGTGTAGATGTACACACATGGTCAGCATATGTGTGTTTAAATGTACACATGGGTCAGTGTGCATGTGTTTCTGTAGATGTATACATACAGGACAGTGTATGTGTGGATATAAACACACGAATCAGTGTGTCTGTGATTAGGTGTACACACATAGATCTGTGTGTGTGTGGAATACACACATGTGTCAGGGTGTATGAGAGTAGATGTACACACATGGTCAGCAAATGTACACATGGGTCAGTATGCATGTGTTTCTGCAGATGTATACACATAGGTTAGTGTGTGTGGATATAAACACAGATAAGTGTGCCTGTGTTTAGATATACAGACATAGGCCTGTGTGTGTGTGTGTACACACATGGGTCAGTGTGTCTGTGTTTAGATGGACACATGTGGGGTCAGTCTATGCGTGCACGCGTGTGTAGATGTACACAAACGGGTCAGTGTATGAGTGTGTAGATGTACACATGGGTCAGTGGTTGTGTGCTTGTAATGATGGTGTTGGCCTCATCTGACAGCTTCACCGTCATTTTATTTCCAAACTTTTTGAAATCAGCTCAAATTCACCCCAAACTGCAAGGCGGGATGTGATTTGCTGTGGAGAGAGTTGAGGAGTCTTATCCATGATCCTAACTCTGTAGTTTGTGTTACTGACCAGCTGTCAGTCAGTATGCCCCCGGGTTCTGATGCTGCTCTTTCTGTCCAGTGCTTTCTTGCTGAATGGAAAGGCCAGTGGCAACAGGTGTCTTGTGCCTCTTTGACCTGTCTGTCTCCTCTTCACCTATCTTCTTCTCTATCCATCTTCTATCCACCTCCCCCTCTCTCCCTATTTCTTTCAGAACCCTCTTCCCCTCCCCCATTTCTGAAGAAGGGTCTAGGCCCGGAACGTCAGCCTTCCTGCTCCTCCGATGCTGCTTGGCCTGCTGTGTTCATAGAACATAGAACATAGAACAATACAGCGCAGAACAGGCCCTTCGGCCCTCGATGTTGCGCCGACCTGTGAACTAATATAAGCCCATCCCCCTACACTATCCCATCATCATCCATCTGCTTATCCAAGGACTGTTTAAATGCCCCTAATGTGGCTGAGTTAACTACATTGGCAGGCAGGGCATTACACTCTCTGAGTAAAGAAGCTGACATCTGTCTTAAATCTATCACCCCTCAATTTGCAGCTATGCCCCCGCGTACTAGCCGATGTCATCATCCTAGGAAAAAGACTCTCACTGTCCACCCTATCTAATCCTCTGATCATTTTGTATGTCTCTATTAAATCCCCTCTTAGCCTTCTTCTCTCCAATGAGAACAGACCCAAGTCCCTCAGTCTTTCCTCATAAGACCTTCGCTCCAGACCAGGCAACATCCTGGTAAATCTCCTCTGCACCTTTTCCAATGCTTCCACATCCTTCCTGTAATGGGGCGACCAGAACTGTACGCAATATTCCAAGTGAGGCCGCACTAGCGTTTTGTACAGTTGCAGCATGACATCACGGCTCTGGAACTCAATCCCTCTACCAATGAAACCTAACATGCCGTATGCCTTCTTAACAGCACTGTCAACCTGGGTGGCAACTTTCAGGGATCTATGTACCTGGACACCAAGATCCCTCTGCACATCCACACTACCAAGAATCTTTCCATTGACCCAGTATTCTGCCTTCCTATTATTCTTCCCAAAGTGAATCCAGCTCTTCACCTTAGATAACAAGCATGGGGCTGGATGAACACAGCAGGTCAAGCAGCATCATAGGAGCTTGTGCCCAGGCTGCTCTCTGTCAGACACCCTACCTTGCCCCCTCCACCAAACCCCCCTACCCCCAGGGTTAACTCCGGGGGCAGCATTAACTCATTGCACCTGCAGTTTCTAACAGTTGCCCGACAAGGCGTCAGTGAGCATTTTTTTTTGAAAGCATAAAGTCAAACCCCTTCAAAGGAACTGAGTCAGCGGATACAGTTGACGAAGTTCAGAGAGAGAGAGAGAGCAGTGTTGGCTCAGAGACTCAGCGAGTCAGTGGGATCGTTCGCATTCCGGATTGAAACATCGAGTGCTGCCCTTCCAACTGACCACTCTCATGAACTCTTTGGTCAGGTACAGTGCCATAGCGTGTGTCTTTCTTTTAATCCAAAAGAGAAATCGAGAAAGGTAGAGTTGAAACCTCAGAACAGAGGGAGAGATGAATTATAAACTCAGAGACTTGTAGGTTGAGTTCTAACTACGCGCTTGGAAGGTTTTCGCCTCCAGATGTAGTGAAAATAGCGTTTGTCCCGGACATGAGTGGGACTGTGACCTGTCCCCAATGTTTATTCAATGAGGTGACAGTCTGTTTACTGAGTGGAGATGAAAATCGAACAGGGCGACAGGGAGCACAGGAACAAAAAACAAATGCCAATATTTACATGTCATATATTATTTAAAGAATTTAAGGATTTCATGACCATTCGGCCCAACCCTAGTCGGGAAATTTAATTGCAATTTGTTTATTTTAAAATGAAATCCAGAAAAGGCTGGAAGCGCTGAGTATCCGTGAAGTGAGACTGGGACAATCTCACGGTGCTGTTGAGGATCCTTCACATTTTTTATTCACTCGTAGGATCTGGGTATCTCTGGCTGGGCCAGCATTTTATTGTCCGTCCTTAGTTGCCCATCAGAAGGTGGTGGCGAGCTACTTTCTTGAACCGCTGCAGTCCACATGTAGTGGGTTGACCCACAATGGTGTAAGCGAGGGAATTCCGGGATTTTGATCCAATGACAGTGAAGGAACTGTCATATATTTTCAAATCGGGATGGTGAGTGGCTTGGAGGGGAACTTGCGGGGGGGGGGGGGGGGGGTGTTTCCATGTATCTGCTGCTCTTGTCCTTCTAGATGGAAGTGGTCATAGGTTTGGAAGGTGCTGCCTGAGGATCTTTGGTGAGTTTCTGCAGCCCATCTTGTAGATGGTACACACTGCTGCCACTGAGCGTCGGTGGTGGAGGGAGTGGATGGTTCTGGGTGTAGTGCCAATCAAGTGGGCTGCTTTGTCCTGGATGCTGTCAAGCTTTTTGAGTGTTGGTGGGGGTGCACTCATCCAGGCAAGTGGGGAGTATTCCATCACACTCCTGACTTCTGCCTTGTAGATGGTGGACATGCTTTGGACAGTCAGGAGGTGAATTAGTCGTCACAGTATTCCTAGCCTCTGACTGCTTTTGTAGCCACCGTGTTTACGTGGCGAGTCCAGTTGAGATTTGGGTCAATGGTAACCCTCAGGATGTTGATAGTGGGGGATTCAGTGATGTTAATGCTATTGAATGTCAAAGGGACATGGTTAGATTGTCCATTATTGGAGATGGTCATAGCCAGGCATTTCTGTGACACAATTGTTATTTGCTACTTGTCAGCCCAAGCCTGGATATTGTCCAGATCTTGTTGCATTTGAACATGGACTGCTTCAGTATCTGAGGAGTTGTGAATGGTGCTGAAAATAGTGTAATCATCAACGAACACCCCCACTTCTGACCTCATTTAATTTTAGTTCACTCGTGGGACATAGGCGTCACTGGTTGGGCCAGTGTTTTTTGCCCATCCCTAATTGCTCTTGAGAAGGTGGTAGTGAGCTGCCTTTTTGAACTGCTGTGGTCCACATGCTGAAGGATGACCCAACAATGCCATTAGGGAGAGAATTCCAGTTCTGTGACCCAGCGACAGTGAAGGAATGGCAATATATTTCCAATTCAGGATGGTGAGTAGCTTGGAGGGGAACTTGCAGGGGGTAGTGTTCCCATCTATCTGCTGGCTTTGTCCTTCAAGATGGAAGTGGTTATAAGTTTGGAAGGTACTGTCTGAAGATCTTTATATTGGAGACTAGGTCATTTATGAAGTAATTGAAGAGGGTTGGGCTGAGGACATGACCCTGAAGAACTCCTGCAGAGATGTCCTGGAGCTGAGAAAACTGACCTCCAACAACAATGACCATCTTCCAATGTGCATATGACTGCAACCAGCAGAGAGTTTGCCCCCAGTGCCCATAGATTCAAGTTTTGTTAGGATTCCTTGATGCCACACTCGGTCGAATGCAACATTGATGTCAGTCCCACCTCACTTCTAGAATTCAGCTCTTTTGTCTATGTTTGAACCAAGACTGTAATGAGGTCAGGAGTTGAGTTGCCTTGGTGGAACCCAAACTGGATGCCACTGAGCTACTTATCGGTGAGCAGGTGTTGCTTGAAAGCACTGTTGTTGACAATTTCTGTCATCTTACTGATGATCATGTGCATGGTGGGGGTGAATGAACGGTGGTAATTGGCCACATTGGATTTAGAGTCATAGAGATATAAAACACTGAAACAGACCCTTTGGCCCAACTTATCCACGCTGACCAGACATCTGAATCTGACCTAGTCTCATTTGCCAGCATTTGGTCCATATCCCTCTAGACCCTTCCTATTCATATGCCTCCTCTCCACCTATCCTCTCCTCTATCCATCTTCTATCCGCCTCCCCCTCTCTCCCTATTTATTTCAGAACCCTCTTCCCCTCCCCCATTTCTGATGAAGGGTCTAGGCCTGAAATGTCAAGCTTTCCTGCTCCTATGATGCTGCTTGGCCTGCTGTGTTCATCCAGCTCCACACCTTGCTATCTCGGATTCTCCAGCATCTGCAGTACCTATTATCTCTCATATATCCATCCAGATGTCTTTTAAATGTTGTAATTGTACCAGCCTCCACCAGTTCCTCTGGTAGCACATTCCATACACGCAAAACTCTCTGCGTGAAGAAGTTGCGCCTTAGGTGCCTTTTATATCTTGCCCCTCTCACCTTAAACCTATGCCCTCTAGTTTTCATCTCCCCATCCCGGGGAAAAGACCTTGTCTATTTACCCTATCCATGCCCCTCATGATTTTATGAACCTCTATAGGTTACCCCTCAGCCTCCGATGCTCCAGGGAAAATAGCCCCAGTCTATTCAGCCTGTCCCTATAGCTCAAACCCTTCAACCCTGGCAGTATCTTTATAAATCTTTCCTGAACCCTTTCAAGTTTCACAACATTTCTCCTATAGCAGGGAGACTGGTTGATGCTCTCGACCATCTCCACCTCAGTTCCATTGATGCAGATAAGAGCTATTCACCCTATCTATGCTCTTCTTTATTTTATAAACATCTATAAGGTCACCCTTCAATCCCCGATGCTTCAGGGAAAAGAGCCCCTTCCAATTTAGCATCTCTGTGTAGCTCAAACCCTTCAGTCCTGGCACCACCCTTGTAAACCTTTTCTGCACCTTTTCAAGTTTAACAACATCTTTCCTGTAGAAGGGTGACCGGAATTGTATGCAGTATTTCAGAAGTGGCCTCACTAATGTCCTGTACAGCTGCAACATGACATCCCAACTCCTAAACTGTATGCACTGAACAATGAAGGCAAGCGTGCCAAACGCCTTCTTCACCATCATGTCTACCTACGGCTCCACTTTCAAGGACCTATGCACCTGCACCCTTAGATCTCTTTGTTGGCAACACTCCCCAGGACTCTACCATTAACTGTATAAGCCCTGCCCTGGTTTCTTAACAAAATGCAACATCTCACATTTATCTAAATTAAACTCCGTCTGCCATTCCTCAGCCCGTTGGCCCATCTAATCAGCTGTTGTACTCTAAGACAATCTTCCTCATTGTCCACTGCAACACCTATTTCGGTATCATCTGTAAACTTACCAACCATACCGCCTATATTCACATTCAAATCATTTATATAAATGATGAAAAGCAGTGGACCTAGTATTGATCCTTGTGGCAACCACTGGTCACAAGCCTCCAGTCCAAAAAACTACCGTCCAGCACCACCCTCTTTCTCCTACCTTCAACCCTTTTGTATCCAATTGGCTAGGTCCCCCTGGATCCCATGCAATCTAACCTTTCTAACCAGACTACTATGTGGAATCTTCTCAAATGCTTTGCTAAAGTCCATATAGGCAATGTTTACTGCTCTGCCTTCATTAATCTTCTTTGGCCCCTCTTCAAAAATCTGAATCAAGTTAGTCAGATACGATTTCCCATGTACAAAGCCATGCTGACTATCCCTAATCAGTCCTTGCCTTTCCAAATTCATGTCAATTCTGTCCCTTAGAATCCCCTCCAACAACTCACCCACTACTGATATAAAGCTCACTGTTCTATAGTTCCCTGTTCTTTCCTTACAGCCCTTCCTAAATAATGGCACCACATTAGCCAACCTCCAGTCTGCCAGCACCTCACCAAGTGGCTATTGAAGGGGCCCAGCAATCACTTCCCTAGCTTTCCACAGAGAGGTCTGGGAAACAAATTTCTGATCAGGTCCCGGGAATTTATCTACCTTTATGTGTTTTAAGACCTCCAGCATCTGTTCTGTAATATGAACTCTTTTCAAGATATCATTATTTATTTCTCCAAGCTCCCTGGCTATCAAGTCCTTCTCCACATTAAATACTGTGTACAGGACAGACATGGGCAATTTTCCACATTGCAGAGTAGATACCAGTGTTGCAGCTGTACTGGAACAGCTTGGCTAGCGGAGCAGCAAGTTCTGGAGCACAAGTCTTCAGTGCTATTGTTGAAATGTTGTCAGGGCCCGTAGCGTTTGCTGTATCCTGTGACTCCAACCATTTCTTGATATTATGTGAAGTGAATCGAATTGGCTGATGACTGGTATCTGTAATGCTGAGGACCACTGGAGCAGGGCAAGATGGATCATCCTCTTGGCACTTCTGGCTGAAGATTACTGTGAAAGCTTCAGCCATATCTTTTGCACTGATGTGCTGGGCCCTTCCATCATTGAGGATGGAGATATTTGTGGAGCTTCCTTCTCCAGTGTGTTGTTTAATTGCCCACCACCATTCACGACTGGATGTGTTGGGGCTGCAATGCTTCAATGTGATTCATTGGTTATGGGGTCACCTCACTCTATCTATCATTTGCTGCTTTTGCTGTTTGGTGTGCAAGTAGTCCTGTTTGGTGGCTCCACCAGGTTTACACCTCATCTTCAGGTATGCCTGGTGCTGCTTCTGGCATGCCCTCCTGCACTCTCCATTGAACCAAGGTTGATCCCCTGGCTTGATGGTAATAGTTGAGTGGGGGATATGTCAGGCCATGAGGTTACAGATTGTGCTGGAGTATGGTCCTTCTGCTGTTGATGGCCCACAGCACCTAGTGGATGCCCAGTCTTGATTTGCTAGATCTGTGCAAAGTCTGTCCCATTTAGCATAGTGATAGTGCTACACAACACGATGGAGGTTATTCTCAATGTGAAGGTGGGACTTCGTCTCCACAAGGACTGTGCGATGGTCCCTCTTACTGATACTGTCATGGACAGATACACTGCAGCTGGCAGCTTGGTAAGGATGAGATCAAATATGTTTTTCCCTCTTGCTCTTTCCCTCACTACCTGCTGCAGACCCAGTCTAGCAGGTATGTCCTTTAGAACCCGACCAGCTCGATCAGTAGTACTTCTGCTGAGCCACTCTTTGTGGTGGACTTTGAAATCCCCTTCTCAGAGTACATTTTGCATCCTTGCCACCCTCAATGCTTCCTCCCAGTGTTGTTCAACATGGAGGAGTACTGAATCATCAGCAGAAGGAGGGCTGTACATGGTAACCAGAAGGTTTCCTGATAAACCTGAAGCCATGAGACTTCATGGGATCCCATGTCAATGTTTAAGACTCGCAGGGCAACTCCCTTCTGGCTGCATACCACTTTGCCAGTGGGACAGGAAATATTCAGGGATGGTAATGGTGGTGAGATAACAAGGCGTGGGGCTGGATGAACACAGCAGGCCAAGCAGCATCATAGGAGCAGGAAAACTTGACATTTCGGGCCTAGACCCTTCATCAGAACCATTGGTTCAATTCCCATTACCAGCTGAGATTACCACAAGCACAAGGAGAATTCCTGTATACATCAATAGGTTTGGCTTAACTGTTTCTTTCAATTCCCATTCTTGAGTATTTGCTAGCCTCTTTCATGACTATTCTCATAACTGAGCTTAGACTTGCCTCAACTTTGAATAACGTGTTCAGAGTTCTATCCAAACGTTTCTAGTTTGGAGCTTTTTTTTATTCATTCAATAGAGGAGGGGTCAATGCTGGGGCCAGTATTTGTTGCCATCTCTAATTCCTGAGAAGGTGATGCTGATCTGTCTTCTTGAACCACTGTGGTCAATTTGGTTTAGATAAGCTCAGAATGCCATTAAGAAGTGATTTTGACCCAGTAGCAGTGGAGGAACATCGATATATTTCCAAAGTCAGGAGGGTGAGTGCCTTGGAGGGGCACTTGCAGATGGTAGTGTTTTCATATATCTGCTGCCCTTGTCATTCTAGATGGCAGGTTCAGAAGGTGTGGTCTAAGGAACCTTGGTGAATTTCTGCAATGCATCTTGTAGATGATGCACACTGCTGCTACTGAACGTCACTAATGAAAGGAGTAGGTGCTTGTGGACGTGGTGCCAATCAAGCGAGCTGCTTTGTACTGGATAGTTTCAAGCTTCTTGAGTTGCTGGAGCTGCAGACATCTCAGCAAGGCAAATGGGAAGTATTCCATCATACTCCTGACTGTAGATGGAAGACAGACTTTCGAGAGTCAGGAGGTGAGTTACTCACTGCAGGATTCCTAGCCTCTGTTCTGCTTTTGTAAGCACAGTAGTTGCTGATGACTAATCCAGTTCAGTTTCAGTTCAATGGTAAGCCCAAAGATGTTAATAGTGGGGGAACTCAACGATGACAATGCCATTGAATGTCAAGAGATGGTGTTGGAAATGGCCATTGCCTGGCACTATGTGGCACAAATGTTATTTGCCACATGTCAACTCAAAACTGGACTTGTTACATTTGGACATGGACTATCTCAGTTTCTGAGGATTCACAAATAATGTTGAACATTGTGCAAAATTCATTGAACATCCTCACTTCTGATCTTATGATGGGAGGACGATCAATGCTGAAGCAGCTAAAGACAGTTGGGCCTAGAACTCTACCCTGATAAACTTCCGCAGCAATGTTGTGGAACTGCTATCCAACAATCACAACCATCTTCTTTTGTGACAGGTATGACTGCAACCAGAAGAGGGTTCTGCCCTTGTTTTCATTGTCTCATGTTTTGCTTGGGTTCCTTGAAGCTGCACTTGCTCAAGTGTGGCCTTAATGTCAACAGCATTCAGCTTGACATTAAGGTCACATTTGACCAAGTTCAGCTTTTGGAATTCAGCTCATTTGGCCTAGTTTGAACCAAGACTGCATCAAGGTGTGTGGAGCTGAGTGGCCCTATTGAAACATAAACTGAATGTCAATATGTAGATTATTGCTCAGCAAGTGCTGTTTGATAGCACTATTGATGACAACTTCCATCACATTACTGATGATTGAGAGTAGACTGATGGGGTGTTATTTGGATTTATCCTGCTTTTTGTGTACATTTCAAGTTGGTGGGGTGGGTGGGTAGGTGGCAGATGAGTTTCAATGTAGACAAGTGTGAGATGATGCACATTGAAAGGCAACATAAAATGATGGGGGGGGTAACAATTCTAAAGGGGGGTGCAGGATCAGAGGGACTTGGGTGTATATCAGCACATGTTCTTGAAGT
>JAHRHZ010000012.1:4509656-4522993 GCA_024137785.1 Ginglymostoma cirratum
GTTTTCCTGCTCCTATGATGCTGCTTGGCCTGCTGTGTTCATCCAGCCCCACGCCTTGTTATCTTGGATTCTCCAGCATCTGCAGTACCTTTTATCTATGGTAATGGTGGTGTCTGGGATATTGTCTGTGAGGTATGATGCCACGAGTATGACTATGTCAAGCTGTTGCTTGACTAATCTGTGAAACAGATCTCCCAATTTTGGCACTAGCCCCCAGATGTTAGTGAGGAGGACTTTGCAGAATCAATAGGGCTGTTTCTGCCGTTGTCTGTTCTGGTGCCCAGGATGATGCCAAGTGGTCTGTCCAGTTTCATTTCTTTGAGACTTCATAGTGGTTATTACAACTGAATGGCTTTGTACTCCATTTCAGAGAGCAGTTGAGAGTCTACCACATTGCTATGGGGTCTGGAGCCACACAAAGGCCAGACAAGGTGAGGATGCCCCCGAAGGATATTAGTGAACCATATGGGTTTTTCCAACAATTGACAGTGGTTTCATGATTGTCAATAGATTCTTAATTCCAGATGTTCTTTATTGAATTCACATTCTACCATCTGCCGTGGTGGGATTCAAATCCAGGTCTTCAGAGCATTAACCAAGTTTCTGGTTTTATTGTCTATCAATAATACCATTAGGCCATCGCCTCCTTCCACATTACTGTCTTGATGAATATTTCCAGCTATTTTTGTGGTTTTATTCCACATTGCAACAAATGGTATTTACATAAAATCAGGACTTTACTCCCTAAACCTTTCCTGTCTTTGAAATTTCATCTGATAACCTGTCTTGAATGGTACAGTAAGGAATTGGAAAGGTAAATCAGATGTTAGCAATCATTGTTAGACAGATGGAGTATTAATGTATGGCTGTCTTCCTACACTTGCACAGAGCTGTGAGGAGAGATGTGCTTAAAGTACTGCAGGTAGTTTTGAACATCTTACTTACATTTCTAATCAACCTGTTCAGACACACCGCTGGAGCAGGTGGGACTTGAACCCAGAGTTGGAACACTACATTGTGCCAAAAGACTCCTCAAAAAGAAAGATCTACTTGCATCGGAGATAATGCAGAAAATATGCACTCAACTGATCCTGGGATGGAGGGGTTGACTTAGGAGGAAGTTTTGAACAAGTTAGGCCCGTATCCACTGGAGTTTTGAACAATGAGAGTAAATCAGTCAATGGACAGAAAGATGAGTGGAAACCAAAAAAACTGCAGATGCTATAAATCAGGGACATAAATAAAACAAAGAAAAACATTTTTTCTTCCCAGATGCTGCCAGACCTGCTGAGCTTTTCCAGCAATTTTGTTTTTGTTGTTGAGAAAGATGAATGGGTTAGATCGAGAGTAGAAGTTCAGGATTTCTAGGTATAGATAGAGGGAGGAAATGGTCAAGTACCTGTGCAGACAATGGCAACTGAAGACACAACAGTCTTCTGCACAGCACCCACTGATCCAAAGTATTTCCAATAATTTATGCTATTTTAGCTTTCTTCAGCACCACTTAAACTTTTCAATTCTCTGTAAACGGACAGTATTTGACAGAATTTCTTACATTGGTGAGTGATATAGAAAAACTTCCATTTTTCAAAACTTATGGCTGTTCCAAAGTAGCTAAAGAATTGCTTTTGACCTGTTGTTTCACAAGCGCACAATTCCCAGAACTCCGCATTCCAACTAATTTTGGCCTTTTCAACACTCCCTGATTTGAGTCACCATTGATGGCCTTAATCAATCTACGTGCTAAAGTCTGGAATTCCCGCTTCTCTCTCCGTCTTTAAGGTGTTCTTTAAAAATCTACCTCTTCAATTAAGTGTTGGTCGTCTGATCTAATATCAACTTATGAGCTAATTCCTGGACAGTACCTCGGGCTGTTTCCTTATCTAAAAGGTGCTATGTAAATCGGAGTTCCTGATGTTGTTGGGATGTAGGAAGTGAAGCAACCAATAAACACAGAGCAAGCAACCACAGACTGTTAGGAGCTAATTTGCATTAATGATTTTGGTTGAGGGACGACTATTGCTAAGAATTTCAGGAAGAAATCCCCTGCTCTTCTTTGAGACAGGACCATTGGACTTCTAAACACATTGCACTGGATTGTGTCAGTCTGGATTTTTTGTACAAGTTTCTGGAATTGGATTTGAAACCAGGCCTCCAAGGTTACTAACAGCCAAGGTTAACAACTATCTCAGTGACACGTACTATGGTGTTGATAAAAGAAATGAAATCTGGCAGTTCAGAAAATATTGACAATGTAAAACAAATAATTGGCATTATTTTCCAAGTTACTCCACTGATCTATCTTAACTGTATGACCAACCAACTGTATGACTAATTTTTATTAGTTCGTGGGATATGAAAATCACTGGCTAGGCCAGTATTTATTGCCCACCAGTAAATGTCCTTGTTGTTTCTTCAACTGGTGCAATTCATTTGATGTAGGCATACCTACAGTGTCAGGATTTTCACCCAGTGACAGTGAAGATGCAGAGACGTATTTTCAATTCGGGATAGAATGTGTTTTGGAGGAGAACCTGCCAGTGGAGTTGTTCCTGTGCACCTACTGCTCTTGTCCTTCTAGGTGGTAGAGGCTATTGGTTTGACTGGGATGATTTGACCCCAACAGCCCCAACCAACTTCCCTCGTTCTTCAGGCCAATGGAGAATTTGTTTGATTATCACTGACTTCAATTTTACAACATACTGCACTTGGTTATATACTGCCTTGGTGTCATGGGCACTCCCTCTGCTTTCATCACTGGAATCAGGTCTTTTGTCTATATTAAGACAGAAGCTGTAATAAACTCTGAAGCTAAGTGGTTCTGGCAGAAGTTAAACTAGGCATCAGCGAGGAGGTTATTACTGAGTAAGTGCTGTGTCATAACATTGATGACAGCTTTCACCAGTTTTCTGATGATTGAGAGTAGTCTGATGGAGCAGTAACTGGCCAGATTGGATTTGTCCTTTTTTTTTGTACACAGGACATACCTGGGCAATTTCCACATTGTCAGGTAGATGTCAGTGTGGTGGGTATACTGAAACAGATTAGCTAAGGGCAAGACTAGTTCCAGAGTACAAGCCTTCAGTACCACAGTGTAGATGTCCTCTGGGCTCAGGGCTTTAATTGTATGCAGTGCTAAAAACAGTTTCCTGATATCACATGGAGTGAATTGAACAGCAGAAGATTGTCATCTATAATGCCGGGGAACGAAGGGAGAGGCTGAGAGGAATCATTTATTTGACAATTCTTGATGAAGTTGGTTTCAATAACTCAGCTGTTTCTTTTGCATTCATGCTGGGCTTCACCTTCATTGACGAGAGGGTTATTCATAAATTCACATCTTATTAATTGTTTACTTGTCCACCACTATCCAAGACTGTTTTTTATTTATTCAGGAATGGCAGCATTGCTGGCTGAACCAGCATTTATTGCCCATCCATAGTTGCCCCTGAGAAGGTGGTGATGAGCTGCCTCCTTGAACCGCTGCAGTCCGTGTGCTGAAGGTAGACCCACAATGCCCTAAGTGAGGGAATTCCAGGTTTTTGGCATTCTATTAGTGTCTGATTTAATGTGCACGTATAGGTATCAAGTGAGACAGAAAGAACTATTTAACTGTCACCAATCATACTCATTGTCTGAAGTACCCTTTCAGATGAAATCATTTCTCTGATTATTTTGAAGACACTGATTAGATTACCCCTGGAATCCAAGTCAGGTTAATCTGACCTGTTCCTAAGGAACTCTCCAAAACCACTGCGCAGTGGGAGAAGCAATGGGAATGGAATTGTAGGTTGTGCTTTCCCTGGGCCAGCTGAATGGGCTGAATGGCCTACCTTGAGGTGAAAGGTATTCTCCAGAAACTTCTTTTGGGATTTCATTGATTGAGACCGTGTTGGGGGTGGATGAGTTGGCTGCTTCTGAGATATTCATCAATTTTGGAGTGACAGTAATGACAACTGAACTAAATTCCTCATCCGTACTCCCCCACGAGGCAGGCTCTGTCACCAGGGGCCCAGTTTCACAGTTTTTCCAGTGGGCAAAGCAAGACGTGATTCTGAGATGACCTACTGCAATTTCCTCTCTTCCTTGAATTCACTTTATTTTTTTTTCATTCATTCTTTTGTTCTGTCACAACATCCCTGCGTTGTTTCCACTGCAGTATGTTTACATGTTGTAGTGAACTCTTTAATACATCAACGCAAATTGGGGAAAATGTTAGTTGTAATTTATTTGAAATTGGCATTACTTAAAAAAAAGTTGGTTAAATGGTTAACATTGTTTTTGATTCAGCAGCTCCTCCCAGAATGGTCAAGCAGTGTTGTCCTATCACACTGTGGTTTTGTCCCTCAGAAGTGTCAGATTTCTGTACAGTTGTGCCCTCAGTTTCTGTTGAACCTTAGCCATTTTAGTTCTTGCTTTCAGTTGAGGCGGTAACATTTGATCACGAGCAAAGAGTTCTCCACAGTGCCCTGGCAACATTCAACCTTCTATGAACATCTTCTAAAAAGTACAAACTAATACACGGCTTATTCTTCCATTGATCCTAATATCACACCTTGGAGAGTCCGTAGGTAGATTGTGGAGAGGTTGTTTCCTCAAGTCAGAGAATCTAGAATAAGGATTGCTGTTTACGTTTAAAACAGAAAATGAGGCGAAATCTTCTCTCTAAGGGTTGTAAATCTTTGGAACTTGCTTTCTGAAAAGATTGCGAAAGCAGAGTTCTTGGATATTTTTAAGGCAGAAGTAGATAGATGCTGGCTAAGCAATTGAATGAAAGCTTACAAGGAGTAGGCAAGAATGTGGATTTGAGCTTATAATCAGATCAGTCATCATCTCAATGAGTGGTGGTGCAGGCTCAAGAGGCTGAATAGCCTACTCCTCCTTATTCCTATGTTCATAAAGCACAGAAACTGGTCATTTCGACCATCCTGTTCATGTCAGCTCTTTAAAAGACCTATCTAATTAATCCACTCCCCTTCACCTTTTCTCCATGACAATGCAAATTCATGTCAATTATATATCAATTAAAATTCAAATAGCTTTTGAAAGTTGTCGATTTATTTTGGAAAGTTCCTTCCACATTTTCCTAAATAAAGCTTTCTGAGTAATTCATAGCATCCTAAAAATTCACAGCACAGAAAGAGACCATCCAGCCAAATGTCTCCATGCTGTACCTTTTGAAACCAATATTTATGCAAGCTGTGCTGCAGTAACTCACCAATGTTCCTTAGAAGCACATTCCAAACTTATCTCCTTATCTAGAAGGACAAAGGCAGCAGATAGATGGGAGCAACGTCCCCTGCAAGTTCCCCTCCAAGCCACTCACCATCCTGACTTGGAAATATATCGCCATTTCTTTGGCGTTGCTGGGTCAAAATCCTGGAATTCCCTCCGCAATGGCATTGTAGGTGCATCTACACTAAATGGACTGCAGCAGTATAAGAAAGCAGCTCAACAACACTTCCTCTGGGGCAACTGGGAATGGGCAGTAAATCACAGAATTGTTATGGTGTGGAAGAGGCCATTCAGCCCATCAAGTCTATACAATTAGAGTGGGAAGAAAAGATCTTTATGTGAGCTGATGCAACACTTGTGGAGATTGAATGGAGACTATGGGTAACTGGATGCAAGGCAACAAATTGGAGTAAAGATATTACAGCAGTAAGCAAAAAATGCTAACTTTAGAAGTACATCTATTGTATTCAGAATGAAGTAGCCACTATCTTTATTTGTCAGATTGTACAAGTATTTGTCTTGCAAATGTACTTGATTCAAAAAATGTCTGTCTTCAAATAAAGGTTGGTGCTTAATTGGTTGAAAATAAACAAAAGAACTTTCACTTTAACACCTTTCACAGGCTCAGGATGTTCAAAAGCGCGTTAAAGCCAATAAAGTGCTTTTGAAGTTCAACACTACGTTATGATGCAGGAAATGAGTGGACTGCAAGCTTGCAGGCACAGTGTGATAATCAGTTTTAGTAATGTTGTTTCAGGGATAAAGATTGCCCATGATACTGGGGGAGAATTTCCTTGCTTTTCTTCCGAATATTACCCATGCAATCTTTAAAATCCATCTTCTTTTTAAACTTGTTTGTGAGATGTGTGTGGCTGGGCCCGTATTTGTTGTCTATCTCTGCCTACTCTGGGAAGATGGTGAGCTGCCTTCTGGAACCTCATGTTGTGGAGGTGCCAGTCTTAGACTGGGGTGGACAAGGTCAGAAATCACACGACACCGGGTTATAGTCCAACAGATTTATTTGAAACCACAAACTTTCAGAGCCTCAGTCCTTCTTCAGGTGTTAGTGAGAGAGTTAGTATCAGACACAGAATTTATAAGTAAAAAATCAAAGGTTCACACCATTGATGAGGATGCACTAAACAAATGTAAGATGCTGTTAAATCTTTAATCAGTTAGAAGCTTTCAATGATTAATACGTACATGTAAATCCCCGAATTCCTTTCAAGTCACGTTCCTGAGAGAACTAAAGGTTTTATCAGTGTAAAGAAGGGTGACATTTTAGGTCAGACAATACATGTTAGGTATGAGACCTTGTTTAGAATCTTTTGTGTTTTAGTTTGGAGTCAGACTGGTTTTATTTCCAAAGTGGGAATTTATAAAATGCAACATTGACTGACTGTCCATAAATTGTGTGTTTCTGAATAAAATAAAATGTACCTGCCAAATTCACCCCAGAGATTCACGTGTATGTGTGTGGGTGTGTGTTTGTGTGTGTGTATGGGAGTGAGTGCTCATTCGTCAGGTGAAGGAGCAGAGCTCAGAAAGCTTGTGATTTCAGATAAACCTGTTGGACTATAACCCGGTGTCATGTGATTTCTGACTTTGGCCACACCAGTCTAACACCGGCACATCAAGACTGCTACATGTCAGTGGTGGAGAAAGTGTGTGTTTAAGTTAATGGGTGTGTTAGGGAACTGACTGATGAAGAAAGATTTTAGGTTTCTTAACATGGGAAAGAAGTACCTGGAAATTCCTTTTAATTTTTTTTAACTACGTCAATTTAAGATATTGCTGTAACTTAATCAGAAAGACTGGATGTGTTCCAAGACTCCTTAGATTCTAGAAAATTCCCAGAGGACTGGAAAACTACCAATGTAACACCTCTATTTAAAAAAGGAAGGTGACGAATAAAGGAGGGTAACAATAGGTCAGTTAGATTAACATTTGTTACTGGGAAGTTGTTAGAGTTTGTTATAAATAATGTAACAGCAGAACATTTAAAAATACATAATATGATCAAGCAGAGTCAGCATGATTTTGCTATGTTTGCAAAATAAGTGGGAAGGCAATGTGATGAGGACTAAAGAATTGGGGAGAGATATAGACAGGTTAAACGAATGGGCAGAAATTGGCAGATGGAATATAATGTGGGCAAATGTGAGGTTATGCACTTTGGCAGGAAGAATAGAGGAGTTGAATATTATTTAAATGGAGAAAGACTGTAGAACAGAATGATTTGGGAGATAGTGAGAACTGCTGATGCTGGACAATCTGAGATAACAAGGTGTAGAGCTGGAGAAGGGTCCAGACCCGAAACGTCAGTTTTCCTGGTCCTCTGATGCTGCTTGGCCTGCTGTGTTCATCCAGCTTTACACCTTGTTACCTCAGAATGATTTGGGAGATCTCCTGCATAAATCACAGAAAGCTATCATCCAAGTTCAGAGGGTAATAGGGAAGACAAATAGAATGTTGGCCTTTATTTCAAAGGGAATGAAGTATAAAAATAGGGACATCTTGCTAAACTAATACGCAGCACTAGTCAGATTGCCCAGAGATCAGTTAAGATTCAACCACATTGGTATGGGCCTGGAATCACATACAGGCCAGACCAGACCAGACAAGGATGACAGATTTAACTTCCCTAAAGGTCATTAGTGAACCAGATGGGTGTTTTCTGACAATTGACAAAGGTGTCATGATCATCCCAACCAGGGAACGGAACTCGCGGACGATCCGAAGGTGGGTCACGTTGTGGACAGTGCGGAAGGCTGTTCTAGGTTACAAAGGGACATTGATAGAATGCAGAGCTGGGCTGAGAAGTGGCAGATGGAGTTTAACCCTGAAAAGTGTGAGGAGATTCATTTTGAAAGGACAAACTTGAAAGCAGAACACAGGGTTAACAGAAAGATTCTTGGCAATGTGGAGGAGCAGAGGGATCTTGGGGTTCATGTTCACAGTTCTCTGAAAGCTGCCATCCAGGTGGATAGAGTTGTTAAGAAGGCGTATGCTGTGTTAGCTTTCGTTAATGGAGGGATTGAGTTCAAGAGCCGTGAAGTTATGCTCCAGCTATACAAAAGCCTGGTTCGGCCACATCTGGAGTATTGTGTCCAGTTCTGGTTGCCTCATTACAGGAAAGATGTGGAAGCGTTGGAAAAGGTGCAGAGGAGATTTACCAGGATGTTGCCTGGAATGGAGGGAAGGTCTTACGAGGAAAGGTTGAGAGAGCTAGGGCTCTCCTCTTTAGAACGATGAAGGATGAGAGGTGACTTGATAGAGGTGTACAAAATGATCAGAGGTATAGATAGAGTAGACAGCCAGAGACTTTTTCCTAGGGTGGAGGTAGCTTTTAAGAGGGGACATAGTTTTAAAGTGAAAGGAGGTAGATATCGGGGAGACGTCAGAGGTAGGTTCTTTACTCAGAGAGTGATAGGGGCGTGGAGTGCATTGCCCGAGAAGGTAGTGGAGTCGGCCTCATTAGGGGCATTTAAGCGGCTATTAGATCGGCATATGGATGATAGTATAAGGTAGCGATGGAGGTTAGATAGACCTTAGGTTTCGGGTAAAAGTTTGGCACAACATTGTGGGCTGAAGGGCCTGTACTGTTCTATGTTCTATGATAATTGTCAGACTCTTGATTCCAGATTTTTTATTGAATTCAAATTCCATGACAGGATTTGAAGCCAGTTCTCCAGAGTATAACCTAGGTCTCTGGATTAATAATCTAGCAATAATACCACTAGGCCATTGCCTCCTCTCTTATCTGAGAAGAGATAGACTGGCATTGGAGACAGTCCAGGGAAGGTTCATTAGGTTGATCGGAGGGACTGTCTTATGAGGAGAGGTTGAGTAGATTGGGCCTTTACTCATTGGTGTTTCGAAGAGTGAGAGGTCTCCTTATTGAAACATAGAAGATTCTTAGGGTGATTTGACAGAGTAGATGTAGAAAGGTTGTTTCCCCTTGTGGGATAGTCTAGGACCAAAGGATATAATCTCAGAATAAGGGTTTGCACTTATACGATAGAGACGAGGAATATTATCTGTCAGACGGTTATAAATCTGTGGAATTCTTTATCACAAAGGGCTGTTGAGGCTGGGTCATTAAATATATTCAAGGCTGAGACAGACAGATTTTTAATCAATAAGAGAATCCAGTGTTTTGAGATAAAGGCAGGAAAGTGAAATTGAAAGTTATAAGATCAGCCATGATCTCATTGAATGGCAGAGCAGACTTGATGGCTGAATGGCCCACTTCTGCTATTACATCTTGTGGCCTTCTGAAAGCTAGAAATCAGTTATTTTGGGAATACTTTCAGCAATCACGCAGTGATTGCTGCACTTTATTCTAAAGTAGCTGCAGCAGAAATCTGGAGTAGTGCAAGCCATTGGTTGCTGTACTCCAATGACAGGACATGATATCAAACACAGGTACCAGAAGTAGCCCTTGGAGCTCTTTAAATCTACACTGCCATTTCATAGGATTGTAGCAATTCTAGCTCAACGCCACCTTCCCACAGCACTCTCCTATCCTCTGATTACCCATTGAGGTAACATTTTGAAGACGAGAAGTCAGGATCTGGTTGAACATGTGACTTGGTCACTAGTCAAGTGCAGAAATAGTATACTGAGCCTAACGCAAACAATCTCTTGGCCTAACCAAGTTTGTAGTTTGGGTTTACAAACCAGGCTACAACAAGAACTTAACATTGCTAAATAAAGACACGTTTTGTTGAAGCTTTTTGTGTTTCATTCATCGGGACAATACCAATTTAAGTGGAAAATCGACATTTTCCTGCAAGAAAGGAGAGTTTTGATTGGTAGGCAAGTGAACTGTGAGAGATGTTACCATGGAAAATGGAGGCAAGAAGAAAGCCTGTTGAGCTAGCTCCGTTAGTCAGTACAAAGTTGGTTAATCTTTGGCTTTAAATCTACTGCTCCTCATTTCTCTCGATTCAGTGAGAGGACAAAAATCAGTTAATTAATGGGAAATCAGAAGATTGGGAAGGGTACAAGAACAAACAGAGGATAACAAAGCGAGAAATAAGGAAGGAGAGGATCAAATACGAAGGTAGGCTAGCCAGTAATATTAGAAATGATAGTAAAAGTTTCTTTCAATACATAAGAAACAAACGAGAGGCAAAAGTAGACATTGGGCCGTTCCAAATTGATGCTGGAAGGCTGGTGATGGGAGATAAGGAAATAGCTGAAGAACTTAATAAGTATTTTGCGTCAGTCTTCACAGTGGAAGACGTGAGTAATATCTCAACAATTAAGGAGAGTCAGGGGGCAGAGTTGAGTATGGTAGGCATTACAAAAGAGTAAGTGCTAGAAAAGCTAAAAGGTCTAAAAATTGATAAATCTCCTGGCCCCGCTGGGCTACATCCTAGAGTTCTGAGGGAGGTGGCTGAGGAAATAGTGGAGGCGTTGGTTGTGATCTTTCAAAAGTCACTGGAGTCAGGGGAAGTCCCAGATGATTGGAAAATTGCTGTTGTAACCCCCTTGTTTAAGAAAGGATCAAGACAAAAGATGGAAAATTATAGGCCAATTAGCCTAACCTCAGTTGTTGGTAAAATTCTAGAATCTATTGTTAAGGATGAGATTTCTAAATTCTTGGAAGTGCAGGGTCGGATTAGAACAAATCAGCATGGACTTAGTAAGGGGAGGTCGTGTCTGACAAACCTGTTAGAATTCTTTGAAGAGGTAACAAGTAGGTTAGACCAGGGAAACCCAGTGGATGTTATCTATCTAGACTTCCAAAAGGCCTTTGATAAGGTGCCTCACGGGAGGCTGCTGAGTAAGGTGAGGGCCCATGGTGTTTGGGGTGAGTTACTGGCATGGATTGAGGATTGGCTGTCTGACAGAAGGCAGAGAGTTGGGATAAAAGGCTCTTTTTCGGAATGGCAACCGGTGACAAGTGGTGTCCCGCAGGGTTCAGTGTTGGGGCCGCATCTGTTCACTTTATATATTAATGATCTGGATGAGGGGACTGGGGGCATTCTGGCGAAGTTTGCCGATGATATGAAGTTGGGTGGACAGGCAGGTAGTGCGGAGGAGGTGGGGAGGCTGCAGAATGATTTAGACAGTTTAGGAGAGTGGTCCAGGAAATGGCTGCTGAAATTCAACGTGAGCAAATGCGAGGTCTTGCACCTTGGAAAAAAGAATACAGGCATGGACTATTTTCTGAACGGTGAGAAAATTCATAAAGTCGAAGTACAAAGGGATCTGGGAGTGCGAGTACAGGATTCTCTAAATGTTAACTTGCAGGTTGAGTCCGTGATTAAGAAAGCGAATGGAATGTTGTCATTTATCTCAAGAGGGTTGGAATATAAAAGCAGCGATGTGCTTCTGAGACTTTATAAAGCTCTAGTTAGGCCCCATTTAGAATACTGTGTCCAATTTTGGGCCCCACACCTCAGGAAGGACATACTGGCACTGGAGTGTGTCCAGCGGAGATTCACATGGATGATCCCTGGAATAGTAGGCCTAACATACGATGAATGGCTGAGGATCCTGGGATTGTATTCATTAGAGTTTAGAAGGTTGAGGGGAGATCTAATAGAAACTTACAAGATAATGCATGGCTTAGAAAGGGTGGACGCTGGGAAGTTGTTTCCGTTAGGTGGGGATACTAGGACCGTGGGCACAGCCTTAGAATTAGAGGGGGTCAATTTAGAACGGAAATGAGGAGACATTTCTTCAGCCAGAGAGCGGTGGGCCTGTGGAATTCATTGTCACGGAGCGCAGTAGAGGCCGGGACGTTGCATGTCTTCAAGGCAGAGATTGATAAATTCTTGATCTCGCAAGGAATCAAGGGCTACGGGGAGAGTGCGGGTAAGTGGAGTTGAAATGCCCATCAGCCATGATTAAATGGCGGAGTGGACTCAATGGGCCGAATGGCCTTACTTCCACTCCTATGTCTTATGGTCTTATGGTCTTAGTCTTGGCTTTAAATATATTTGACAATGGTGTATCTTCAACCCACTGAGGTAGAGAATACTAGGGATTTGCAACCCTTGAAGTCAAGAAATCTCTCCTCAGCTCAATCCTAAATATTTGGCCTCTCTGCTGAGACTGTTGTACTACCCGGTTTGGGGACTGCATCTATTAGGTCTCATTTGACGAATAGAGACAGAGTTGTTACATTGCCAGGAGATAGAGTTAAGCCAATTTGTTCATAAATTACAGAGATATATAATTAAAATAGAACAATAATAATATCAGACTTTAATTACCCCCACATGGACTGCAAAGAGCATGGTTTTAATGAGGGAAAGAAATGATTCTCTGATATGAGAGATAATAGGAACTGCAGATGCTGGAGAATCCAAGATAACAAGGTGTAGAGCTGGATGAACACAGCAGCATCATAGGAGTAGGAAATCTTAACGTTTCGGGCCTAGACCCTTCACCACATTCTCTGATATGAGATTTTCTCCACTCAGCTGATTGGAATAACATGCCCTATCCAAAACTATCATTGTCTTTCTATAAAATTTCCTGTCAATCTCCATTGCTTCTCCCTGTGTACTGTTAACTAAAATCCCTTGACCCAAAAATATTATGGTAAAACTCCTCTTTGCCCTTTCAAGTCTCCTCAAATCCTCGTTAAACTGTGGTAACCAGAACTGGAGGCAATACACTAATTATGGGATAATCAGACTTCAGCATTTCAGCACAACGTCCCTGCTTTTCTGTGCTATATTTCTGCTCCTGAAGTAGTAGATCCCATTTACTTTGCTAATGACCCGCTCAGTATGTCCTGTCACATGAACCCCCATATTCCTCTCCTCTTGTATACCATTTAGATCTGTGGATTAAGTCTTCATTGTCTTTCCAATACTCTGACTAATTCTTGTGATGTACTGTATAATCTCTTCTTTCATGTCTGTTCCCAGTTATTGCCTGGGTCCTAACTCTGGCAAGGAAGGCTGTGCTCTGTGGTATGAGAGCAATGAAGCAGTGATTGTGCTATCACTGATCCACCCATGCATGTTGTCATGACCTGATCCTCTATTGCTCAGAGATAAAAGGTACTGCAGATGCTGGAGAATCCGAGATAACAAGCATGGGGCTGGATGAACACAGCAGGTCAAGCAGCATCA
>JAHRHZ010000012.1:4527993-4547066 GCA_024137785.1 Ginglymostoma cirratum
AGGCCCGAAACGTCAAGTTTTCCTGCTCCTATGATGCTGCTTGACCTCCTCTATTGCTCATTTCTGCTTTTAAATTATTGTAATACAGCACACACTTATGGTACAATCCTGCTGCCGTGGTATTGAAATATTAAAATTGTAAAAAAAATCAGGAAGTACAGTTAAAGGAAATGTAACCTCTTCTTTCAAATACAAAAAAACAGGATGCTTAGATTGCTCAACTTCTCCTGATTTGTGATGCTATTTTTACAGCAGTTGCTCAATTCTTGATATGGAGCTTTCAGCATTTAGACCTGCTTGAAGTGATGGGAAATAGTTGGGAAAGGGGGTGATGCTCACGAAGGATATAGAGGGTGTTGCTATCCTATGTAACCAGGTCTCTCTGTTTCTGCACCTGTTCTAAATTGCACCTTTCAGTTTATGCTAAGTAATCTAGATTGATATTTCAGCGCACCACTGAGAAAATGCTGCCTTCCTGAAGTTGTCATCTTTTAATTTAATTGTCAAACCATGTCACCAAAAATCAGATGAACAGCCCATTTTGCTCCTTGCTGATTTTAGAACTTTGGATTGGTTTGATGCATTTTCCTGCCAAACAACGGTGACTATGCTTCATAAACGAGCTGGGTGTGAAAAAAGGTATAAGTTCTTTATCTTGTATTAGCAGTGCAAGACTCAAGTGGAAAATGCAACCAACATTTGTTGTCAAGTAAAGTCCCTATCACTGAAAGTTTCCCTTCACATTTTTTTGTTTGGCTGTTTGATTGCAAATGAGATTGAAATGTCCAGAAACTGGCAGCTTCTGCTTTTGTACATTAGTTTCACAAAACGTACGGTATGAGTCGATGGGATTAGGAGCCACCAGCCGGAAGATTGCAAGGCAGTAGGACAGGGGATGTGTCATTACCAGCTCTGTTTGAATACATTCCTGGCAATTTCACCATTTGCCCCATCTGTTCACAGGCATATTATATCTCTTTTGCAGTATTTCTTATAGCAAAGAAATGGAAGGGATCAACAAAAATTAAATAAAACCATGTTTTAAAAATGCTGATGCTTTTTTCTGCCCCAGCTGCCTATAACAGGGGCCGGGTGATTAATCTTGAAATGTTTCTGTTTCAACTAATAACATGAGTGTTGCCAACTGTAGTTGGCAGAGTTACAAGTGGTCCGATCATGACATGTGACCATGTGACCCTCATTCCTGTGACAACTGCAATTATTACTACTTTAAAAAGATTGTGTTCACTGTAAGTGTGCAGCATGAATTTTTGAGAAGCAGCTGTCATGGCTCTAACTAGCAGGCAACCTGAGGGATAGTACAGTCATGAGGGGATTGGTGAAGGGGGAGACCGTATAATCACACCAGGCCCGGCAGCATCTGTGGGGAGAAATCAGAGTCAATGTTACGGGTGGAGTGACCCTTTCACAGAACTCAGAGGAATTGACTATGCTCATGCTAGTAAAAAACAGTTCTGAGGAAGGGTCACTCGACCTGAAAAGTTTATTCTGATTTCTCTCCATAGGTCCTGCCAGACCTGCCAGTCCAGCAATTTCTGTTTTGTTTCTGATTTACAGCATCCGCAGTTCTTTTGTATTTTATTAACTATATAATCAATTCTGTTTTCCACCAATCCCTCAGTTAACATCCCTTTTAAAACAATATCTGGTCAGTCAGTAAGTAGAGGCCACGATTTTAAGGTTGTCAGCAAGAGGGTGAGGAGTGAGATGAGGAGGAACTTCTTGTTAGGATTGCAATGTGCTGCCTGGGAGAGTAGTGGAGGTAGATTCAATGGGAGGTTTCAAGAGACAGCTGGATAAATATTCAAACATGATGAATTTAGAGGGCTAAAGATAGGACTGGAGAACGGGACTGGCTGGGTAGCTCTTTTGGGAACCTGTACAGACACGAAGGATTGAATGGCCTCCTTCTGCACTGTGAAATTCTAAATTCTATATGACTCTATTACCTTACTGCTATTTTAGGAGATGTCTGTGCACAATTTGGTAAAACCTTGCACATGTACAGTGGTCAGAAATTAAGGTTGAACTTCCTATGACACAGGAAATGAGAAAACTGAAACTCAGGCATTGTGGAAGTCCACAGACAATGAGATTTGACAAGGGCTGTGATCATGCATGCAGATTTTTTAATGAATGTTGGTCAGGCTCAATGGGTTAGAACGCAGGCGAACACCTAGCAGTTGTTCTGTTTAAGTCAGGCAAGGTGACCCATTTGCTGTCGGGAGACAAAAACATTTTAATTTTTCTATTATATGAAGGCTAATTGTATAGGTTGAGTGTGTGCGATGGTTAGTATTATTCTGCATTGTGCCTTGGTGTCTGTGATGTAGAGGATGAAGAATTCATCACCACCTCATCTTAATAAATGTTCTCTTGGTTAGCGTTTTAAAAATCTGATGCAACTCAGACGAGAGCATATTTGACAAACATATTGGTCACCTGATAAGGGAAGGACATAGTGCATCCCAGGGCACATAACAATATCTTGCATGTACAAACAGGGCAGTGTGAATTAGTTTAGACACATAAGTGGAATGGATCCATTTACAGTAGTGGCTTGAGTACATTGATCATGATAAAGTATCTGCAGCTGAAATTTACAACACCTGTGGACCTGAAATTATACCTTTGAAGTGTAATATTGCTGAGCCATACCTCTAAAGGAATTAAAAGTAGGAGACCATCCAGTTATTATTTACTTTCGTTAGGAAACTTTGAAAGAAAGTCTTGCATGTATACAGTATCTTTTATAACCATGGGATGTCATAATTAAACATTTCACAGCCAATGAAGTACCTTTGAAGCGAAAATAAAATACAGAGGATACTGGAAGTCTGTATTAACAATAGGAAGTGCTGAAAATACTCTGCGACGTATCTATGCAAAGAGGTACGTAGAGTGTTTCCAGCTGATGACCTTTCAAGAAGGATAGAGATGGGATAACAAGGTGTAGAGCTGGATGAACACAGCAGTCCAAGTAGCATCAGAGGAGCAGGAAAGCTGACATTTTGGGCTTCTTCAGAAATTTCTGAAGAAGGGTCTAGGCCCGAAACGTCAGCTTTCCTGCTCCTCTGATGCTGCTTGGCCTGCTGTGTTCATCCAGCTCCACACCTTGTTATCTCAGATTCTCCAGCATCTGCAGTTCCTACTATCTCTGAAAGTTAGAGATGGGCCATGATGGTGATAAAATATGGACTATTGATTTTCAAAGTCAATCATCTTATTTTAGTACCTGGGGCCTTCATGGACTAAAATGATTTAAAAGGGGAAAACAAAAATCCTGTCTTAAAATGGCCACTGCAATCAGCAGACCACACAGGTTAACCGAGCTTTGTGAAACCAGACTGACCTAAACAAAATCATGTGAATTGAAATTAATATTTTTGATCAGAAGATATTGAAACTTGTTCTTTCCAGTTGAGCATTAAGAAACCCTCACCACTTTTCTTGCTTTACAAATGTATGATAAATTTCATATATTGTGGATGACACCTTCTTCTTGAATTATTAAGCTTGAAAATAAGAAACTCTGATGTTGGAAATCATAACCAGTTGTACTTCAAGGAGCTGCTTTTGCAGCACTGAAAACATGTAATTACGTTCTTTTTAGTGCAAGGCATACCTCAATCCAATTAAATTAGTTCATTAGTTCACCAGAAATAACAAGGAATCAATTTCAAGGTTTTCTCAGAACCAGTTAGAGAAGGTGATCTCTCAGCCGCTCAAAAAGAAAAGTGCCCAGTGACAGATCTGATAAAGAGAAAACATCTGAACAGCAAGGATTTAAAGGACAACTGAAATATTCACTCCAACTGGAATGACAAGACTCATTAAACAACTGCGGCCTCAAATTAAAACTTTTAAGCCGCAAATTTTTAAATTGTATGTTCCTTTGATCTTCCTTTGGAACTGGACTTTGTCCTTTTTTACAATGTTGTACATGTGCGCTAGTACATTAGACATTACATCATTTTTACTTTTTCCAAAAGTTAGTAGATAATAAAATTGTTCATACTTTCACTCTGAGAATAAACCTTGAAATTGGTTCCTTATTACTTCTGGTGAACTATTGAACTACATTTAATTGGACTGAGGAATGCCTTGCACTAAAAAGAACATAAACTGTGGTTGCAGCCAATTAAAGAGGTTTAAAAAGAGTGGAGCCAGTTCACACTTCCTCACCCATTTGTAACAAAATTGGTTTTCCAGGATAGAAACATGGAAAATAGGAGCAGGGCTAGGCGCTTTGAGCCTGCCCCACCACTCAGCATAATCATGGCTGATCATCCTATTTCAATACCCTGTTCTCACTTTTCCGGCAAATTTCCCACAAATCTTTTGATCCCTTTAGTCCCAAGAACTACATCTATATTTGTCTTGAAAATCTTCAATGTTTTGGCCTCAACCATTTCCTGTGGCCGAAAATTCCACAGGCATTCCCGTAGTATCCACAAACCATAAAGAAATTGGAATGGGGAAGATATTCCTGGAGTGTACACGGGATGGTTTTCTTGACCAACATGTGGAGAAACCAACTAGACAGGAGGCCATCTTAGACTGGGTGCTGAGAAATGAGAAGGGAATCATTGCCAATCTAGCTGTGCGAGACCCCTTGGACTTATGAAGGGGAAATCATGCTTGACAAATCTGTTGGAATTGTATGATGATGTAACTAGTAGAGTTGACAAGGGGGAGCCAGTCGATGTATATTTGGACTTTCAGAACGTGTTTGACAAAGTCCCACGTAAGAGACTAATGTGCAAGATTAAAGCGCATAGGATTGGGGAAGTGTTTTGAGATAGACAGAAAACTGGTTGGCAGAGAGGAAAAAAAGAGTAGGAATTAATGGGTCCTTTTAAATTTGCAGGCAGTAACTAGTGGGGTGCCACAGGGATCGGTGCTGGGACCCCAGTTATTCACAATATATATTAATGATTTGGATGATGGAACAAAATGTAACATCTCAAAGTTTGCAGATGATACCAAGTTGGGTGGGAGGGTGAACTATGATGAGGAGGCAGAGATCCTTCAGCATGATCTCGACAGGTTGGGTGAGATGGAAACGAGGAGACATTTCTTCACCCAAAGAGTGGTGAGCCTATGGAATTCATTACCACAGGAAGTAGTTGATGCCAAAACATTGAATGTATTCAAGAGGCGACTAGATTTGGCGCTTGGGGGTGAATGGGATCAAAGGTTATGGGGCGAAAGCAGGATTAGGCTATTGGGTTGGATGATCAGCCATGATCGTGAAGAATGGCAGAGCAGGCTTAAAGGGCCGAATGGCCTCCTCCTGCTCCTATCTTCTATGTTTCTACGTTTTTATGTTTCTGTTAATGTAATGTTCCTTCAAAAGCTCTTTTATAAAAAAAAGACTGCAAGTATGTTTTCTTGGGTCTATTAAATTAAAGTGGTAAGATGCTTCTAATTGACATTAACAATCTTAGGATAGGACAAGGTAACTTATGAAAAATTAAAGGCACAATCCTTGAAAGGAGTAAAAATTAAAAGGAGTAACTAGGTATTTAGTGGTGGAGTTCTGCCTGAAAACCAGGAAAACAGAAATTGCAAAATGTGTGGCAAAACATCTAGAAGCTGGAAACTGAGGAAACGGAAACAGATAAATTACAATTGAAGCAGTGGTAGTTGAAAGTAGAAATCAAAGAAAGGAAAACGGGAGAGAAGCAGGAATGGGAAGTAAAAGGAATTTCAGGAAAGGTAAATGGAGAAGGAGGAGACAGGAAAAGGAAAGAAAATGGCAATTTCAGTTGAAACAACTTTATTAAATTGAAACAGAGGAGATGGGAGTGTCGTGATAATGTCACAAGACGATTAATCCAGAGGCCACACTAATACTCTGCAGACATAGGATCAAATCTTTCCAAAGCAGTGGGTGGGATTTAAATTCAGTTAATTCAATCTCAGTAATGGTGACCATGAAACTATCATCTTCTGCTTGGGGATGCTGCACCCTTCTGGACTCAATATTGAGTTCAACAACTTTATGGCTTGAGTTCTCCAATATCCATACCCCAACCCCCACACATCAGGCCTTGTTATCACATAAAACCAAAAGAACTGCGGATGCTGTAAATCAGAAACAAAAACAGAAGTTGCTGGAAAATCTCAACAGGTCTGGTAGCATCTGTGAAGAGAAATCAGAGTTAATGTTTTGTGGTCTGCTGTTACACAGAACCCACTGTCAGCCATTAACAGGCCCCACTAGTAGCTGTTCACCCTTCTAGTCAGATCATTATCCACTCCTTTGTCTGTCCAACTATTGTTTTCTCTCTTCAAGCTCCACTCCTTCTTATCATTCACTCCTATCCTCCTCCCCCCACGCTTCTGCATATAAGCTAATTACCATCAGTTCGGAGGAAGGATCACCAGACCTGAAACATTAGGTCTAGTTTCTGTCCACAGATGCTGCCACACCTGCTGATTTATGTTTTCGTTTCTGTTTACAGCATGTGCAATTCTTATGGTTTTTATGAAACTATCATCGGTTGTCGTTAAAAACCCGTCAGGTTCATTCATGTCCTTTAGAGAAGGATATCTGCTGTCCTTAGTTAGTCTGGCCTACCTGTGACTCCAGATTCACAGTAATGTGGTTGATTCTTAAATACCCTCTGAAATGGCCTTATAAGCCACTCATTAGGTAATTAGAAGTAAGCCACAAATGCTGGCCTTGACGGCAATGCTCACAGCTCAAGAAAAAAATCAATTTTTAAAAGAAAGTTTACATCAAGAAGGAATTTCAGTATGCCCAGTGAAGGTGCGTCTGGTGAGGGAACCAGTCCTAGCTCAGATTTAAGGTTGAAGAATGGTTAGCACAGTGGTTAAGAACAGACACTTGTTGTAGAGTAAGCTGACAGGAAAACCTCATGAAGAGCACATCTGGCTACGAGGCAACAAATGGGACTTTCTGGAGGGCACTTTCATGAGTGTTTTATCAAGGGCGATGTTTAAGTAGCTCTGGTGTTCTCAAGAATGGGGCTACAGGTCATAACAGAAGGTGAAGGGAATTACCTCACCAAGTGACGAACACATCAACCAGTCAGGAATTAGAACTAGAAAGCATTCTGATCAGATTACCAAAACATCACTTGTGTGTTATTAATTCCAAAATCCCACAACCCATCTATTTATCTATTACTTACAATCTATAACTTAACTATATTCATATATTCATATATTAAATACAATACTACAAAAAAGTCACATAATATCCAAGTTATCCTAATTGTTTTCCCACCGCCCCTTATACCCATTAATGACACCTATACAAGTGTCCTTGTGCTGTCAGGGAAGCGATGGCCTAGTGGCATTATTGCTGACCTGTTAATCCAGAGACCAGACAACATTCTGGGGACCTGGGTTCAAATCCTGCCATAGTAGATGGTGGAATTTGAATTCAATAAAATATCTGGAATTAAGAGTCTAATGATGACTGTGAGTTGTCAGTTGTCAGTTGACTGTTGACTAAAACCCATCTGGTTCACTAATGCCCTTTAGGGAAGGAAACTACCATCCTCATCTGGTCTGGCCTACATGTGACTCCAGATCCACAGCATTGTGGTTGACTCTTAACTGCCCTCTGGGTAATTAGGGATGGGCAATAAATGCTGCCTGGCCAGCAATGCCCTCATCCAGTGAATGAATAAAAAAAAATCCTAATTGGTGAGGTATTGCCTTAAAGTCCACTTGCTAACCAATCAGCACCCTTTACTCATAGACAATAAATAGTTGCCGCATTTAAGATTTGGTATTCTTCTGTTTGTCTTGACCAGTGTAAGATGAAAAACTTCCACAGCATGTCTCGTTATTTTCAGCAATTTTTGAATTCTGTACTACCAGACGACTATTGCCCAAACAACAAAAACAGAAATTGCTGGAAAAGCTCAGCAAGTCTGGCAGCATCTATTGAGAGAAATCAGAGTTAACATTTCGGGGTCGAGTGACCCTTCTTCAGAACTTAGCTGTTAAGTCTGATTTCTGTCCAAAGATGCTGCTAGATCTGCTGAATGTTTCCAGCAATTTCTGTTTTTGCTTCTGGTTTCCAGCATCTGCAGTTCTTTTGGTTTTTATTGACTACTCCCTAAGGCTGTTGTTATGTTGGTGAGATGCTGGTTTGATTGCTAAAAGTATTACTGTTTTGTTGGCTGTCTTTAGAACCTGCTTGAATAACAATAATTTGCTATTTGTTTTCTGCAGGATTTGAATGACCTTCATAATCCTCCACTAGTGGCCTCTCCTGGCAGGTACATACTCTGCTGTTCAACATTGTTGTGGTTACTTCTTTATGATTTTTCAAATTCATATCATGCTGGTAGAAACCCAAAAGTGAAATTCTGACACAACATTGTCTACTATAAGCTGCAGCTCCGATGACCAACCAACTTAATGGCGTCTGTCAGTGGTATGAGTATCAGCTTGGGGTACCGGCTTCTGGTAGACATCACCAGCAAGCCCAGTATTTATTCTCTCCTCAGATGGTGCCAAACCAGCTGAGTTTCTCCAGCATTATCTGTGTTTGTTTGCGTTGAGACAGATTCAAGATTGGGAAGACACTGTCATCCACAGAGCAATACAGGTGCACAATTAAAGCCTTGTTCGCATGTACACTGTACATGCTATTCAGTCTTGCATCCTCTTACTTATCATTCAGCATAAAATTGAGTGTTTCTACTCATTTAAACTGAAAGTAAAGCTTCCTCTGCACTATCCCCATCAAACTCTCTGAAAGCTGGCACAGCACAGGGTTAGATAGAGTAGAGCTCCCACTACTCTTTTAACTGAAAGTAAAGATTCCTCTACACTGTCCCTATCAAACACGCCCAGAGCAGGTACAACATGGGGTTATGTGCAATATTTATTTGCCTGTCCTCAACTGCCCTTAAGAAAGTGATGGTGAGCTGCCTCCTGAGTGGTTTGTTAGGTCATCTAACAGGACAGTTAAGAGTCAGTCACATTGCTTTGGGTCTGGATTTACATACAAGCCAGATGATTAAGGATGATAGATTTCCTTCTCCAGAGGGTATTAGAAAAGCAGCTAGGGTTTTTGCAGCAGTCCAGAAGTTTTGGTGGGTGGCACGATGGCTCAGTGGTTAGCACTGCTGCCTCACAGCACCAGGATCCTGGGTTTGATTCCAACCTCAGGCGACTGTCTATGTGGAGTTTGCATATTCTCCCTGTGTCTGTGCAGGTTTCCTCTGGGTGCTTCGGTTTCCTCCCACAGTCCAAAGATGTGCAGGGTAGCTGGATTGAGCATGCTAAATTGCCCATAGTGCCCAGGGATGTTTGGGTTAGACATGGGGAATGGGTCTGGGAGGGATGCTCTTTCAGAGGGGTGGTGTGGACTTAGTGGGCTGAATGACCTGTTTGCACTGTAGGGATTAATAATAAAAAACTTATGACCATTTCTGAGACTAGATTTTTGCAAAATGCGGATTTATTTAAATGGTAGAGGATGCAATTTTGGAAAAGTTATTGATAGAGCCTTGGTTTGCTTCTCGCATGCCATGCCATTTCACTGGACTTGGAAAGGATACTGCCAGTTCTTTCCTTTTCTTGGGATGAGGAAACATTAGTAAGAACACAAGAAATAGAAGGGGTAGGCCATTCAGTCCTTAGGTTTGCCCCATCATTCTGTAAAATCGTGATCGATCTGCCCCTAGGTCTCAACTCCTCTTTCGCGCCAACTCCTCATAGTTCTTAACTCCCTAATATTTCAGAAATCTATCTACCTCCTCTTTAAATACTTTGTGATCTAATCTTCACAACTGTGCTGGGTAGAGCAGTCTAGACACTCACTGGCTTCTGGGAAAAGAAATTTCCCCTTATTCTGTACAACACCCTACCAATGTCCTCTGGCTCCACATATGGATTGCCTTCTTGATTCCAAATGGGCCTTACTTTTCTTTGGTTATTCTTTTCCCCCGTATAGATTTCCTTGGGATTCTCCTTGACTTTACACACCAGTGTTCTTTCATGCACCCTTTTTGATCTGTTAATTGCTTTGTTAAAGATCCCCCCCACCCCAACACCTTTTATATTCCGCTCCGTTAATTTTCTCCTTTTGTACCTGTTAAAAGCCTCTCTTTCCATTTTATCTAGTCCTGAATATTCTTGCAGGGTTGTCTGGGATTGATGCTCTTACATTCCACCCTAAAGGGAACATGTTAGACCTATATCCTCGCCAGTTCCATTTGGAATGTGCCCAACTGCTCTGCTGTACATTTACCCAGAAGTAACTGTTCCCAGCCTATTTTGGCCAATCCTGCCTTATTTTAATATAATCCTCCTTCCCCCAATCTAAAGCCCTCTCTAGCAGACCATCTTTTTCCTTGTGGTTGGGTGGCTCGCTGGGCTGGTTTGTTGTTCTGCAGACGTTTCATTACCCTGCTGGGTAACATTATCAGTGCAGCCTCTGATAAAGCGCTGTTGTGTTTTCCTGCCTGTTATTTAAACTCTGGAGTCCGTTGAGCTGGATTATCTCACTTCCGGTTTTCCTTTGCAATGGAGTGTATACGGGGTCGATTTCTATGTGTTTGTCGATGGCTTTCTGCGTGGAGTACCAGGCTTCTGGGAATTCCGGTGCTTGTCTCTGCTTTGCTTGTCCCAGGATCTTGAGAATGAAAGATCCCTGGAAAAACAAACCGGCTCGACGAGCCAAACAACCACAACATCCACAACCCAAGCTACAAGTCTTCTCAAAAACATCTTTTTCCTTTTCTATAACTAACTTGAAACAAATGATATTATGATCACTATCCCAAAAATAGTCTCCTGCCACCTCAAACACCTGTTTGTTTTGTTCCCTAGAATTAGGTACAGCATTGCACAGTTCCTTGTTGGGATTTCTACATGTTGATATAACAAACTCACCTGAATACATTTCAAGTATGTGATCCCTTTAAACCTTTTACACTACGACTATCCCTATTAATGTTGGGGAAGTTGAAATCCCTACATATCTACTTCTCTCTTGCCCACTGACTGTTAAGCATTTCAATAGAGTTATAAGTAAGCCAATTCTTTTATTTTGACTTTGTCTGCATTTTACCTATAGTGTAAAAATAAAGTGTGTTTTGCTTAGCATCGAGTAATTTGACCAGTTGAATTACAAATGGAACCGAACACCTTTTGAATATGAAGATGTTAGGGTCCAAACTATCTTCTTAATGTATTTTGTGGTGGTTTGGTCTGGTCCATAATACAGCCTTTGGCTCACATCCCTTAATCCTTTGCTTAACAAAAATTGTATCTATCTCTGATTTAAAATTAACAACTGATCCAGTATCCACTGCCATTTGTGAAAGAGAGTTCCAAACCTCGACACCCTTTGTATGTAGAAGTGCTTCCTGACATTGCATCTGAATGATTTGGCCCCAATCTTTAGACTGGGTTCTGACTTGAGTTCTGAGGAAGGGTCACCGGACCCGAAACGTTAACTCTGATTTTTTCTTCACAGATGCTACCAGACCTGCTGAGCTTTTCCAGCAACTTCTATTTTTGTTTAGATTAAACCATTTAGTTCCAGAATCCCCAATCAGTGGAAATAGTTTATCTATCCTGTCTTTTCTTGTTATATCTTGAAGACTTCAATCAGATCATTCCTTAATCTTCTAAATTCTAGAGAAAACAGGCCTAATTTGTATAATCTCTCCTCAGCCTAATCCCTGAAGTCCAGATATCAGTCTTGTAAACCTATGTTGTTCTCCCTCCAAGGTCAATATATCCTTCCTAAGCTGTGGTGCCCAGATCTACTCACAGAAGTCTCTGTGGGGTCTAAACAGGGTTTTGTTAAACTGCTGCATAATCTCTGCATCCTTATACTCCAGTCCTCTAGATATAAAGACCAGCATTCTATTAGGCTTTTTCATTATTTTCTACACCTGTTTGCGATATTTTAAAGATATATGCACCTGAATCTCCAAGTCTCTTTGGACATCCACTGTGTTTCACTGCGTACCATCTAGAAAGTACCCTTGTTTGTTCTAAAATGGATAACCTTGCACTTGCTCACATTGAACTCCATCTGCCACAGTTTTATCCATTCACCTATTCTATCTATTCACCTGTGTGCCTTTATTCTTTAATACAATCATCTAAACTGTCTACAATGCCACCTAAATTTGTGTCATCAGCAAATTTGGACATATGACTTTCTATGCCGTTATGCAAATCATTAATAATTAACATGAATAGCTGAGCCCCTAATACAGATCCTTGAGGGATACTGTTGTCCACATCCTGCCAATCTGAGTACCTACCCATTAACCCATTTTCTGTCACCTTTCATTCAGCTAATTTCCCAGCAATGTCAGTAATTTGCCCTCAATTCCATGGGCTTCTACCTTAGGTAACAGTCTCTTATGTGAGATTTGATCACAGGTCTATATGTTCCTATGAGGGTGAAGGGCAAGGTTGGTAGAAGTAGGGAAACCTGGATTACAAGAGATATTGAGGCTCTGACCAGAAAAAAGGGGACGTGGCTGAGGAACAGGCAGCTGGGATCAAGGGCATCCCTGGAGGTATATAGGGGATACAGGAGTTTACTGAAGAAGGAAATCAGGAAAGAGAAAAGGGAACATGAGATGGCTTTGGCTGAGAAGAATAGGGTGAATCCAAAGAGATTCTTTAAGTATGTTAAGGGAAAAAGAATAACTAGAGAGAGAATAAGACCCCTCAAGGACTAAAGTGGACATGTATGTGTGGAACCACAGGAGATGGGCGAGGTCCTCAATGACTATTTAGAACATTAGAACATAGAACAGTACGGCACAGTACAGGCTCTTCGGCCCACGATGTTGTGCCAACCTATTATCCTGCTATGATCAAACTACCCTGCATACCCTACATTTTACTATACTCCATGTACCTATCCATGAGTCGCTTAAAAGTCTCTAAAGCACCTGACTCCACTATCACTGCCAGCAGCGCATTCCACACGCCCACCACTCTTTCTCCTCTGTATTTACCGTGGAGAAAGACACGAAGACTTGGGAACTTGGGGAAGTTAGAGGCGATATCCTGGGGACAGTCCATATCACAGCAGAGGAGGTTTTGGAAGGATGAGAATGTATGAAGGTGGATAAATCACTTGGTCCTGATCAGATATATCCAAGAACCCTGCAAGAGGCTAGGGAAGAAATTGCAGGGGCCATGGCTGAGATATTTGCATCATCGTTGGCCACGGGTGAGGTCCCGGTAGATTGGAGGGTAGCGAATGTTGTACCCTTATTCAAGAAGGGCTGCAAAGAAAAACCTGGGAATTATAGACCAGTAAATTTAACATCTGTGGTAGGTAAGTTACTTGATAAGATTCTAAGGGATAAGATATACATGCATTTAGAAAGACAGGGTTTGATTAGGAGTAGTCAGCATAGCTTCGTGCTTGGGAGATCATGCCACACAAATTTGTCAGAGTTCTTTTATGAAGTGACCAGGAAGGTTGATGAGGGCAGAGCAGTAGACGTAGTCCATACGGATTTCAGTAAGGCCTTCGATGAGGTTCCACATAGTAGGCTGCTCTGGAAGGTTAGGTACACAGGTCTCTAAAAGTTAGTCACAGGTAGAGAGGGCAGTAAAGGTGGCTTTTGGCACACTGGCCTTCATCAGGCAGGGCATTGAGTACAGAAGTTGGGAAGTTATGTTACAGTTGTACAGTATGTTGGTGAGGCTGCACTTGGAGTATTGTGTTCAGTTTTGGTCACCTTGCATGAGGAAAGACTTCAGAAGAAATTTACAAGGATATTGCAAGGACTCAAGGGATTGAGTTACAGGGAGAGGTTGGACAAGCTAGGACTTTTTTCTTTAGAGCATAGGAGACTGAAGAAGGATCTTTTAGAAGTGTATAAGATAATGAGAGGCATGGATATGGTGAATGCACTCAGTCTTTTTCCCAGGGTTGGGGAATCGAGGACTGGAGGGCATTAGTTTAAGGTAAGAGGGGAAGAATACATGGGAACCTGACAGGCAACTTTTTTTATACAGAGGGTAGTACGTGTATGGAATGAGCTATAAACAGAAATGGTTGAGGCTGGTACGTTAATAACATTTAAAAGGCATTTGGACGAATACATGGATAGGAAAGGTTTGGAATGATATGGGCAAAGTGCAGGGAAATGGGGTTAATGTAGATAGACATTGTTTGGCATGGACCAGTTTGGGCCGAAGGGCCTGTCTCCATGCTGTAGGACTCTATGACTCTAAATGCCTCCTAGAAGTCCATATAAACAACATCCATAGACATTCGCTGTCTACTCCTTAGTCACATCTTCAAAAAAATCAGTGACGTTTGTCACATGTGACCTACTTGTCATGAATCTATGCTGGCTCTCCCTGATTAACTGAAAATTTTCAAGGTGTCTTGATTATAGACTCCGACAATTTTCTCACCACAAATGTTAGGCTAACTGATCTGTAATCCTTTGGTTTTCCTCTTTCAATCTATTTCAAAAAACACCCTCAGGTGTAGACTGTCAGGCCCTGTAGATTTGTCACTTTAATTCCAATAATTTCCTTGTTACTGATGTTTTATTTATGTGAATTCTATTCAGCCCCTGCCCCAATCCACCATTAATTTCGTCGGGACTTCTAGCAAACTATCCTCCTTTTCTACTGTGAATACTGAGGCAAAGTAACTGTTCAACATGTCTGCCACTTCCCCAAAGTTATTGACAACATTCCCACTTTCAGTCCTTAGCAGGTCAATATTGCTGCTGGCCATCTGCTTTCCCTTTATGTAGCTATAACATTTCTTGTTGATTTTGATGTCTCGGATAAATTTCCCGTCATAGCTCGTTTTTGTAGCTCTTATAAGCTGATTTGTGGACCTTTGCTGGTCATTTTGTAGTTCCCATTCAGCCAGATCTGTGCTTTTCTTTTTAAGCATTTTTGTAAGTTCTTTCTTTTAGATTATCTCTTTGGTTGTCCATGGCTAATTTTTTTTTTGTTTGTACAATGGAGGTTCTCCCTCTCAGGGGCACAATCTGGTTCTGGTCAGATAGACAGATTGGGCACATCAGTGGCAGATAGAATTTAACACTGATAAGTGTGAGGTTAGGCACTTTGGAAGAAGTAACAAGGCAATGAATGGCAGGACACTAGGAAGCTCAGTGGAACAGAGGCATCTTGGGTTGTTTGCCTACAGATCACTGAAGGGCAGCCAGACTAACGCTAACAGGTTAGTTAAGAAGGCATACAGAATACTTACCTTTATCAGTTGTGGTATAGGTTATAAGAGCAGGGAGGTTATGTTGGAGCTGTACAAAACTTTGGTTAGACCACAATTGGAGTAGTATGTACAGTTCTGGTATCCGCACAATGGAAAGGATGTAATTGCACTGGAGGGGATGCAGAGGAGATTCACCAGGATGTTACCTGGAATGGAGCACTCTAATTACGAGGAAAGCCTGAATAAGCTTGGATTGTTTTCTTTGGAGCAGGGAAGGCCAGGAGGGAACCTGACTGAGGTGTGTAAGGTTTTGAGGGACACAAACAAGGTGGATAGAAAGAGCTCTTCTCTTCAGTTGAAGGATCATAATAAAGGGACAGAATTTAAAGGTGAAAGACAGAAGATTTGGAGAGATTTAGGGAATAATTTTTTTAGCTAGAGTCTGGAGAAAGTTTGGAGGGGAGGATAGTTGAAGCAGGAAACCTCACAACCCTTAAAAAGTTCTTGGGTGAGCACGTGAAGTGTTGTGGGCTATGTGCTGGAAAGTGGGAATTGTGTAGATTTAGGTGTTGTTTTGTTAGTGCAGACTTGCTGGGCAGAAGATTCTGTTCTGTACTGCGTGATTCTATGAACCTTGTAGTACCCCTTGTTCCAACCTGAAAAAGCCATTAATCCTGAATCTCTCACTTCTGTGTGTTAACCAATCCTCAACTCATGCAAATACTTTACCTTCAATACCGTGAGCTCCTATCTTGTGCAATAGCCTTTTATGTGGCACCTTATTGAATGCTTTCTGGAAATCCAAATACAAAATACTTACCAGTTCTCCTTTATCAACTCTGCTTGTTATATCAAAGAACTGCAGCAAATTTGTCAAAAACAGTTTCCCTTTCACAAAACCATGTTGGCTGGGTTTGATTCCATTAGATGTTCTAAATGTCCTGCTATTTCTTCCTTAAGAGTGGAGTCTAGCATTTTCTCAATGGCGGATGTTAGGCTAAAATAACACAAAGAATTGAAGATGCTGGAGATCTGAAACAAAAACAGAAATTACTAGAGAAACTCAGCGGTCTGGCAGTATCTGTTGAGAGAAAGCAGAGTTAATATTTCAAGCCAATATTTCAAGTTAATATTTCAAACCATCGACTTTACTTTAATTTCCCCACAGATACTGCCAGACCTGCTCAGTTTCTCAGGCAATTTCTGACTTTATAACAGATGTTAGACTGGTTGGCCTATAGTTTCTTGATTTCTGTTTTCCTCCCTTCTTGAACAGGAGTGTCACACTAGTAGTTTTCCCATAATCCAGAGAGTTCTGGAATATATCGACCAATGCCTCCACTATCACTGCAGCCACTTCCATCAATACCCTTGTATGCAGGCCACTGGGTCAACCTAGGTTCTTGATTGTCAAGGGGATCGAGGATTATGGGGAGAAAGTGGGAGAATGGGTTTGAGAAACTTATCAGCCATGATTGAATGGAGGAGCAAACTTGATGGGATGAATGGCCTAAGTTCTGCTCTTATGTCTTATGGTTGTATGGCCTTTAAGGGGATTGATTAGCTCAGTTGGCTTGATGGCTGGTTTGCAATGCAGTATCACGAACAGCATTTGTCCAATTCCTGCACCAGCTGAGGTTATCATTAGCACCTTCCTTATCTGCTATCTTTGGGATGTACAGAGTCCTCCACCATGAAGACCAATTCAAAATAATGATGTAAGTTATGTACCATTTCCCTGTTGCCCATTATCAATTCCCCAGTAGGATCCTGCACTCACTTTATGTATACATATACCGTGGAAGCTCTTACTTTTTGTTTTAATATTATTTTCTCCTTCTTTATTGTGTTTTTAGCCATCTGCTGGTTCCTAAAAAAAAATCCCAAACCTCTGGCCTACCACTAGCTTTTGCCACTTTGAATATCTTAGTTTTTAAATTGAAAATTTTCTTTGACCACCTGTATTAACCACAGGTGGTTCATCCTTTTCACAGAATCCTCCTCTTTCACCAGAAAAAAAATTGCTGCAAATTATGAAATATCTGCTTACATGTCTACCAAAGCTCATCCACAGACTTTCCCCTTAGTGTATTTTGCCAGCCCCCTTTAGACATCTCTTTCTTCTTACCTCAGTAATTGCCCTTAGTTAAGTTGAGGACTGAATTACTCCTGTCACTTGAACAAAGAAGTTAGTTGGGTGCCAATGGAACCTGAACCCTAGCAAAATTCCAAGATCGAAGAGCGTAGGATCTCTGACAATTTGAACAAGAAAATGGTTCGCAGGAGATTAACTTTACAATTATTTTGATGCAAACATTATGAAATGTAGCATAATCTGATAAATATGTCTGTCGCGTACAAGAGCACTAAATTAGCTCAAGATATTATCAATTCCAGGCACTAGCAACAGGTTGTTCAAGAAGAGGAAGACACACTGCTTGAACCAGGAAAATTTGATTTGATCAGTGCTGATTCAGCTAATCTCGTCTGAACTTTAGAAGCCACAGTTTGTTTCAAGCTTGGAAAATCATACTCAGACACTTGTATCTGGCTAGTAATTAAGAAGGCAAGTAGATCCCTTCATTGCTAAGGGGATGAAGTATAAGAGTAGGGATGTCCTGCCACATCTATGCAGGGAATTGAAGTGATTTCATCTGGAGTACTGTACAGAGCTTTGGCTACCTTCCTTAAAATGAGGGCATACTTTCATTGGGACCTGTTCAAAGAAAGTTCATGCGGCTGGTCCCGGGGAAGAAGAAGTAGTCTTGTGGGTATAAGTTGAACCTGTTGGACTGATACTGGAGTTTAGAAGAATGAGACGTGATCTTGTTGAAGCATATAACCTCAAGCCACACCCCCATCTCCTATCTACTAACATCATCCCGCCCCCTTGACCTGTCCGTCCTCCCTGGACTGACCTATCTCCTCCCTACCCCCCTACCTACACTCACCTTTACTGGCTCCATCCCCGCCTCTTCGACTTGTCTGCCTCCTCTCCACCTATCCTCTCCTCTATCCATCCTCTATCCGCCTCCCCCTCTCTCCCTATTTATTTCAGAACCCTCTTCCCCTCCCCCATTTCTGATGAAGGGTTTAGGCCTGAAACGTCAAGTTTTCCTGCTCCTATGATGCTGCTTGACCTGCTGTGTTCATCCAGCCCCATGCTTGTTATCTCGGATTCTCCAGCATCTGCACTACCTTTTATCTCTAACATTCTGAAGTAACTGAGATACTGAGGGAATGTGTCTCCTTATGGGTGAATCAATAACTAGGAAGTACAATTTAAAAGTAAGAGGTTTTAAGATCATATTTCTTCTCTCAGGCTTGTTAATTTTTGAAATTCTCTCCCAGTGAGCAGTGGAGGCTGACTCTTTGAATAAAATCAAGGCTGAGTTAAGTTTTTGAGTTATAAGGGAGTCAAGGACTATGCGGAGAGTCTAGGAAAATTGAATTGAGGGCAAAATCAGCTACGATCTTGTCTAATAGAAAAACAAGCTAGAAAGCTTAATGGCCTACACCAGCTCCTATTTCTGAGAATGTTTTGAAAAATGTAGACAGATACAAGTACTGAGAGAGTGCTGGACTTTCAGGGTGCCATCTCTTGGATGAGACTTTAACTGTAGCCCTGTTTGCTCCCTCAGCTGGGTATAAAATATGTTTTGTTTTATTTTACAGCAGCAAAGTTTTCTGGCCAATATTGATCCACAAACAACATCATTAAAGTAGAGAGATAAAAGGTACTGCAGATGCTGGAGAATCCGAGATAACAAGCATGGGGCTGGATGAACACAGCAGGTCAAGCAGCATCATAGGAGCAGGAAAACTTGACGTTTCGGGCCTAAACCCTTCATCTGATGAAGGGTTTAGG
>JAHRHZ010000012.1:4547466-4590697 GCA_024137785.1 Ginglymostoma cirratum
GATGAAGGGTTTAGGCCCGAAACGTCAAGTTTTCCTGCTCCTATGATGCTGCTTGACCTGCTGTGTTCATCCAGCCCCATGCTTGTTATCATTAAAGTAGATTTGCCTTATCAATAGTGCTTTGTTTGTAAGAGGTTTCTATATGCAAAGTTGGGCTATGGGTTCAAATTCCAAATACTGCAAATTGTAGAACTAGATTGAATTCAAGAATCTTAGTTCGTTTTTGGTTGAGTGGAACTGATTTGATAGCTTTCCCAAAGTGTTGGCATAGTACAACTTTGGGCAACTTACTCTGTAGGATTCTAAGTTACACTGTGCCAAGGGGCAGATTTAAACTTGTGTTGATTGAAGATTACATAAGGTATGTGCAAAGTTAAAGTATTCAGTCTTTACCATGTAATTGTTACCTCTAACAGATAACTGTGCCTACTTGATTTTGATTTACTTTATAACCATTTGTTGTTCTCTGCCCACAACATCAGCTGTGACACAGAAAGTACTATCTATAATTCAGAAATAAGGACGTGTGAATGCGGAATGCGTAGGCGAGTGGAGATGAGCAGACCTATAAATATCTTTCACTAAAATAGCAACATTGTGCTGACACATTCTTGTTTGGCAACATCTCTGTAGAGTTACAACTTGGGATCAGGTGTCAGTCTTTTGATCCTTGTTGCCTCTTTACTTAACCCTCGCTTAACCCTGAGTTGCCTCACTCAGTTACATCATGGCTGATCTGTATTTTCACTTCAATCACCAGCCTTCATTCCGTAAGTCTCTATACTATTATCTGACAGAAACTGGCTTTGAAATTTTCAGTTGACTAATTTTCTTTGGAGAGGGCATCATATTCAATACGGGTAGAAATATGAGATTCAACAATAAACAAATTTTCCTATCCCTTTCTTTTCAATCATATCTTCCATTCCCCATGCCCTCAACTGCACCTCAGTAGGTCATAGAGTCATCCATTCATAGAGTCATACAGCTCAGAAACAGACCCTTTGGTCCAACCGGGTCATGCCACCCAGACACCCCAAACTAAATTAGTCCCGCCTACCTACGCTTGGCTCATATTCCTCCAAACATTTCTCATTCAGTACTGATCTAAATGTCTTTTCAACATTGTAACTGTACCCACATCCACCACTTCCTCTGGAAGTTCAGTCCACACACTAACTCCACTCTCTGTGTTAAATATTTGCCCCTTATGTCTTTTTTAAATCTTTCTCATCTCACCTTAAAAATATGCCCCCTAGTCTTGATATCCCCACCCTAGTGAAAAGAAACCTGCAATTCACCTTATCTATACGCCTAATGATTTTATAAACCCCTATAAGGTCACCCCTCAACCCCCTATGCTCCAGTGAAAAATGTCCCAGCCTATCCAGCCTCTCCTTATGACTCAAACCCTCCATCTCCAGCAACATCCTGGTAATTTTTTTCTGGAACCTCTCCAGCTTAAAATATCCTTCCTCTAACAGGACAACTAGAACTGGACACAGAATCCCAGAAGAGGCCTCACCAATGTACTGTACTTTGGATCAGAAAATTGTGTTTCATGTCCCTTTTTAGTAAGTTATGTTTGCAACTTAGTTCAGCATTGCTATTGCAGTATTGAGTTGGTGGCATACAGTCAGAGGCCTTTTTTCACATAAGAGGTTAAGCAGAGGCTATTTGTTTTAATATGTCCAGAATTGCTATCACACACAACTGAATACTTTTCCAACCACCAAAATCAACCTGAATCTTTTTCCGTTTCCCTTTTTAAACACTAACCACTGCCATTAAAACACACGAGTAGCCACTTAGATATTTAGAAGCTGTTAAGGGCGATGCAAAGAACCAAAAGGATGGGCGAGATAGTGAGAGACAGAAGAGACTAAATCAAATTGGAATTGGAGGAGAAGGGTTCTGCTGTTTTTCCTTCATACCCAGAAGTGCTATTTCACACAACTGAGTGACTTTCCCACCACTAAATCACTGTAATACTATGTCCCACCAGTAATCACCCACGCAGCTTATTAAATATTTACAAGCAAAGCCCATATTGACCATTGAAAACCATCAAGAGTGAGGGAAAGGTAGGGAGAGAGGGAAGGGACTGAATCAAAATGGAGTTGGAGAGGAAGGGATCTGCTTTTTACAATTCAATTCAAGTCAAGTCAAATCATGTCAATAGGATGTCATGGTCGTTCAGTGGTTAGCACTGCTGCCTCACATCACCAGGGACCTGGGTTCAATTCCACCCTCGGGTGACTCTTTGTGTAGAGTTTGCACGTTCGCCCTGTGTCTGTGTGGGTTTCCTCTGGGTGCTCCCATAGTCCAAAGATGTGCAGAACCAAAAATAGAAATTGCTGGAAAAGCTCAGCAGGTCTTGCAGCATCTGTGGAGAGAAATCAGAGTTAATGTTTTGGTTCGAGTGACCCTTGTGCAGGTTGGCCATGGAAAATGTAGGGTTGCAGGGATGAGGTGGATCTGGGTAGGATGTTCTTCAGAGGGTCAGTGTGGACTTGATAAGCTGAGTGGCTTGCTTCCACAGTGCGGAGGTTCTATGATGTAATGAATTCACATTCCACCATCTGCTATGGAAGATTCAAACCAGGGTCCTGTGAACATTAGAGATAGTAGGAACTGCAGATGCTGGAGAATCGGAGATAACAAGCTGTAGAGCTGGATGAACACAGCAGGCCAAACAGCATCAGAGGAGCAGGAAAGCTGACGTTTCTGATGAAGGGTCTAGGCCCAAAACGTCAGCCTTCCTGCTGCTTTGATGCTGCTTGGCCTGCTGTGTTCATCCAGCTCTACACCTTGTTATCTCCTGTGAACATTACCTGGGTCTCTGGAGTGCTAGCCCAGTGACAATACCACTAAATTATTGCCTTCCTACCTGGAGGTCTGGTTTATTATTTTTCAATCAACCTGTTCACAGAAGTTGTTATACACTAAAACCTGGGTCTCTTGGTTCAGAGTTAGGGACACTATCAATGTGCCATGAGGGCTGATGGTTTGTTTTACTTCTTTTAACAATTGTTAAGACAGGTTGTCTGCTTTATAAAGAACTTAGGTGATGAGTTATAGCTAGGCAGGCCGTTGCATGTTACCAAGGTTCTATAAATTCTATGAGGAGATTAAGTATTGATTCTCCATGCTCTCAAAGGGTTTGTAGTGATTGTAACAAAGTCAGCCAGATGGACCTGATAGAATATGAGCTCCCTGACTGGGGTTGTTAATCTGGTCCAACCAGGATTCCCTGGCTAACAGACATTCTGACACGCTAAGAACTGGCTCTGGGAGAGCTGGACCCGTGTCGAGGACTTACCATATGTAAATAAAGGGTGACTTAGTGACAGGAAATGGTCCTCTATGGAGATATTTCAGGGGTCATCACAACAATGAAGGTACACGTCAGCCTAGACATCTATAGTCCATCTGTCAGTGATGCTAATCCTTAGAATTTCACAGAAGTTACAGCACAAAAGAAGCCATTTAGATAAAGTAGTCTATGTTGTTGTTTAGGCTTCACATGACCCTCATTCCTTCCTGCCAGATTATCCCTTTCACCCCTCGTGCACTTATGCTATTTCCCCAACCACTCCATGTAGCAGGAAGTTTCACATTTCAAATGAAGTCTGATTCTTGGCTGAATTACTTATTACATTTATTTGTATCATCTTGTATTTACAACTCCTGGATTGGACTGTACCACAGATGGCGAATTTTTCTTTTTGTCTTACCCTTCAAATCCTTTCACGGTTTTAATTACTTATTACAGGTCAGTGTCAATCTTATGATTTCTAAATTAAAGGAGCCCCAACTTGTCTAAGAATCCAGAACTGAACAAGTGTAATGACCTTTCAGATTATAGGGCTGCTGAAAGGCACAGACAAAGGCAGGGGTGAGGCCATGGAGGGTTTTAGAATCATGGAAGAGAATTTTAAAACTGAAATATTGTCAGGCTGAGACCCATTATAGATCAATGGGCATTCATTAGTGAAACTCACTGAACTATTGAGGAAAATGCAAATATGAATTTTAACAATATTGGAGGAAATAATATTGTACAGTTACTGATTCACAAACCTGGGAGATAACGTCACTCTTATTTTGATTAGACATTCTGCATGGGAAGTGTGTTGAAAAGCACCATTGCCACTCATATGATTGAAGTGATGGTTAAGTGGCAGAGCGGATTTGAGGGGTTGAATGGCCTACTGCAGTGCCAATGTTAAAAGGCCTTTTTGGGGTGACCCTTGGGAACACTGCATTGCAAAGTGATGAGGCAGGGCCCTCTGTTTGTTTGTGATATCTATGCACTGAGCACAAGACCATAGAAAACGAAGTTATTTGATAAAGACAAAGACATAATGTTTGGGGTGAAAGTGAGATTGTGGGTCACATTGACGAGAAAATCCAGAACCAGGGTCACAGTTTCAGGAAGGGTCTAGGCCCGAAACATCAGCTTTCCTGCTCCTATGATGCTGCTTGGCCTGCTGTGTTCATCCAGCTCCACACCTTGTTATCACAGTTTCAGGATATGGGATAGATCATTTAGGACTGAGATGAGGAGAAGTGGAATTCTCTGCTATAAGAAGCAGTTGAGGTCAAAACATTGAATATTTTCAAGAAGGAGCTACATGTAGTTCGTACAACTAAAGAGATCAAAGCGTTCCAAGGAGAAAGTGGGAACAGGGGACTGAGTTGGAGGATCAGCCATGACCATATTGAATGGGGCAGCAGGCTTGATGGGCCAAATGGCCTACTCCTGCTGATACTGTCTATGTTTCTACATTGATGAGCTGAATCCATGGAGGAACAATGGAAACAGGGGCCTTTTTTATTATGCCATGTTTCCTTTGTTAAATTTTTAAAAATTAATGCTTGTCTCTGAGTTTTATACATATTTGTGAGCATAATGCGACTCTGTTGGATATCCTGAAAATGTTTGGCACATAAATGCTGGTGGGGGCCATATGCATCATTTTGGAAGTGCAAATTTGATATTTTAGACCCCCTTACACCACTCTAATCCCATCCCAATGTGGAGTAGTGAGGCAGAGGTAGCCACAGAGAATATTGAAACTAAGAATTGTACAAATTGACTGATTCACCAATGTACAGACACTTCATGTCATGTCCTGTCAGGGAAGAGTTTCTGGTTGCATGAGTAGGGTGTGGGGAGGGAATTCATCTGATCATTTTGTTACAGAATTAGAATGAAAAGTTCCTCTAGCCAACTTGCACCGCTTCTGGCTTCCTGTAAATGTGAAAGTCAGGAAATCAACTAGACTTTATGAATACAGATGGTTTTTATTTAAATACATAAATATGGAGCTGATCTGAAATGTGAGCAGCTGTTAGACGAAGTTGCCAACAAGGGTTATCCTGCCAGTGTTAGATGTGAGAAGAATGGGACTTTGTCAACATTTGGAGTGGTGCAAGAAAACTGATCCCTCAGGAGACAACACCCATGAGTATCCCTTCTCTACTCCATTCTCCTCTTTCTAAGCGGATGGTGGGAAGGCCATTGGTTCACTTTCATTAATCATTTGCCTGCAGTGGATCTGCAAATGAATTGCCGTTAGAGAGGTTATTGGATTGTTTGGTGTAAGGGAATGGAAACAGGCAAGTTTCAAATATTTTCAATCAACTTTTTCAAACATATTCATAGAATCCCTGAGATAATAAGGTGTAGAGCTGGATGAACACAGCAGGCCAGGCAGCATCAGAAGAGCAGGAAAGCTGACGTTTCAGGCCTGGATCCTTCTTCAGAAGAAGGGTCCAGACCTGAAACGTCAGTTTTCCTGCTCCTCTGATTCTGCCTGGCCTGCTGTGTTCATCCAGCTCTACACCTTGTTATATCAGACTCCAGCATTGGCAGTTCCTACTACCCCTTAATAGAATCCATACAGTGTGGAAACAGGCCATTCAGCCCAACAAGTCCACAATGCCTCTCCGAAGAGCATCCCACCTAGACCCATTATCCTACACCTGAATTCCCATGTCTAACCCACCTAACCTAAACATCCTTGGGCACTATAGTCAATTTAGCCTGGCCAATCCACGTACCCTGCACATCTTTGGACTGTGGGAGGAAACCAGAACACCCGGAGGAAACCCATGCAAACACAGGGAGAAAGTGCAAACTCCACACAGACAGTCGCCCAAGGCTGGAATCGAACCCGGGTTCCTGGTGCTGTGAGGCAGCAGTGCTAGCCACTGTGCCACCCGTGACACACCTCTGGAGCGGATCAGATTTGAACCCAAGCCTCCTAACCCAGAGGTAGGTACACTACAAACCCTCAAGGGTAGCCATTTTCTATCTCATTTCCTTGATATTAAACAGAGGTCGCACCTGCCTGTTCAAATACATATAAAAGTCACCTCCATGGCATTACTTTAAAGAAGGGACAGGGTGTTCCTCCTGGACAATATTTATCCCTCAATCAACATCACTAAACAATGTCTAGTTTTTTTTACACTATTAACTACATTAGTTATTTTTTGAAACAGCTGGAAGTTGTTTCGGTAAAGGCATTTAGTAAGATGGGGCTGGAATCGGTTCAGAGATACTGTAGGAGTGGAATAGGTAGTAAATGAGGCAAGTTTGGGAAGGTACGGCAAGAAATGTTCCTTAGCCATGTGGCAAAGTCCACCAAAGAACTCAACCCAACTCTGAATTGTCCAAAATAACATAAGATTGAGTCCTGAGAGTCCATTTTGGAGATTTTCATTGACATATTTTGTAACTTTGTTTTCTGACTGTCATCATATGTTAGCTTTTCCTCAGTTTGCACATTAGGCATCTGCCAAAGGTTTGTAGAAGTATGGAATGGTTTCTTTTATTATTTCATGGGATGAGGACATTACTAGCAGAATCAGCTTTTGTTACCTATCCCTGATTGCCCACGAGAAAAAGGCAGTGAAAATGCTGAAAACTAGTGTAGATACCATGACAGTGAAAGCAAGAAAATTATGGCAGGACATTGTAAAATACTGGTTTGGTCTCAACTAAAGTATCTTTCCAATCCTGGCATCATATTTTAGGAAGGATGTCAAAGCAATGAATGCAGCAAAGGTTCACTGAATTGGTTCCAGGGATGAGAATCTCGAGTAATGTTGTAGATGTGGTGACCAGAACAGAACACAGTATTCCAGGTGTGACCTAGCCAAAGTTCTGTATAGCTCCAACATTCTCCAGCATCTGCAGTACCTTTTATCTATGATATAACCTCCCTGCTTTTATAGTCTATGCCACAACTAATAAAGGCAAGGGTCCCATATGCCTTCTTAACTACCATATTAACCAGTTGTACCATCTTCAGGGATTTGTGGACAAGTATCCCTCTGTTCCGCTGAGCTTTCTGGTGTCTTACCATTCAATGAGTCCTCCCTTGTCTTGTTGCTTCTTCCAAAGTATATCACATCTCACTTACTCATCGTAAATTCCATCTGCCACTGATCTGTCCATCTGACCAATCAGTTTATATCCTCCTGTAACCTAAGACCTTCTTCCTTACTGTCAACCACCTGGCCGATCTTCGTGTTATCTGTAAACTTACTTATCATCCCTTCCACATTCTCATTTACGGGGTGTCCCTGATTTACAAACATCTGACTTACAAATGCATGCATTTACGAACGCAGTTCGATTCAGGGGTGTAATTTTAAAGAAAAAATAAAAGATCTGCAGATGCCGTAAATCAGGAAGGTGTAGATGTTGTTGATGTAGATGTTCATATAAATCATGTAGATGTTCTGCGAAGCGGTCGCCTGGTCTATGCTTTGTTTCCCCAGTGGTAGACAAGGTGACGGCTTCACAGAACATCTACATTCTGCTCGCAAAAAAGACCCTGAACTACATGTTGCCTGCCACTTCAATGCACCACCACGTTCCTGACCAATGTGTCTGTCTCTGGCTTGCTGCAGTGTTCTAGCGAAGCTCAACGCAAGCTAGAAGAACAACATCTCATTTTCTAGGATGAGATAAAAAGGTACTGCAGATGCTGGAGAATCCGAGATAACAAGCATGGGGCTGGATGAACACAGCAGGTCAAGCAGCATCATAGGAGCAGGAAAACTTGACGTTTCGGGCCTAAGAAGGGTTTAGGCCCGAAACGTCAAGTTTTCCTGCTCCTATGATGCTGCTTGACCTGCTGTGTTCATCCAGCCCCATGCTTGTTATCTCATTTTCTACTTGGGGACCCTGCAGCCTTCCGGACTCAATACTGAGTTCAATAATTTTAGGGCCTAAACACTCCCATGTCCTAGCCTCCTACCCCACACACCAGGTCCTGTTGGCACATAGCCTGTCATTACACACTACCTGTTATTAGTCACTAATAGTCCCCATTAACAACTATTCACTCTCCCAGCCTGATCATTATCAACTCTTTCTCTGTCCAACTGCTTTTCTCTCTCTTTGGGCTCTATCCTATCATGTACTCCCCACCCCATCCCCCTCCCCTTTTTCTGCATTTAAACTGACATTTACCCAGCCACCATCAGTTCTGAGGAAGGGTCACCAGACCCGAAACGTCAACTCTGTTTTTACCTTCACAGATGAGCTTTTCCAGCAATTTCTGTGTAAGTTTAAAGACTTGACATATGAACATTGGCTGTACTCACTGTATTGTCTCTCACTATTAAGCCAGTCTTGGATCCAATTTGCGTGGATCCCATGTGCTTTTACCTTCTTTATCAGTTTCCCATGTGGGGCTACTATTAGAAATTTTGATAAATTAAAGTTCGTTAACATTTATAAATTGTAAATTGTGGAGAGGACAGTGTAGAATTCCAAAAAGACATTGACGAGGCAATGGAGTGGACGGATACATGGCAGTTGAGGTTCAATGCAGAGAAATGTGAGGCAATGCACTTTGGTCAGAAGAACATTGAAAGACAATACAAAATAGGGAGCACAATTCTAAAGTTGATGCAGGAGAAGAGGGATCTGGGTATATGTGTGTACAGATCATTCAAAGTGGAGGGAACAGTTAATTGAGCATACAATGTTCCTGGCATTACTTTTAAGGGCATGGAGTACAAGAGCAAGGAAGTGATGCTGAACTTGTACGAGACACTTGTTAGATCTCAGCCACTACACTAAGAAATATATGAATGCATTGGAGAGTGTGCAAAAGTGATTTACAAGCAAGATTCCAACAATGAGAAACTTCAGTTATGAGAATACATTGAAGAAGTTGGGACTATCCTCCTTGGAGCACAAAAGGCTGAAAGGAGATTTGTTAGAGATTTTCAAAATTATGAGTGGGCTTGACAGAGTAGATAGGAAAAAGCTGTTTCTGTCTGTTAAAGTGACAAGAGGTTGGACAGTTTGAGCCATACAGGCTGAATTGGATGGGGCTATTTTCTGTGGAGCGTCAGAGCCTCAGGCATGACCTTATAGAAGTTTAGAAAATCATAAGGTGCACGGCTTGGGTAAATAGTCAATGCCTTTTCCCCAGGGTAGGAGGGTCCAAAACTAGAGGGCACAGGTTTAAGTGCGTGTATGGTGTGTGTATGGAATTAGCTGCCAGAGGGGGAGGAAGTGGGTACTTTTAAAAGGCATCTGGATGGGTATGTAAATAGGAAGGGTTTAGAGGGATATGGGCAAAATATTGGCAAATGGAACTAGATTAATTTAGAATAATCAGTCGTCCTAGAAGAGTTGGACTGAAGGGTCTGTTTCCATGCTGTACATCTCTGTGACGCTATGATTCTAAGAACAAAAGGACATAGATTTAAAGTGAAGTGCAAATGAAAGCTTTTTCACAGAGCGAGTAGTTAGAGTCTGGACTGTGCAATTGGAAATGTGATGGAGGCAGGTTCAATTGAGGCATTCAAGAGGGCATTGGATGATAATTTGGATAGAAATGGCGTGGAAGAATATGGGAAAAAGGCAGGTGGTTGGCTCTACGCAATAGAAATGATGCAGGCACAATGTGCCAAATGATTTCCTTCTACACTGTAACAATTCTATGATTCTGTGAGGTCTTAAAAATCATGATCTGAATAGGAAAAATAAGGAGAAACTCTCCCCATTAGCAGAAGAGTCCAGAGGACATTGATTTAAAGTGATTGGCAGAAGAACCAAAGACATCTCAAGGAATACATCTTCTTACACAGTGAGTGGTTGGGATCCAGAATGCAGTACCCAGTGAATAGTGGACCCAGAATCAATGATGGCTTTTGAAAGAAAAGTGGGCAATTACCTGAAGAGAACAAAATTTGCATGGCTAGAGAGACGATGTAGAAAGTGGCAACAAGTGGGCTGTTCTTGCAGAAAGCTGGAATGGATAGATGGTCTGAGTGACTTCCTTCTGTACTGAAACCATTCTGTGGTTCTACGACTCTGCAGTGATAATAAGGATACAAGTATACAGTAGTCTAAAGTTCAATGAAGACTCAAGCCTATTTAAATAACTATTTGGTACTGTACTAAGTTATAGTAATGAAATTATCATGTTTGGCGCTATTTGAATTTAATACATAATTAGCAATTTTTAATATTTTGTTTCAGCACAATGGCCACTGGAGTAGAGGAAAATTGGCCAGTCCCAATGCGAGCAATTGGGGCTCAGAACCTTCTGACCATGCCAGGAGGAGTTACACAATCTGGCTACCTCCATAAGAAAGGAGGATCCCAGTGGAAGATCATGAAGTGTAAGTTTGTCAGTCACACAGTTTGTTGTTTCGGGTTTATCAAACCAAGTTCTTCACAAGCTCCTTCCACTGATATCAGGTTCAGAGCCTCTTTCCTCCCACCCAGTGTCAGTTTCCTCTAACTTCCCTTCCGCTGCACTTGTAAACACATCCTCTGACTGCTTATCTGATATCTCTGTGAAGCTTTTCAGAATAGTTTACTATGTCCAGGACATTTTAAGAAATGCAGGGTTTTGGTATTTGTACATGTTCTGGACTGCATATAGAGAATTAGGTAGATACAAACATGTGATAAATATTGGCCAACACATAGGGAGAAATTGGCTCCTTGTCTTCATAGTAGCAGCCCTAGATTCTGTTAAATTCTGCCAAGAGAGCAGGCTGGAATCTTAGTTTAATATCTCACCTGAATGTTAGAGTATGGTAGGAGGGGTCAGTAATTGAATAAAATTATTTTCACTTGTCCATGATTGTAAATTATTTGTGGAAGAAGAAATGTCTACTTCTATCAATATGGTCCACTTTTCGTCTCCTGGAATCTGGACCGTGTAGATCAAAGATACTGACAATCTCAGTGGTTACATACTCCACAGCCACATTCCCTGAACCTGGGCAACACTAGTTTGTCCAAAAGCTATTGGGGAAGCAGGGAGATAAAATTCAGCCCGCTCTTGTCTCCCACACTCTAAAGGAGTAATGCTGTGGCTAACCATGACTGGGATTGCTTAACACAGAAAAGGCACGTCCTGCCTGTTGCTGCATTGAGTCACAGTGTCAGTTTTTTTACACTGTTGGTCTATTTTGCTCTTCTTCCCCTTTCTTGAATTCCTGACATCACACATTGTGTTAGGAAGGACAGAAGGACACATAACTTCCAACTTTGTCAGTCATTTTGAAAGCAGCTGCTGTGAAAGTCTAAACTCGGTCAAATCTCCAATTTCTCTTCCTATCTATGGGGTGAAGCCTGGTCTTTGGCTATTCTTCCGCACCAAGGAAGTGGGAAATCCAAATACTTCTACATTTATTTCCAAAATTATGTAGAATCATAGAAGCTGGCAGCACAGAAAGACAAGGGCAGCAAATCCAGGGACCGTAGGCGTCAAGGGATATCGAGAGTTTGATAAAGAAAAAGAAGAAAGTATATGTTAGGTGCAGAGTGTTTAAAACACAGAAGGCCCTTCAGCAATACATAGTGTAGGAAGATACTTAAAAAAGGAATTAGGAGGGCAAAGAAGGGGCACAAAATATCTTTGGCAGATAGGATTATTGAAAAGTCCAAGGCTTTTTATGAGTATTATTAAGAGTAAGAGGAATATCAGAGAAAGTGTGGGACCTATCAGAAACCAAAGGGGCAACCTGTGCGTGGAGCCAGTGGACGTGGGTAAGGTCTTAAGTGAACACTTCTCATCTGTATTCGCAGAGGAAAAGGATATTTTGGCTGGAAATTTCAGTTTGGATGGTGTGATTCTAGAACAGGTTAAGATTAATAAAGTAGATGCACAAAGCCCCACGTCCTCGTGAAATGTATCCTAGGTTGACATTGCCGGCAAGGGAGGAGATTGCTGGGCCCCTGGAAGAGATATTTAATACTTTGCTGGCCATAGGTGAAGTGCTAGATTAACTTAACCCTAACCCTATCCTTTCTGAAGAAGGGCCCAGACCCGAAGCATCAGCTTTCCTGCTCCTCTGATGCTGCTTGGCCTGCTGTGTTCATCCAGCTCCACACCCTGTTACCTCGATATCTAATGTGGCTCCTTTGTTCAAGAAGGATAGCAGGGATAGGCCAGGTTATTACAGACCAGTTAGTCTGATGTCAGTGGTGGGAGTATTATTAGAAAGAATTCTGAGGGATAGAATTAATCAATACTTTGAAAGGCAGGAACGGTCAGGATGGATTTGTTAGAGGGAGATCCTGTCTGACTAATTTAGTTTAATTTTTGAAAAGGTGACTGACTATATTGATGATGGTAGTGCAGTTGATGTGGTTCACATGGCCTTCGCTAAGATTTTTGACTAGGTTCCACATTGGAAGGCTAATCAAAAAAGTAAGAGCCCATGGGATCCATGGCAAGTTACAAAACTAGATTCAGAATTGGCTTCCAAATGGGAGGCAAAAGATGATGTTGGATAGTTGCTTTAGTAATTGGAAGCCTCTGACCAGCATGTAATACATGGCTCAGTGCTGGAACCCTTGCTGTTTGATATGTACTTGAAAGACTTGGATGTGAATGTAGAAGGTTTAATTAGTAAGTCTCTTCAGCATATTAACAGAGAAGGAGGGGGTACTAAAGATAAACTATTTCCTCTGCTGAAGATTCTAGAACAAGGGAGCATAGTCTGTGAATTAGGCCAGGCCATTCAGCAGAGATGTTAGAAAGTACTTCCACACACAAGAAATGGAGGTTTGGAACTCTCTTCCTCTAATAGCAGTTTATGCTAATTCAGTTGTTAAATTTAATTAGACAAATTTTTAATTAACAATATGGGCCCAAGGTAGTCATATGGAGTTAGGTCACAGATCAGTCATGACCTTATTGAATGGTAGGGCAGGCTTGATGGGCTGAATGACCTACTCTTGCTCCCGCATTCTGATGTTCCGAAGGTTGCAGATGACATGAAAATTGGCGGCATTGTCGATCGTGGGGACAACAGTCTCAGGCTACAGTCTGATACTGATTAGCTGCTAAATTGTACAGAGCAATGGCAGAAGGAATGTAATCCTGCGAAGTGTGACGTGATGTATTTTGGGAGGTCTAATAAGGGGATGTGAAATAACTGCATAGAGGCTAGTATCCTGTCACCATGTCACCCTTTATTTACACGTGCACAGTACATGAACCCTGACCACCTAGCTCAGAGCCAGTCCCTAGAGTGAGGAGACTCTCTGAGACTCCTGTTTATATCTGTCAGCCAGGGCTCCCTGATTGGCCTTTGGAGTACTTGGGAACAAGGTGACTTTGATGTCCAAGTCTATAGATCCCTGAAGATGTCAGCACAGATAGATAGGGTGATGAAGAAGCCATTCAGGATGTTTGTCTTCATTAGCCAGGGTGCAGAATATAGGAGCAGGGAAATCTTGTTGCAACTTTAAAGAGCATTGATTAGGTCACAGATGGAATACTGTGTACAATTCTAGTCACGACACTATTGTAAGAACATATTTGCATTGGAGAGAGTACAGAGAAGATCCACTAGGATATTGCCTGGGATGGGAAGACTCAGTTATGATGAGAGATTGAAAAGGCTGGGTTTGTTTTTCTTAGAGTAGAGGAGGCTGAGAAAGAATCTGATTAAGGCATTCAAAATTGAGAAGCTTAGGTAGAATAAATCATGAAAATCTTTTCCCCATTGGCAGAAGTATCTAAGACCAGAAGGCATTGATTTAAGGTGAAGAGTAAGTGATTTAGAGGGAATCTGAGAAAGAATGTTTTCACTTGGAGGGTGGGAGATATATGGAATGTGCTGCCTGACACGGCAGTGGAGGCAGGTACTCTCATCACATTTAAGTAATGTGGACGCGCACTTAAAATGCCTGGGCACAGTGGGCTATGGACAAAGTGCAGGTAGATGGGATTAGTGTAGCTTGGTTTTTGTTGGTTATCAGAGACATGGTGGATCGAAGGACTTGTTTCTATGCAGTATGACTCTATGACTGTGACTTTTCTTCTCTGTTTATGAGGTTCCCTTGCTTCCTTATTTTATTCCAGGACCTGTTTTCACTGGTCTAAAATCGATTCTATTTATGGTTTCAGGGCCACTGCGATTTGTTATCATTCACAAGGGCTGTATTTATTACTTCAAATCCAGCACTGCGGCCTCTCCTCAGGGAGCTTTTTCCCTGAATGGGTACAACAGGTCAGTATGGAACAATCACATTATTTGTATTTGACCTTCCCCAAGAGTCAAGGTGAGTCAGTGTACGTTTCAGATTTACAACTTCTGCAGTATTTTGCCTTTCTTTATGTGCATCAAAAGAGTTTGTATGTTTGGGAAGAATATGATTTGAGGCAATGTGATATAGGTCTGGGGATAGGGAGAGTTGAAGACCTAATGGTATTATCTCTACACTATTAATCCAGAAACTTAGCTAATGTTCTGGGTATCCAGGTTCAAATCCCACCAGAGTAAATGTTGGAATTTAAATTCCATTAAAAATTATTCTGGGGGGAAAGTCCCATCTGGTTCACTAATGTCCCTGAGGGAACAAAATCTTCCATCCTTACCTGGTCTGGGGTAGATGTGACTCCAGACCCACAGCTATGTGGTTGACTCTCAGCTACCCTCTCAAACGGCCTGAGCAAGGCACTCAATTGTATCAATCACTACAGAGTCACAACAAAGAAATGAAATTGGAGGAACACCTAGCATCGACCTAGGTGGCAAAAATAGCCTTGTTGACATCTGGGGGCTAGTATAGCATGTTGGGGAGAGCTGTCTCACACACTAGTCAAGCACCAGCCATGGTCATACTCACAAAATAATTACCTGACAGACAATGTCCCAGACACCACCATCACCATTCCTGGATATGTCCTGTCCCACCAGCAGGACAGACCCAGGAGAGGTGGCAGTACAGTGGTATACAGTCAGGAAGGAGTTGCTCTGGGAGTCCTCAGCATTGATGCTGGACCCCATGAAACCTCAAGGCATCAGGTTAAACAAAGGCAAGGAAATCTCTGGACCATACCATAGCCCCTCAGCCAATTGAATCAATACTTCCCCATGTTGAACAATGCTTCGAGGAAGTACTGAAGGTGGCAGTGCATGAAAGGTACTCTTGGTGGGGGATTTCAATGTTCACCACCAAGACTGTGTCCCGGCACCACCTGGCAGCAGGTGGTGAGGCAACCACCAAGAGGGAAAAACATACTCAATCTCATCCTCACCAATCTGCCAGCTACAGATGTATCTGTCCATGACAGTATTGGTAAGCGTGACCACCACACAGTCTTTGTGGAGACAAGGATCTAGAACAGATCTAGCAATTCGAGACTCGGTATCGATGAGGCGCTCTGGGCCATCAACAGCAGCAGAACTGTACTCCAACAAAATCCGCAACTTTATGATCTTGCATATCCCCCACTCAACCATTACCATCAAGCCAGGGGATCAATCTTGGTTCAATGGAGAGTGCAGGAGGGTATGCCAGGAGCAGCACCAGTCACAATAAAAATGAGGTGTCCATAATACCGTAAGTAATAAGAAGGGAAGTAGGCTGTTTGGTCCTTAAGCCTACTCTACCATTCAATCAGATCATGATTGATCCAATATGCCTCACCGTGCACTTTTCTGTGTTTTCCCTGCAATCCTTGATATCCCTACTGATGGCCAATCCATCTTTGTATCTCAGCCTTAAACTCAAGGACTCTGACCCCACAACTCTTCGTGGCAAGTAATTCCAAAGACTCACAACATTCTGAGAGAAGAAATTCCTCATGATCCCAGTCTTAGATTGGTACCCCTTTATCCTGAAACTGTGCCCTCTGGTCCTAGACTCTACCATGAGGGGGAACATTCTCTCAACATGTATCCTGTCAAGCCCCTTAAGAATCCTGTACATTTCAATGAGATCACCTCTTTTTCTGCTAAACTGCAGTGAGTACAGTCCCAACCTGTTTAACCCTTACTCATAAGACAATCTCTCCATACCAGGGATCATCTTAGTGAACCTCCTGTGAAAAGTCTCCAATGAAATTACATATTTTCTCAAAACAATGCCAAAAATGCTCACAGTGTTTCAGAAGTGGTCTCACCAGCACATTGTACAGTTGCAGTAAGACTTCCCTACTCATACTCCAATCCCTTTGAAATAAGAGGCAAAATGCCATTCGCCTTCCTGATTACCTGCTGCGCCTATGCTGCAGCTTTCTATAGTTCTCTCCATTTGGATAATACTCTTTTATTCCCCTGCCAAGGTGAACAGCTTGATGTTTTCACACTTTATATACCATTTGCGAGCATTTTATCCACTTAATTAACCTATCAGTGGGAGGTGATAGCCTAATGGTATTTTCGCTGGACTGTTAATCCAGAGACCCAGATAACATTCTGGTACTTGGGTTCAAATCCCACCATGTCACATGGTAGAATTTGAACTCAATAAAATAAAATCTGGAATTAAAAGTCTAATGATGATCATAAGACCATTGTCGGTTATTGGAAAAAAAATCTGGTTCACTAATGTCCTTTAGGGAAGGACAGTGCTATCCTTACTTGGTCTGGCCTACATGTGACTCTAGACCCACAGCAACGTGATTGACTCTTAACTCTCCTCTGGGCAATTAGGGATGGGCAATAAATGGTGGCCGAGTCAGTGATGCCCTCATCCTGTGAATGAGTAAAGAAAAAAATGTCTGTAAACTATTTGTGATAACAAGGTATAGAGCTGGATGAACACAGCAGGCCAAGCAGCATCAGAGCAGCCTATGATGCTGCTTGGCCTGCTGCGTTCATCCAGCTCTACACTTTGTTATCTCAGATTCTCCAGCATCTGCAGTTCCTACTATCTCTGTAAACTGTCGGTCTTTCTCTCTCTCTTGCTACCTTCTTTTCCACCTGTTTTTGTGCTTGCAAATTTTGTATTCTCTTCCTTCCCCTAACCTCATTAGTATATATTGTAAATGGCTACAGTCCCAGCACTGATCCCGGTGGAACACCATTGGTTATAGGTTGCCAACTTGAAAAAGAACCCCTTATCCCTACTCAACATTTTCTGACCATTAGCCAATTCTCTATCAATGTTAATATACTACCTCCAACACATGGGCTTTTATGACTAAACCTTTTGTGAGGTACCTTGTCAAATGCCTTCTGGAAGTCCAAATACAACACATCTACTGGTGAAACTACCAAACAGGACTACTAGCATGCCAGATTGCATAACAGTAAGTGAGAGAGCTAAACGATCCCACAAATAGTGGATCAGATTCAAGAACTGCAGTCCTGCCATATCCAGTCGTAAATGGTGGTGCACAATTAAAGAAGTCACTAGAGGAAGAGACTTCACAAATATCTCCAATCTCAATGATGGAAGAGCACAACACATCAAAACATAAGGCTGAACCATTCACGATAATCTACAGCCAGAAGTACACATGAATGATTCATCTTGGCCTCCTCCAGAGGTCCCCAGTATCACAGGTACCAGTCCTTAGCCAACTCGATTCACTCCAAGTGATACCAGGAAATGATTGAAGGCACTGGATTCTGCAAAGGCTATGAGCCCTGACAGCATTGCAGCATTAGAACTGCAGAGCTAGAACAGCACAGCAGGTCAGACAGCTTGCAAGGAGTAGGGAGGTCAACTTTTCATCCCAAAACATTGATTTTCCTGCTCTTCAGTTGCTGTCTGACTTGCTGTGCTTTTCCAGCTCTACATTTATTGACTTTAGCTTCCAGCATCTGCAGTCCTTACTGTCTCCAAATGAAGACTTATGCTCCAGAACTTGCTGCTCTCCTAGCCAAGCTATTCCAGTACAGCTATAAAATCTACTTGACAATTTTCTACCCAGGTATGTTCTGTACACAAAAAGCAGGATAAATTCAACCCAACCAATTACCTCACTAGCACTTTACCCTCAATCATCAAAAGAGATGGAAGGTGTCATCAACATTGCTATCAAGCAACACCTACTCAGAAATAACCTGCTCAGTGTTGCCCAGTTTGGGTTCCACCAGGGCTACCTAGCTCCCAACCTCAGTATAACCTCAGTTCAAACATGGACAAAAGAGATGAGAGTGAGGTGAGAGTGACAGCCCTTGATATCAAGGCTGCATTCAACAAAGTGTGTCATCAAGGAGCCATAGCAAAACTGGAATCAATAGTTATCAGGGGCAAACTATCCATTGGTTGGAGTCAATCCTAGCAAATAGGAAGACGGTTATGGTTGTTGGAAGTCAGTGATTTCACACTCCGGGATATCTCTGCAGGAGTTCCTCAGGGTAGTGTCCTAGGCCCAACCATCTTCAACTGTGTCATCAATGACCTTCCCTCCATCACAAGGTCAAAGGATAAGGGATATTTGCCAATGATTACACAATGTTCAGCACCATTCGCAACTCCTCAGACACTGAAGCAGTCCATATTCAAATGCAACAAGACATGAAAAATATTGAGATTTGGGCTGATAGGTGGCAAGTTAAATTCATGCTACACAAATGCCAGACAATGACCAAATCCAATAAGAGACAATCCAACCACTGCCCCTTGATATTCAGCGGTGTTAATCACATTGTCAACATCCTTGGGGTTAGCATTGACCAGAAACTTATCTGGACTTGCCAGATAAACACAATGGCTACAAGAGGAAGTCAGAGGTTAGGAATCCTGCAGTGAGTAACACAACTCCTGATTCCCCAAAACCTGTCCACCCATCTACAAGGCAAAAGTCAAGAGTGTGATGAAATATTCACCACTTGCCTGGTTGAGTGCAGCTCAAACAACACTGAAGAAGCTTGACACTATCTAGAACATAGCAGCCATTTGACTGGCACTACATTGACAAGCATCCACCACTGATGCTCAGTAACAGCAATGCATACCATTGGCAAGATGAACTGCAGAAATTCACCAAAGATCCTTAGACAGCACCTTTCAAACCCAGTCTAAAAGGCCAAGCGCAGAAGATACATACGGACACCACCCCTGCACGTTCCCAACCAAGACACTCATCGTCCTGACTTGGAAATATATTGGAAATATATCACTGTTGGAGAGTCAAAATCCTGGAACTCCCTTCATAATGGCATTGTGGGTCTACCTACAGCACACAGACTGCAACGGTTCAAGATGGCAGCTTATCACCACCTCGAGGACAATTAGGGTTGGGACGGGCAGTAAATGCTGTCCAGCCAGTATTTTCCACATCCCATGTGAGAATGAAGAAAATGATCTTGCCAACAGCACATTAAACCATACAGATAGCTGGCCTTAACTAGGAGTGTAATGTAGCTGCACGTGAAGTCCAGCTATGAGCTCAAGTGGAATATTGAAGCAGGGAGGCACCTTGAGATGAGACAAAAAAGACTGCATATGCTGGAATCCAAGGTAGGTAGGAGGCTGGAATAACACAGCAAGCCAGGCAGCATCTGGAGGAAAGGAGCAGTCAACGTTTTGGGTATTACCTTTCTTCAGCATCTTGAGATGATCTGGCCTTATTGTTTCAAAATGATCAAAAATCACAGATGTTCCTGAGAGGCTCTACTGTTCAAGGCTTCTCAGAGTTGTGCTCCTGTTGTAGTAGAAAGGAAATGCTTGTTCTAAAAATAGTCTTCCCCACTACATCTTTAGTCATAGATGACATTAAACACCTTGACATGAACCTTCGTTCATTCACGCTGCAGGGTCCTTCTTGTAGAAGTCGAGCTGGCTTATTTAAGAAAGCTAAGTAAAGCATTTCTGCTTTTCGGTCCTACCTGACCTCTGCAATGCTCGCTTCCTTAAAAAGTAACTGTTGCAAAGGTACAGATCCAGGCATCTTATATTAAAAAATGATTATTCTTGTAATGAAAGAAAGAGTTTGCATTTATACAACACCTTTTGTGACGTCTGAAAGTGCTTTAGCTTGTTAACTATACTTGAAGTGTAATCATTGTTGTTAGGTAGGAAAGGTAATAGCCAGTCAGTTTCTACAAACAGCTGTTGTGTTAGTGACCAGATGGCTGACAGATAATTCATTATCAGCCAGCATATGAGGAGGCATCTCCCCTGCTCTTGTTCACATGCTGTGGCTTAAGGATTTGTTATGTTCACCTGAGAGAGCACGTGGGACCTTTATTTAAAGTCTTATTGAAAGGATAGCACCCTTGACAGTGGAGACTTGTGCATAGAAAGATGCATTTGGATATAGAGACAAGCACACACAGACAGAGAGGCACGCACACGGATAGGGAAGTGTGCATACTGAAAACGATGCACACACACAGGTAGAGACTTGCACACTCAGAGACATGCACAAGCAGACAGATATGCATTCACACAAACAGAAATGCATGCACACAAACACACGCAGACACAGACACGCACAGACACAGAAGTGCGCACATAGATACAGGCGTGCACCAAAAGAAGCATGCACACAGACACATTCACAGGTACAGATGCATGCACACAGGCAGATTTATGCACACACATTCTGTACACACAGAAAGATACATGTCATTTAGGGAAGGAAATGTGCCATCATTACCTGGTCTGGCCTACAGGTGACTTCAGACCCACAGCAAAGTGTTCAACTCTTACGTGCCTTCTGGGTGATTAGCAATGGGCAATAAATGCTGACCTCACCAATGACACCCACATCCCATGAATGAATAAACAAAAACAGCTGTGCTCATACAGTTAGTGGCTTGGACACACAGAGATAGACAGAAATACATACACAGCAACACACATACAGAACTTACCTCAACTGAAATTCTCCAGTATATACATTCTATAGTCAGGAGATAAGTGATGTGAGTGACACTATTCCATTATAAACTGCATAAATAATTAATATAATCCTTGAGAGGAACCCAATCAGTTATCAAGGTCTTGAGCACATCTTGACAGCTCATACAGTTCAGTAGTTTGCTGCAGAGCTATTGTTGATGACTGTCTGTCAGAATATAGAGCACAGAAACAAGCCAATCAGTTCAATCAGTTTATTTTGTTTATATTGCATGTGAACTTCAACAACTACTTTCTCATCTACCTCTATAAGTATGCCTCCCTATCCTCTTCTTCCTCACATGTATCTATACTTAAGTTCATCCTTGGCATCATAGAGGTCAACAGCTCAAAAAAAGGCCCTTCAGCGCATCAAATTTGTACTGGTCAAAGAAATACCAACTATCTGTACTAATCCCATTTTCCAGCACATGGCCCATAGCTTTGTATGCCTTAGCATTGCAAGTGTACATCTAAAATCCTTCTTAAATGTTATGGGTCTCTGCCTCTCCCACCATTACAGGCAGTGAGTTGCAGATTCCCACCACCCTCTGGGTGAAAAAGATTTTCCTCACATTCCCTCTAAATCTTCTACACTTACCTTAAATCTATGGCCCCTGGTCATTCATCCCTGCAACAAGATGAAAAGTTTCTTCTATCTGTGCCCCTCATAATTTTATACATCTCAATCATGTCCCCCTCAGTTTACTCTGCTCCAAGGAGAACAACCTAGTCTGTCCATAACTAGAACTCTTGAATGCATGACTTTATTGTCATGTGTATTTTACAGTAAGAACGCAATAAAACTCTTGCATCCTGGTAAATTCACCTCTGCACCCTCTCCAGTGCAATCAGATCTCTTCTATAATGTAGATTCCCGAACTGGACATAATACTCTGGCTGTGGCTTAACCAAATTTTTATACAATTGCAAGATAAGCCCACACTGCTCTTAAACTCTATCTCTCAGCTCATGGAAGGAAGTATCCAAGATGCCTTCTTAACCACTTTATCTAACTGTCCTGCTACCTCAGGGGACTAGTGTATATGCATACCAAGATTCCTTTGATCCTCTGTACTTCCCAGAATCCTATTTTTCCAGCCCAAGTACACCACCTCACATTAATCCGATTGAATTCCATTTGCCACTGATCAACCCATCTGACCAGAGGATCTATATCCTCCTATTCTCCTCACTTTTTACCACCACACCCAATTTTCTTGTATCATCAGCAAACATAATGATCAAGCCTCGTACATTCAAATCTAATTCATTAATATGTATCTCAAACAGTAAGGGTCCCAACAGTAACCCCTATGGGACCCCACTGGACACAGGCTTCCGTTCATAAAAATAACCCTTGACAAACACCCTCTGCTTCCTGTCACTCAGCCAATTGTGATTCCAATTTGCCAAATTTCCTTGGATGTATAGGCTCTTACCTTCGGTATCAGTCTGCCATGTGGAACCTTAACAAAAGTTCTTTCGCTTCTTATCAAAATGTTTGCTAAACTCCAAATAGACTACAAAGAATGCATTGCATTCATTGACACATCTGGTTATCTTTTCGAAAAAGTTGGTCAGAAATGACTTCCCCTTAGCAAAAGATTGCTGACTGTTCTTGATTAATCCCTGACTCTCCAAGTATAGATTGATTCAGTCCATCAGAATTGCTTGCAATAGTTTCCCCATCACTGAGGTTTGACTGACTGTTCTGTAGTTTCCTGTTTTATTCCTTGGACCCTTCTTGTATAAAAGTACTACATGAGATGTCCTCCAGTCATCTGGCGCCTCTCCTGTGGCCAGAGAGGAATTGAAAATTATTGCCAGTGTCCCTACCATTTCCTCTCTTGCCTCATTGAACAACTCTTCCAGCCCTGGAGATTTATCTACTTTTAAGCCTGCCAGACCACTCCAAACCTCTTGTCTGACTAAGCTAAATTTTTTAAGTGCATCACAGTTTTTATCTCTGGTTTCCATTCCCACAGCATCCTTCTCGCTCGTGAACGCCAACACAAAGTATTGATTTAGAGCACTACCTATATTCTCTGTCTCCGTGTACAAATTACCCTTAATGGTATTCATTCTTTCCATAGTTCCCTTTTAGCCATTGTATTTGTAAAATAACTTAGAATTTTCCTTTATTTTACCTGCCATTAATCTTTCATGCTCTCTTTTAGTTCTCTTAATTTCCTTTTTAATTTTCCATTTGTGTACTAAGCCCTCAGTATCTGCAACAAGCCTCCCTTTTTCTCTTTATCCAATCCTTGTATATCCCTGATATCACAAGGTTTGTTGGTTACACCATTTTGACTTTATTGCCTTTGTTATCCCGGCTATTCAATTTAACAATGTCCTTGGTAGCAAGTTCCACATTCTCACGACTTTGTTGATCAAAATATTTCTTTGGAATTCCATTACTTAGCGATTAATCTTATATTGATGATCTTTAGTTTTGGTCTTACCTACACGTGGAAACATTCTCACTCTCTGATCTATCAAAGATTCACACAATTAAAAAAACATCTTTATTAGATAATGCTTTAGCCTTCTCTTTCTAGAAAAGAGATCAAGCTTGTATATCTTTTGCGAATGGGTGTAACCTAATCCAGTGTCATCCCTATAAACCTTTTTTATTCCTGATTCCTGGAATTGCAGACAGACTGACATATGAAGAGAGACTGACATATGAGAGGTCTGTATTCACTGGAGTTTAGAAAAATGAGGGGGAATCTCATAGTAACCTATAAAATTCGAACAGGTAGGTGCTAATTGAGTGAGAACTAAGAGACTTAGTGAACAGTCCTGAAATTCATTTCATTAATTCAAGAGATTCAGGTATATTGTAAGTACAGGGGTAATTGTTACCCAACACTAGTTAGATGTCATCATCCTAAAAATATCCCCCTTATCCCAACTCTCTGTCTTCCACTAGTTTGCCAATTCTTTATCTATGCTACTATGCCTCCAACACTCTGGACTCTTACCTTATTAAGCAGCCTAATATGTGGTACCTTATTAAGCACCTTCTGAAAATCCAAAAATATATTACATCCAATGTTTCCTCCATTACAATGCTGCTTGTTACCTCTTCAAAGAATTCTAATAGATTGTTAGGCATGAAGCCATGCTTACTCTGCTTGATTATGTTATGTATTTCTAAATGCTCTGCTATTACGTCCTTAATAACTTACTTTAGCATTTTCTAAAAATAGATTAAAGGTATTCTTATTGAGACACACAGAACTCTGACAAGATTTGACAGTTCAAATCTTGAAAGATTGTTTCTTTCCTTTGAGAGAGACTAGAGCTAAAGGGCACAGTTTAAACATTAGGTAGGGGTTGCCCACTGAAGACTAAGATGTAGAGAGTAGATGATGCAACTTCACTTGTTATGTTATAGTGGAAAGCCAACACAGTGATCCTGTGGAGTCTTTGCTCATTGTATCAATGGTAGTGTAATCCCAGAGAGATTTCGAGCCTGCCATTGTATGCACAGTGATATAATCTACACCAGCCTCTCACTCACACTGCTCTCTGTCTCTCTCTTTCCCTCTACCAGTCCTATGGTTCTATTTTTCTGAAAGCATAACTCAAGCAGATTATCCAGTATCAAGGACACAAATTGCCAGTCATTATGTGTGAGAATAGATACAAGTTGAGGAACTGTTGTGCTGCATTGTCTCCCTACCTCTGAACCAGAAGATCTAGGTTCAAGCCCCACCTGCCACAGAAAAGAAAAGAAATTGCTGGAAGAACTCAGCAGATCTGGCAGCATCTGTGGGGAGAAATCAGAGTTTCGGGTCCAGCGACCCTTCTTCAGAACTGCAGCATGGAGACGTGTCTGAACAGGTTAATCAAAAACTCTTTTAACTTTTTGTTTTGGATACAAAATGGTGGGGATTCTCACCCATTTGGAGCCAAGATTGGAATGTTGGGATATGGATTCTGGAGGATTCTCTAAATATTGTAGAATTGTGTCTGGTCGCATCTCACAGCTGAAAGTTAAAGACTCTGCTGTACGTTATTGGTGAACATCTGCACCCTAACAAATATCGTAGCTCCTTCTTATCTGTATTCTCAAACAATGATAGCTGAATAGTGAGGACAAGTAGGAACTCGGCTGATTTATTGTGGCTGGTGAGGCCAGTTGCTATGCTGCTACTGACACCCTGTCAGTTACAAACTACTTGGGAATTAAGCCAGATGTATAAGATACAGATGTTTTCCGGCTAAATAATCTGAGCCTTTGGTGGGGAGCTAGTCTTTATTATTTTGTTTCACTTGTTTCTTGCTGAGACATCTTTCAGGTCTGCCCTGATCTCATTGAATAGCCTACTCCTGCTCCTACATCTTATGGTCTTGTACTGTCTAAGAACTGTGAGTAACTGGGAGCCACAGATTCTAGGAAAGTCTGCTCCTCTAATTGTCAGTGGTCAGGAGGAATTTTATAAATTAATTAAGCCACTGGTGAACTCATCATCTGATCAGAATGATCTTTCCCCTGTACTGTATGAATGCTGGCTGACTGGTAGCATTGCATTATAAAGAAACTGTTCATACCTCACAGATTGGTCATTAATTTGTTTCCATACTTTCAAGACTGGATTTTGAGCATTTCATTCATCCAAACCCATTGTTCCCATCCTCATCCCAACCAACTGTTCTTTAATAAGTCATCTCCAGATCCAAAGCTATATTGTACTTACTCGTACAAGATAATAGTGACTACACTTCAATGGTGTAAAGTGCTTTAGGATATTTCGAGGTAATGCAAAATCTATAGATCCAGCTTAATCTTTGTTCACTAATTTGAGTGATCCCGAGCACTGTCTCCATGACGGAAATATGTTAATTAGAACAAGCTCAATGTGCCACCTTTGGTTCTTATGTAATTACAGTATTTGTCCCTCTCCATGGATTATATTCAGGATCAGTGATAGAATTCGATGGCTTTACTGAATTGAACGCTCCTCATAAAGCTGTAATCTGCGGGTGTTCTACATGGCCTTCGTGAAGTCGTATATACAAGCTCCAGAAATGTACAGCCTGTAGTATATTTAGATTCTGCTTCTCAATCTGTACCAGAATTCTGTGAAATTCAAATGTGACTTTATTTTGTGGTCAGTCTCGTGGTATACAATGCAGTAGTCAGTGTTTTATTAGATTCAGTTGTAGCTGGTTAGAGGAAGCTGAGTGCAGAAAGCTTTGAACTTTCTAAAAACCGAAAGAACTGCGGATGCTGTAAATCAGGAACAAAAACAAAGTTGCTGGAAAAGCTCAGCAGGTCTGGCAGCATCTGTGAGAGAAAAAGCACAATTAACACTTCGGGCCCAGTGAGCCTTCCTCAGAATTTTGCTGAGAAGTTTCTTTTTTTGTCGTATAGATAACTTTAACATACAAATTCAGGCCACTGGGTCCAACAGGCCCGAGTTGATATTTATGCTGCACACTTCATCAAATCTTATCAACATATACTCTCTTCCTTTTTCCTGCATGTACTTATCTAGTTCTCCCTTAATATGTCTGTGCGATTTGCTTTAAATATTCCATTCAATAGCAAGTTCTCACCACTCCATATGTAGAGGAGCTTCTTTTTATGATACAGAAATCATAAGTGCGTATGGTGTTCCAATTGCTGTCCACCCAGACTTGATGCAAATGTTTATATTCCATGTATGTTTCCACCCTTCCTAATTCAAATAGCCCTATTAGCATTGTCTTTAGTAATTCCTTTTTCCTTTGTGTGTCAAAATAATGCACCTATGTTACTCATCTCAACAACTCCTTGTTACATATATTCAATACACTTAGCAAGAATTGCTTTATTGGTCTTCATGGTCTTGCTTGGATTTGCAATCTGCAGCCTGAGCTTCACAAGCAGGGCATGAATTAAAGATGGTATCAGTTTATAACTGAAACTGTAGAACGTTACTCTTCGAAAAATTTTGTAATGTCTGTGGTTATGAGCCAAAGACTATTCATGGACGCATATAGTGTCCACTTGAGCAAAAACAGGATGTGAGCATTGGGTTATAGCATATTTGCAAAGCTTCTGTGATATTTCAGCCTCTGCATTCAGGTCTGCAAGGCTTGGCAGTGCATCAACGCTGACCCTGCAATGTATGCACTTTCTAATTTCTGACGTGCTTTAAAATCAAATACTGATCAGATATATAAAGTCATTGTTACTCCTGCTCAGGCCACACACAGTTAAGTTCAGCCCAAAAGCTTTAACATTTCCAGACAGATTCTGTTAAGGATCAACTCTTTTTTTAAAAAAATCATTCTTAGAATTTGGGAACTTCTAATTCATTCCAGTCATGAAGTAAGGAAGGGAGCCATAGTCCTGAGAACTGAGTGACTTGTTGGAATATTTCAGAGGGTCGTGTCACATATAGGCCAGAACTAGGTAAGAATGGGACATATCCTTTCCTAAAGGTCGTTAGTAAATGAGATGGGTTTTTGCAACAGTTAATAAAATTATATGGTCATTTTTACGTGCTATTAGCTGTTCCTTCACTTCACTGAAAGCTTTGATTTGGCTACGCAACCATTTCCAAGGCTGCCCCATTTTCTAAGAATTGGTGCAAAGGTTCCAGGATGGATGCCAGGTTATGTTTGAGCTTTCCATAATAATTTACCAGCCCAAGAAATAACCTAAGTGTGGAAGATGTACAGACGTGGAAGCCGGGCACCTTTGATCAACCTCACTTTATCTTCCAACGGGTGTAACTCGGTCTTGTCAACTCTGTAGCCCAAGTAAGTCACTTGTGGGGCCTGGAACACATTTTCCCCTTCATAGGCATTTACGCACTTTGGTAAAACGCCTTTGGCCTATGCCAAGTTCTCTTACTGTTCCTTATTAGTTTTCCCTGTTATCAGAATGCCATCTAGATAAATGGCAACCTGAGGTAGACCTTGCAAAATGTCTCCATCTTCTGCTGAAAAAATTGAACAAGCTGACAATATCCCAAATGGCACTCGTATATTGGTACAAACTGTTATGGATATTAATTGTAGCATACTTCTGGGAATCCTCAGCTAACTGCAATTGCAGGTAAGCATGGCTCATGTCCAGCTTCATGAAGGACAGCTCCCCCGTCATAAAAATCCCCATAAAGGCAAAGCGACTCATCGGCCTTTACAATTGGTATGACCGTTGCTGCCCATTCCGCAAATTGGACTAGTTTGATGATTCCTTTGCATTCCAACCTTCTGATTTCTTCTATTTTTGCCCGAAAGGTAAATGGCACTGGACGTGCCTTGCAGAGTCATAGAATTGCTTCCTAGTCAACATGCAAGGTGGCCTTGGCTCCTCTGATAGTCGCAAACCTTCCTGAAAGACTTCCTGGTGTTTAATTAAGATTTCACTCAGGCAACCATGTTCTATTTGAAAAATGTTGAGCCAATGCAGGTGAATCTCTTGCAACCAATTTCACCCCATCAAGCCTGGACCTGCGCCTTTTACTACAATCACTGGTAACTGAACCAGTTGCTTTACATAAGAGACCAGAACCGAAGTTGTACCCTTAATCTGTAAAGGTTCCCTAGTATAAGTTCTCAGCTTAGCTGAGGTCTTGCGCAAATTTAAGGGCTGCAGTCCAGAGCAAAGTTTGTTAAAAACTGGTTCTGCGATCACTGATTTGGCTGCGCGAGTATTGACCTCCATTGGAACTGGATAACCATTTAACCAGACATTTATTTTGATTCATTTGATTTGGATGTTGCTAAACAATTTAACTATTCCAAATCAAATGAAGGTGGACTTTCAGGGTATGAACTCTCCTGTATACCAGCCTATGAGTTATCTAACTCAATTTAGGTTGAGTAGGACTCGTCTCAAGTCCACATACCAGCAGCAACTACAATGGCTTACTGGCCAGCATCTTAAAGACAATTTGAACCAATTTTGGTCAAGGCTTGGCTTTGTTTTGGAGTTTTGCTGTGGGTTGACCTCGAGCCCCTCTGATAGGTCCTGAGTGAAGCTATGCAATTTGCCTGCACTCGAGTGATATCCCCAAGTTCAGTTGGACTGGTGAGCACATCCACTTCCCTCAGAATACCCTACAACTCTCATGCTCCACTTGCCATATTTTCAATGATAAATCCAGTTGTAGTGCCTGTTTGAAATCTAGTTGGACTTCAACTGGTAGTTGCTTTTGCATGGTTATATCATTAATTATACACACCAAACAGTCTCTCAGCATCTCATCAAGGGTTAAACCAAAGTCACATGCTTCTGGTAATCATTTTAACCTAGTCAAAAATCCTGATATGGATTTCTCTGGTTCTCAAATTGCTGAGCAAGAATGATAGCATCTTAGAATTAGATGAGGTTTGGGGTCATAATATTCCTTAACTATGTCTGTCAATTCTCGAAAGATTTTAGTATCTGGTGCCTCAGGGAAAAAGTTGGGCTCCTAGGAACAGAAACGGCTGCAGCTCCACAGGCTGTCAGGGGAATTACTTGTTGCTTTACATCTGCCACAATGTCATTTGCCCGGAAAAAATAATGCATTCTTTCTATATATTGGGCCCAGTCCTCGATGGCAGGAGTGAACGAGTCAAGTTTCCCAAACAAAGACACAATGTAAGAAATGCTGATGCCAACTCAAAGATGACTATTGCGAACGAGTTTCTTCAGGAACATTCTTTTCTCTTATCGCCACTGAAATAACTTTACAGACGTTGGTATCCTGTCACCAAGTCACCCTTTATTTATACATGAAACTTCCTTGACTCTAGTACTCAGAGTGCTAGGACCTCTGACTCTCCTTTGTTTATCTGTCAGCCAGGGTTCTCTAGTTGGACCAGATTAACAGCCCTAATCAGGGAATTCCATAGTGTATCAGGTCCAGCTGGTTGACCTCTTACAATCATGACACCAGACTTCTGTTCAAATCACTTCAGGGCCTGCCACTTACATGAGGAATTTGAAGAACTGAATGTAATTTCTGGTGAGCATTAGCCAAGTGCACAAAACTACCATTACATCAAAACCTCATGGACGTTAAATTAGCTGTGTCACTGGAAGAGACCACTGTTGTGTGAAATGATTGTTGTCTAGAGTAAGGGCAGATTCTTCTCAGGCTTTTTTTTATCATTCGTTCATGGAATGTGGATGCAGTCAGGCTAACATTTTTTACCCGTCTCTAATTGCCCTCGAATTGAGTGGCTTGCTAGGCCATTTCAGAGGGCAGATAAGACCAAATGTATGGAGTTACGTGTAGGCCTGACCAGATAAAGATAATAGATCTCCTTCCCCAAAAGACGTTAGTGAACCAGATGAGATTTTACAACAATTGACAATGGTTACAAGGGGCACCATTAGACTAGTTTTTAATCCCAGATTATGTTATACAATTAAAATTTCATTATCTGTCATGGTGGGAATCAAATCCATGTCCCCATTAACCTGGGCCTTAGGATTGCAAATCTAGTGACATAACAAGACCAACACTACTCCCCTTGGCTGGACAGAAGGTTTAACACTGCATCTGGCTACACTTTACTGACTACAAAGTTTTAGATGTTGGAATGGACTGTACATAATACATGCCTACAGTCCCCAAAAACAAAGACCTGCATTAATTTAAAAAAAACCTAAAGGACTGCAGAAGCTGCAAAAACAGAAATTGCTGGAGAAACTCTGCAGGTCTGGCAGCAAATTGCAAATAAGACAAGAGATAACAAGCATGGGGCTGGATGAACACAGCAGGCCAAGCAGCATCATAGGAGCAGGAAAACTTGACGTTTCGGGCCTAAACCCTTCATCAGAAATGGGGGAGGGGAAGAGGGTTCTGAAATAAATAGGGAGAGAGGGGGAGGCGGATAGAGGATGGATAGAGGAGAGGATAGGTGGAGAGGAGGCAGACAAGTGGAAGAGGCGGGGATGGAGCCAGTAAAGGTGAGTATAGGTAGGGGGGTAGGGAGGAGATAGGTCAGTCCAGGGAGGACGGACAGGTCAAGGGGGCAGGATGATGTTAGTAGATAGGAGATGGGTGTGTGGCTTGAGGTGAGAGGAAAAACCGGTTGGGGAGGTGGAGATGAGCTGGGCTGGTTTTGGGATGCGGTTGGAGGAGGGGAGATTTTGAAGCTTGTGAAATCCACATTGATGCCATTGGACTGCAGGGTTCCCAGGCTGAATATGATTTGCTGTTCCTGCAGCCTTCGGGTGGCATCACTGTGGCATTGCAGGAGGCCAAGGATGGACATGTCATCTGAGGAATGGGAGGGGGAGTTGAAATGGTTCACGACTCTGGGAGGTGCAGTTGTTTGTTGCGAACTGAGCGCAGGTGTTCTGCAAAGCGGTCCCCAAGCCTCCGCTTGGTTTCCCCGATATAGAGGAAGCCACAACGGGTACAGCGGATGCAGTATACCACATTGGCAGATGTGCAGGTGAACATCTGCCTGATGCGGAAAGTCTTCTTGGGGCCTGGGATTGGTGTGAGGGAGGAGGTGTGGGGGCAGGTGTAGCACTTCCTGCGGTTACAAGGAAAAGTGCCGGGTGTGGTGGGGCTGGAGGGGAGTGTAGAGTGGACAAGGGAGTCGCGGAGGGAGTGGTCCCTCCGGAAGGCAGATAAGGGTGGGGAGGGAAAAATGTCTTTGGTGGTGGGGTCTGATTGCAGATGGCGGAAGTGTCGGAGGATGATGCGTTGGATCCAGAGGTTGGTGGGGTGGTATGTGAGGACGAGGGGGATTCTTTTTTGGTTATTATTGCGGGGACGGGGCGTGAGGGATGTGTTCCGGGAAATGCGGGAGACACGGTCGAGGACGTTCTCGACCACTGTGGGAGGGAAGTTGCGGTCCTTGAAGAATGAGGACATTTGAGATGTACGGGAGTGGAACGTCTCATCCTGGGAGCAGATGCGGCGGAGGCGAAGGAATTGGGAATAGGGGATGGCATTTTTGCAGGAAGGTGGGTGGGAGGAGGTGTATTCCAGGTAGCTGTGGGAGTCAGTGGGCTTGAAATGGACATCTGTTTCTAGGTGGTTGCCCAAGATGGAGACAGAGAGGTCCAGGAAGGAGAGAGAAATGTTGGAGATGGTCCAGGTGAACTTCAGGTTGGGGTGGAAGGTGTTGGTGAAGTGGATGAACTGTTTGAGCTCCTCGTGGGAGCACGAGGCGGCGCCAATGCAGTCATCAATGTAACGGAGGAAGAGGTGGGGTTTAGGGCCAGTGTAGGTACGGAAGAGGGATTGTTCCACGTAACCTACAAAGAGGCAGGCATAGCTTGGGCCCATGCGGGTACCCATGGCCACCCCTTTTGTCTGTAGGAAGTGGGAGGAATTGAAAGAAAGTTGTTGAGGGTGAGGACGAGTTCGGCTAAGCGTTGAGGGTGAGGACGAGTTCGGCTAAGCTTGAGGGTGAGGACGAGTTCGGCTAAGCTCGAACAGTACTAACATCATCCCGCCCCCTTGACCTGTCCGTCCTCCCTGGACTGACCTATCTCCTCCCTACCCTCCTACCTACACTCACCTTTACTGGCTCCATCCCCGCCTCTTTGACTTGTCTGCCTCCTCTCCACCTATCCTCTCCTCTATCCTCTCCTCTATCCGCCTCCCCCTCTCTCCCTATTTATTTCAGAACCCTCTTCCCCTCCCCCATTTCTGATGAAGGGTCTAGGCCCGAAACGTCAAGCTTTCCTGCTCCTATGATGCTGCCTGACCTGCTGTGTTCATCCAGCCCCACGCCTTGTTATCTCGGATTCTCCAGCATCTGCAGTACCTATCATCTCTGATGCAAATAAGACAACTGGAGTTAGAGAATGAAAGGGAATTGAAAAGGTTTGAATTAAGGTTATAAGCAGAGGAAAAACAAAAAGGAAGGATGTTCGTATTGGGAAAGATGAAGTTGGAACTAGAAGCAAAAAGACTTGAAATGGCAGAAGGAACAGTCCAAGATAGAAGTGAGGATGAGCAACCTCATTGTGACCAACAGCCTGTTAGGGATATATACAAATATGTCCAAACATTACTAAAATTCGATGAAAAAGATATAAAAGCCTTTTTTTAAATTCCTTTGAGAAATTGGCTGGGCAGATGAACTGGCCAGAGACTGTGTGGGTAATGTTAATTCCGACCAAGTTGGCAGGGCTAGTCAGGTGTTTGCAGCGCTGTCAGGGGAGGTGTCAAGAGATTATGACGGAGTGAAACAGGCTACTTTGAGGGCCTATGAATTGGTACCAGAAGCATATAGACAACGGTTCAGAAATACAAGGAAGGATCCAAGTCAGAGTTATGTCAAATTTGAAAGAATTAAACGATAACAACTTTGATAGATAGGTGAGAGCATTAAAGATAGAAAAGACATATGAAGATCTTAGGGAGATTATTCTGCTGGAGGAGTTTAAAAACTCACTTCCAGAGATGATAAGAAATCATGTAGGTGAACAGAAATTTACAACAGCGAGAAGAACTACTGAAATGGCAGATGAATACATTCTAGTACATTAATCGAAATTTAGCTTCCAACAGCAATTTCATTCTGTGAAGGAAAGAAATCGGGAAAAAGGGAGATTCTTCAATAAAAAACAAAAATTAGATCACATTGGGAACAGTTTACCATAGGTGAAAAAAGAAGCCCGAGAGGGTGAAAAGGAAGTGAAAGGCCTCAGTTGTTTGCATTGGAATGGCGTGGGACACATAAAGTCACAGTGCCGGTGGTTTAAGAAAGACACTGGGAAAAAGGATGTGGTAAAAGAGGCTTAACCAGTGGGATTAGCTGAGGTAGTGAAGGAAATCCCAAAAGAAGTCAAGGAGCTGCAGGAGCATGCACAGCCTAGTCATGGACTGGATAGTGAGATGGTGCCCAATCTTTACTAAGACTTCACCTCTGTGGGTAAGGTTTACTCAGGAAGAACAGAGGGGGAAGGTAAAGTTAAAATATTGAGAGATACGGGAGCTGGTCAGTCTCTAACAGTAAGAGATATGAGTATTTGCCCCCCCTTCTGAAATGTTACCCGAGAAAGTGGTAATCTGGAATAAATGGGGAGAGATTTAGCATTACCCTGCGTAAGATCAGATTGGAACGTTTGATCAAGACTAGGTAAGTGACAGTGGAAGTGATTGAAAGAGTGTCTATTCCAGGAATGCAGTTTGTTTTTGGAAATGATCTTGTAATGGAGAAACTGAAGGAAAACCAGGGAACTGAGGAGTTAAAAGAAAAATACCTGGGGATTTTTCCGGACTATGTGGTAACAAGATCTCATAGTCATAAGTTAAAGCAAGAGGGAGAAACCAAACAGAGAGATGAAGAAGTTGAGATCCAGTTAGCTGACACCCTGTTTTATGAAATGGTGAAAGAAAAATTTGAACACGTAGACGATCAGGCAGGGGTATTTAGTTCTGAATGATTAATGGAGTTACAACAAAATGATGACATAATACAAGGTTTATATCATAAAGCCTACTTGGAAAAGGAATCTGAATGTATTCCTGAATGTTACTATCTGGAGGATAGAATCCCAAGGTGAAAATGAAGACCACAGCAGGGTGGTACAGAGGAGAAATGGGCAAAAGTGCACCAGATTGTGTTGCCGTAGTATATAGACAGGAATTATTGCAGGTAGCACATGAATTACCTGTAGGAGGTCATCTAGGAGTGAGGAAGAATCAGGCTAAGATACAAAAGCATTTCTATTGGCCTGGATCACATAAGGATCTGGTTAAATTTTGTCGTACTTGTCATACATTTCAGATGGTAGGAAAGCCACAGGTAGTACCTTTGATGCCAATTCCCGCATTTGAAGAATCTTTCTCGTGGATTATGATTGATTGTGTAGGTCCCCTCCCTAAAACCAGAAGTGGAAACCAGTATGTGCTAACCATAATGGATGTGTCTGCCAGGTTTCTGGAAGCAATTCCATTATGGAATGTGAAAGCAAAAAGGTTATGGAGAGTTGCTTGCTTACTTTACCCATTATGGCCTACCCAGGGAGGCTCAGTCAGACCAAGGGTCCAATTTTACTGCCAAACTATTTAAGGAGGTCATGGATAATTTAGGTATCCAACACTTTAAAGCAAGTGCATACCATCCTTAATCCCAGGGAGCATTGGTAAGGTAGCATCAGACCATAAAGACCATGCTGAGGGCTTATTGCCAGGATTACCCAAATAATTGCGATAAAGATATCCCATTTATATTGTTTGCCATCAGAGATGCCTCAAATAAATCGACTCAGTTTACTCCATTTGAGTTGATACTCGGACACGAAGTAAGAATGCCTTTAAAATTAAATAAGGGTAAGTTGATAGGTCTGAAGTCAGAGATCTCACAGTTGGGTAATGTATCTGAGGTGAGAGAAAGATTACACAGAGTATTTGAATTAGCTAGACAACATCTGAAGGTGGAATAGCATCTAATGAAGCAAGAATCAGATAAGAAATCTAAACTTCGTACACTTGCCCATGGGGATAAAGTGTTGGTGCTGTTACCAGTGGTAAGAGATCCCTTCAAAGCAAGGTTTGGTGGTCATTATCAGATTGAGAAGAAGTTGAGTCAGATGAATTATCTTGTAAAGATGCCAGATAGGAAAAAAAAACTTTATCAGGTATGTCATGTAAATATGCTGAAACCTTACTACGACAGAGACAGGGAGCCAGAGAAACAGGTATTGGTTACTGTCCCCTCAGAGTGAATAATCAAATCTAGATTATTTAGATTTTGATCTGCCTCAAAATAAGTTAAATAAGGGTTTAGGCCCGAAACGTCAAGTTTTCCTGCTCCTATGATGCTGCTTGACCTGCTGTGTTCATCCAGCCCCATGCTTGTTATCTCGGATTCTCCAGCATCAGCAGTACCTTTTATCTCTTAAATAATGAGGAAGTCCTTGGAGAATGGGATAGGATAGTGAGGTATCTGCCTCAGGAACAGAGAACTGAATTGAAAGGCTTGTTGCAGCAATATGAGGACAAATGTAGGAATAGAATGGGGAGGACTAATATTATAGTGCATAAGGTTGAAGTAGGGAATGCTGTTCCAATAAAACAACACCCCTACAGTATTAAGCATCTCAAAGCTGCACAGATACGGAGGGAAGTGAAAGTGATGCTCCAACAAGACATCATCAAGCTGAATCAAAGTGAGTGGAGTTCGCCGATTGTGTTGGTTTTCAAACCTGATGGTACTCAACAATTCTGTGTGGACTATCGGAAGGTCAATGCTGTAACTAAATCGGACTCATATGCAATTCCAAGGCTAGAGGACTCTGTGGAAAAAGTTGTACAAGCCACCTACATCATAAAGTTAAACTTACTTCGTCATTACTGGCAAGTACCTTTGTCAGAGAGAGCAAAAGAAGCTTCTGTCCTACTGGGCTATATCAATTTAAAGTAATGCTCTTTGGAATGAAGAAAGCACCAGCCACATTTCAAAGACTTATGAACAAAGTTGTGGTAGGATTGACTAACTGTGCCATCTATATCAATGAGTTGGTCATCATTAGCCATTCATGGAAAGATCACATGGTGCATTTAGCGGAGCTCTTTGAAAGACTCCGGGAGGCAAAACTGGTTATAAATTTAGCAAAAACTGAATTCACAAAGGAAGAAGTGACATGGAAGGATGACCGTGAGTGACGTGAATACGAAGGCCATCCAGGAATTTCCAAGACCATCCTCGAAGAAAGAGGTGCTTTGATTTTTGGGACTGAGTGGATTCTACCAGAAGTTTCTACCAAACTTTAGTAGCGTGTTGGCACTGCTGATGGATTTGCTAAAGAAGGACACAAAATTTCAGTGCACAGAACAATGCCAGGAGGCATTTGAAAATTTAAAAGCTGTGTTAATGCTTGAAACCCTTTAAAGCCCCTCTCACCACCAGCAATGTAGGGGTTGGAGCTGTGTTGATGCAGGAAGATGGTGGTGGAGTTGAAAGGCCGATTGTATCAGAGATAAAAGGTACTGCAGATGCTGGAGAATCCGAGATAACAAGCATGGGGCTGGATGAACACAGCAGGTCAAGCAGCATCATAGGAGCAGGAAAACTTGACGTTTCGGGCCTAAACCCTTCATCAGAAATGGGGGAGGGGAAGAGGGTTCTGAAATAAATAGGGAGAGAGGGGGAGGCGGATAGAGGATGGATAGAGGAGAGGATAGGTGGAGAGGAGGCAGACAAGTCGAAGAGGTGGGGATGGAGCCAGTAAAGGTGAGTATAGGAAAAAAAAAAAAAAAAAAAAAAAAAAAAAAAAAAAAAAAAAAAAAAAGGCGGTTTGCTGTTCGTAGGTAGGAGATGGGGGTGTGGCTTGAGGTGGGAGGAAAACAGGTTAGGGAGGTGGAGATGAGCTGGGCTGGTTTTGGGATGCGGTTGGGGGAGGGGAGATTTTGAAGCTTGTGAAATCCACATTGATGCCATTGGGCTGCAGGGTTCCCAGGCTGAATATGATTTGCTGTTCCTGCAGCCTTCGGGTGGCATCACTGTGGCATTGCAGGAGGCCCAGGATGGACATGTCATCTGAGGAATGGGAGGGGGAGTTGAAATGGTTCACGACTGGGAGGTGCAGTTGTTTGTTGCGAACTGAGCGCAGGTGTCTGCAAAGGCCGATTGGTTATTTTTCAAAGGAACGCCATACCCACCAGAGAAAATACTCCACCATTGAAAAAGAGTTATTCAATTTGGTACAGGCCTCACAACATTTTAAGGTTTATGTTACAAACAATGTTTTGGAGACAGTTGTGTATACAAATCACAATCCTCTCACCTTTTTGGAAAGGTTTGAGGACAGGAATACGAGACTGTTTAGTTGGAGTCTTGTGTTACAGGCTTTTAAATTACAGATTGTACATGTTGCGGGTTGTAAAAATGTTATTGCAGATGTGTTATCATGGGTTTAAAAGAAAATATGCAGATAATATAGAACTGGTATGGTCCAATGTTATTAATGTGTGCAGAATTAGTATGAATGGTGTAACTTCAGATTACTGACCTATGTTTCTTGTGATAATGGTATTAAGATTTTAAAAAAAGCCATCTTTTCATAATGATGGTTCATTTTTTGCTTGGGGGGAAGGTGTTATGAAGTTGTGTAGTATAATTGTGAATTGGAAGGCAGGAAGCTAGAAATTGTTTGTTAAAGAAATCATAAGGGAGAAGTGTGTGTGGCTCCCTTAAGAGGTAAAGTGCTTTTCTAAGCTTAGAGATTTATACAGAAAATGTGTCTAAGCAGCTGAAGGATTACAGACAGTTCTGAAATTGAAACATGTATCAATTGGCTGCGTGATTGGAAACCTTAGGCTTGTTCTGATGTTTTGGCAATGAGCTGGAATCAGCCAATTAATGTAAACCAAGCACTTAGCAATTGAAAGCCAAAGAATTTAAATCTGATGGTTTTGGTAACCTCAGACCAATGCTATTGTAAGAAAATTGATATGTCATCCAAAGTGTATAAGGAGAGGGTTTTTGAAAATCAGTGTGAGAGCAAACTGCCATCTGAGATATAAGCATTTAGCTCTCACAAGAAATCGCTATTCTCGCGAAGAAAGCACCATCTGTCTATCAAAGGCACCATGACATCTCTAGCAAAGAGTCCTCACAGAATACTTCACAGAAAACATCCCTGACAGCCAAATCAGCAGAAGAAAGGTGTTATGACTTGAAAACAGTAGAAGAAAGGCATGTAGACTTTGAGAGACTAAGTTTTAATTTATTTTTTTATTACCTGTGTTTATGTAAGTGGGACTTGTGTTTATTGGAACAACATGCCAGTAGAATTTAGAGATAAAAGGTAGTGCAGATGCTGGAGAATCCGAGATAACAAGGCATAGGGCTGGATGAACACAGCAGGCCAAGCAGCATCATAGGAGCAGGAAAACTTGACGTTTCAGGCCTAGACCCTTCATCAGAAATGGGGGAGGGGAAGAGGGTTCTGAAAAAAATGGGGAGAGAGGGGGAGGTGGATAGAGGATGGATAGAGGAGAGGATAGGTGGAGAGGAGGCAGACAAGTGGAAGAGGCGGGGATGGAGCCAGTAAAGGTGAGTATAGGTAGGGGGGTAGGGAGGAGATAGGTCAGTCCAGGCAGGATGGACAGGTCAAGGCCAGTAGAATTTAGTTCAGTGAGGGAATAGTTAGTTGTTAAGGGGGAATTTATTTGGTTTGTTAGTAATTCTATTAATTTGTTCACTGTTAGGGTTAAATAAATAAATTGTTACTTGTTATTTATTAAGTGAATATCAGGGATTTTCTTTCATTTAACCTCCCCTTCTCTGTAACAGTTTAACAGATTAGGCGAGGTGAGGTGTGCTTCTCTGGGTGTTTCAGGTTTAATTATTAGAAGGGGACCTCTACTCCTAACAGTTTGGGGGCTTGCGTTTTGATTTTACTTATCAGAGGGGTTTGACCTCCCCTTCCTAACAGACTAGGTTGCTGAGAAATCCGTGGGATCTGTCTTAACTGAAGCTGCAATTTGATGTGCCCTGGGAACGTTGTATGACAGTTTGTTTATTTTCCATATTTATGTTGTGTTAGCTCTGGATGCTAGAGTGTAAGTTGTAAAACATATACAACAAATTGTTTTGCTATTCTAACTTCGTGTAATAAAGTTTAGTTTGTTCCTTCAAAACCACAAAGTTTTGTGCCTTTATTCTCTTAATAAATCTTGGAATCTCAAAATCTGTCCCTTCAAACAAAAAGGGCACAGGTCCCTAACCAGATGATAACATGAATTTGGTTCTTTCATCAGGGATCATAACAAGAGGCACTTTGTAAATATTAGTTCTTTTTATTCTCTGGAAACGGGATTAAAAGTTTTCATGTGTGATAGTATTAATCTAGTCATTGTGAACTTCTTATGTTTTAAATCTGGAGCATTTTACAGTGTCCTCAACAGCTTTTGAACATGAGAACTGTAAGAACGAAGAGAAGGAGTTGGCAATTCAGCTCCTTGAGCATGTTCCAGCATTTAATACAGTTATGGCAGATCTCATCTTGGCCTCAGCTCCACTTCCCTGTCTGCAGTCCATAACTGTTACTGTGGCGTTTATTTCTCTCTTCCTTTTCCTCAGAGTTATGAGATCAACGGAGGAAACAACATCAAGCAACGTGTTTCCCTTCAAAATCATCCACGTTAATAAGAAACACAGAACCTGGTACTTTTCAGCAGCGTGCGAGGAGGAAAGAAAGGTGAGAGCATTTGGTTTAATGTGCACACTGCTGTTAGTGCCTGCTTGAGACAGTTGAGGATTGTAAAATGCCCGGATGAATGACTGCAGCAAGCAGTTAGGGGCATGGCTTGTGGCAACAGTATCATTTGGAGGTTGTAATACATAGTGTCCTGACTTCTTATAACTGCCGTTGTGAATGCTCCATTTAAAAGTACGCAAACATGCAAGGTAAGACTTTTACTTAAAAATTGAACAAATTATCTAATTCTTTTATTATTTTAGTGTCGGCCCAGTTCTGACTCAATGGCAATCATTGATAGAAAACTTTAAAAGCAATTATCTTCTTCTACACCAATGTTATCCACTATGTTAGCCACTTTTTACATGTGGCTAATTGGGAATCCAGATTTCAATAATGTAATGATGTTATTATTTGATTAATAAATGAACCATGAATAATACATACCAATGACAGGCATGTAATTTCACTATTACTTATTGAACTGTGTATCCCATGTGACCTTTGTGTTATGTAAGTATGGGTATTTTTTCAAATTCACATATGGAATACAGGGATTGCTGGCAAGACCAGCATTTGTTGTTCAGCCCTTGAGGAAGTGGTGATGAGCTGCCCTCCTGAACTACTATGGTACTTGTGGGATAGGTATATGACTGAGGTTACCATGAAGGACTCCTGTCCTCAACATCTCCTCTCGCCTGAGTCGTGGTGACATTCACGTTGAATGACTACCAATCGTCACTCTCTAATTACACAGCAGCCCTATGGTCTGCTAAGACTATGGCAATTTTACCTTTTTAAACCCACAGTGCTGTTAGGAAGAGAGTTTCAGGATTTTGACCAGCCACAATGAAAGAACAGTGGGACATTTCCAAGTTTTGGCATTGCAGCAAGTTCTATCTATGTGTGACTTGTACGGAAGCTTCACAAAGTATTCCAAAATGCTTGCAGCTCTGTCGTTCCAAGTCATAGAGATTGTGGGTTTGGAAGTGCTCTAGAAGCAGTGCTTGTGACAGTGTATCTTGTAGACATTGTAGCCACTATACATTAGTTGTGTATGGAGTGAATGTTTAAGGTGTTGTTGTAGGATGTAGTTAAGTGGGCTGTTTTGACAAGAATGGTGTCAAGTTTCTTGAGTGCCGTTGGATCTGCACTCATTTAGGCAAGTGAAAAGTATTCCTTTAAACTCTTACTTGGTACATTGTGAATATTGAAAAATTACGACGTGACTCACTCACTGAAGGAATCCTAGCCTCTGACGCTGTTGTAGCCACAGTATTTGTATGGCTGATCCAGTTAGTTTCTGGTTAGAAGTAACACCCAGGATATTGATGGGGGGGTGGGGTTGGGGTAGAATAAGTAATGACATTGAAACTCAACAGGAAATGATTCTGCAGTAATATCATTGGCCTCTGACAACTACAACTTAGTGCTTACAACCCAACAGTAGAATGTTATCAGAATCCATAATCTTTGCTGTTTTCAGAATGCTCAGTATTTCTGGATATTTTATAGACTGAATCAAACTAGCTGCTGAGATGATGGATCTTGGGAAGAGCTTTGGCTTTGTTATCCACTTAGCACAAGTGGATGGTTACAAATGCTTCAACCTTGTCTTTTGAACTCACAGCCTGGCTGCACCCCATCGAGGATAGAGGTACTTGTGGAGACTCTTTGTGCCTTTAGCTGCTCACCACCTCTTACAGCAAGACTGCAGAGCCTTAATCTAATCTCTTGGTTGTGGGTTTGTTTAGGTCAATCTACAGCATGATGTTTCCACTGTTTGGCATTCATGTAGTCCTGTGTTGCAGCTGCACCAAGTAGCCAACTCCTTTTTAGCTATAACTGGTTCTGCACCTAGCTTCCTCTTCTGCACTCCTCATTGAATCAAAGTCAGTTCCCTGTTTTGCTGGTAATGGTGGAATGGCAGATATGATAGACCATTTAGTTAGAAGGTGTTGTGGAAGGCAATGAGTTAGATTTGCACATTTAACTCATTGCCTTCCAGATTTTGAGTTTGTGGATATGTTCTGAATATACAGTACTATGCAGGCCTTTGTCCATTCACAAATACTGTGAAATCAGGAAGAGACGCTGTAGTTCTGATAATATCACTGGACTAGCAACCAAGAGACCCAGTATTATCCTTTGGAAGACTGGCTTCAAATCCCATCATGACAACCAGTGGAATTTAAATTCAATGACTAAAACATGGAGTTGTAATAACATGTCTGAACAGCTTGGTTCAAAATATCAAAATCTGGATTTGTAAGCTCATTCATGATTACCGTGAAACTAATGATTATTTGTTGTAAGCACCCACCTGGTTCCCTGAGTTCCTTTAAGGCAGGAATTCTGCCATCTTTACCTTGTCTGGCCTACATATAACTCCACATCCACAGCAATGTGGTTGACTTTTACTCCGAGCAAGATACTCTGTTCAACAGTAGTTAGGGATGGGCGACAAATACCGGTCTTGCCAGTGACCCCCTAAACAGGTGCCATGCCATGAAACAAAAAAGTGTAAAGTGCGTTTTATGCTCATTTAACATGTTCAAATCAATTAAAGCTATCCAAACTTAGCCAGGTTCAGATCACTCTCGCTGATTAAATCAATGCAAAAGTAAAAACTAAAAGTAAAAATTTTTTTAAATGAAGTAAATCCCAGGTTCTTACACAGAAAGTAAAAACTGACAGTTCTAATCTGCACAACCATAACCTTATGAATATTTCGTTAAGAGTAAGATGGGGATAAATGAAAACCCTTATACTAAAGCTTATTGTTGCAGCCAAAACAGGAAACAAAACTTCTGTTTACTGAGCCACGTGCCTTTGTCAGTGAAACGAACAACCATGAAAGAATTTTCATAAAGGTCATGCATCTTGTTACACAAAGCAGTTGTTCTGGTTAAACAGCAGGTCAAGCAGCATCATAGGAGCAGGAAAACTTGACATTTCAGGCCTAAACCCTTTCTGATGAAGGGTTTAGGCCCGAAACGTCAAGTTTTCCTGCTCCT
>JAHRHZ010000012.1:4600697-4644154 GCA_024137785.1 Ginglymostoma cirratum
AGCAGGCCAGGCAGCATCAGAGGAGCAGGAAAGCTGACATTTTGGGTTGGGACCATTCTTCAGAAAATGCCTTCTGAAGAAGGGTTCCGACCCAAAATGTCAGCTTTCCTGCTCCTCTGATGCTGCCTGGCCTGCTGTGTTCCTCCAGCTCCACACTAAATGGTATGTTGGCCTTCATTACAAGAGGTTTCGAGTAGAGGAGCAGGGATGTCTTGTTGCAGTTTTACAGGGGCTTGATGAGGCCACACCTAGAATCTTGTACGCAGTTTTGATCTCCTACTCTGCGGAAGGATGCTGTTGCTCTCGAGGGAGTGCAGCGGAGGTTTATCAGGCTGATTCTGGGAATGGCAAGACTGACGTATGAGGAGAATTAGCTAGGTTAGATTTGTTTTTGCTGCAGTTCAGACGAATGAGGGGGGCATCTCATAGTGACTTATAAAATGCTAACAGGACTAGACAGGAAAGATGCAGGGAGGATATTCCCGATGGTGGGTGTGTCCTAAACCAGGGGTCACAGTCTGAGGATTCAGTGTAGACCATTTAGGATGGAGATAAGGAGACATTTCTTCACCCAAAGAGCGGTGAGCCTGTGGAACTTATTGCCGCAGGAAGCAATTGATGCCAAAAAATTGAATGTATTCAAGAAGTGGCTAGATGTAGCACTTGGGCCGAATGGGATCAAAGGTTATGGGGAGAAAGCAGGATTAGGCTATTGAGTTGGATGATCAGCCATGATCGTGAATAATAGTAGAGCGGGCTCGAAGGGCCAAACGGCCATCTCCTGCTGCTATCTTCTATGTTTCTATGTAATAGTCATAAAGAGAAAATACTTGAAATTAAGCACGGGTGAGGGCTAAATAAACTTTTTGAACTAATCAGAAATGAAAAATCCAATTCAGTATATCATGCAAATTTCCTGTTAAGAAGGGTCTCTCAATAGTTAAGCTCCTTTGTTATTGAGTGTTTCGATTATTTTCTCTTTAATCCTTTTGCTGGGTGAACTGCTCCAAACCTTTGTGACTCTGTCATCAGTTAGTGTCCTTCAATTTAAAACAAAAGTAGGTATTTGAGATTAGACAAAGTTCCTGCTCTGGACCATTGTGACTTATGACTCTAATTCGGTAGCCCCACTGGGAATATGAATGCATGAAGATGATAGTGGGAATAGGAATGTGCAGTATTTCTTTCCAAATGAAAGGAAATTGGCCACTCTTTCAAAGAGCTTGCCTGCAATTGACCACATGGTCTTATTCTTTGCTGTGTAATGAATACAGCAGCTGTAGGTCAGAGGGAATGTTGATGTGCACAATCAAGTTTAGGTAAGATTCAACATTCCAGAAAATGTCATTTGGAGCTTCTTAGCTCCTTTTCATTCTTTCTCAAATTACACCCTTGTTTGGACTGGAAGTGTGGTATGAGAAAAGAACTGGAAAAAAGGTCACAGTTTCCAGCTTTCACTCCAGAATAATGAAATGTTCAACAGTACCAGAATTTTAAGAATTGTGACAATGAATTGTAACTACAACTGCAACTGAATGACCAGTATCGTGAAGGCTCGGGGCCTTGCTTGTCCTTTTTTACCATAGCCTCCAGGGTAGATTAGTGCTGAAAAGACGCAGATGAAAAGTGGTCTGATCATTTCTTATTGCTGTTTCTTTCAGAAATGGATGATGGGTTTGCGAGAAGAAATTGATCGTTATCATGAGAAGGCAGATGTGCAAGGAAATCTGAGGTATCCACTTACACTGAAAACTTTCAACTGCAGAATAGGAAAAGTTAGTTTTTCTATAGACACACACATTTCTTAATTATTATCCCTTTCACAAACCTGTACTCAGATAGCTCTTAGTCAGTGCTTTCTTTCAGTTATTTCATTGTCATAAGTGAGTTTTTATTATCTATCACATTCAGACATCAGCCTGGGAAACAAAGAGGAATGTCTTAATTATACTCATCGTTTCTGGGTTTGTGTGGCATAACCCCAGTCTTGGTTCTTTCCCATACTGTGATATTCCCAAGACGAATAACCCATTGATGAATACAGCTTGAATTCAGGCCTGCAGAAGAGCCACTTGTGTGCAGCACCCTGAAGAGAACTGCTGTCCATTGTACAGTATCCATCAAGGCAGAACATTATAAGAAAAGTTGAAAGGAAGAAGAAAATATATAATTCAAAAAGAAATTGAGCTCTGAGTCATTGTGATAATTGGAACTTTCTTGGGTGAGGAGAAGGGACTGCCTTTGTCTTGTACAAAACACATTTCATGATTTTAGGATCATCAGTTCCAGTGATGTATAAAGTTCAGGTAGGTGCAATCATCCTGAACAAACACATGGACCTTATGAAAGCTGCAAACTTGCAAAATGAGGTGGGATCAAAATGGGCCTGCCTCCTCATAACCATTGTAAAGGTTGATGGAACCCATGAGTTCTCCAGCTCTGCCAAGTTTTGAAGAGACCTCAGAGTCTGAGATGAACATGGCTGATGTTGCCACCTTGAAGCCTTTGCAACCTGAAGAAGAGAATTACTTACTTCTGAGATGCTCCAGGCACTATGCTTTACATGAAGGCCATATCCGAGGCAGAGTCAGAGGCGCTACAAACAATGCCCCAGGAGGAGCTACAAAAAAAAAGGCCCATATTCTTGGACTCCGAAGGGGATTCAATCTAGTGATTATACCAAGGTCAGAATAGAATGAGTTCCCTCATTGGGGCTGTTAATCTGGTCCAATCAGGGAGCCCTGGCTGACAGATTAAACAGGAGTGTCAGACATCCTGATCACTCTGAGAGCTGGCTCTGAGGCAGCTGGACCAGTGTCAGGAACTTTCCACATATAAATAAAGGGTGACTTGGTGATGGGGTACCAACCTCAGTGAAATTATTTCAGTTACGGGCTGCCAATCTGAAAAAGAACTCTTTAATCCTCACTTGCTGTTTTCTACCCCTTACCCAATTCTCTATTCATGCCAATACACTACTTCTAAAACCATGAGCTCTTAGCTTCTGACTTAACCTTTTGTGTGGTTCTTTGAGGAACACATTCTGGAAATCCAAATGCAACACATCAGCTGGTTCCCCTGTATCCACTTTGGTTGAGACTTCCTCGAAAAACTCTCATAAATTAGTCAGACAGGAGCTCTCTTTTAGGAAGCCATGCTGACTCAGCTTGATTAGATTATGATTTTCCAAATGTTCTGCTATTGCTTCCTTAATAATTGATTCCAATTGGCTTGTAAAGATAAGCTTCCTTCTTGATCTGCTGCAGTCTATTTGCTGAATGTAGAACAAAAATGCCATTGTAAGGAGTTCCAGGATTTTGACCTGGTTGTACTGAAGGAAAAGTAATGTATTTCCAAGTCGAGATAACAAGCATGGGGCTGGATGAACACAGCAGGTCAAGCAGCATCATAGGAGCAGGAAAACTTGACGTTTCAGGCCTAGACCCTTCATCAGAAATGGGGGAGGGGAAGAGGGTTCTGAAATAAATAGGGAGAGAGGGGGAGGCGGATAGAGGATGGATAGAGGAGAGGATAGGTGGAGAGGAGGCAGACAAGTCGAAGAGGCGGGGATGGAGCCAGTAAAGGTGAGTGTAGGTAGGGGTGTAGGGAGGAGATAAGTCAGTCCAGGGAGGACGGACAGGTCAAGGGGGCGGGATGATGTTAGTAGGTAGGAGATGGGGGTGTGGCTTGAGGTGGGAGGAGGGGATAGGTGAGAGGAAAAACAGGTTAGGGAGGTGGAGATGAGCTGGGCTGGTTTTGGGATGCGGTTGGAGGAGGGGAGATCTTGAAGCTTGTGAAATCCACATTGATGCCATTGGGCTGCAGGGTTCCCAGGCTGAATATGATTTGCTGTTCCTGCAGCCTTCGGGTGGCATCACTGTGGCATTGCAGGAGGCCCAGGATGGACATGTCATCTGAGGAATGGGAGGGGGCGTTGAAATAGTTCGCGACTGGGAGGTGCAGTTGTTTGTTGCGAACTGAGCGCAGGTGTTCTGCAAAGTGGTCCCCAAGCCTCTGCTTGGTTTCCCCGATGTAGAGGAAGCCACAATGGGTACAGCGGATGCAGTATACCACATTGGCAGATGTGCAGGTGAACATCTGCCTGATGTGGAAAGTCTTCTTGGGGCCTGGGATTGGGGTGAGGGAGGAGGTGTGGGGGCAGGTGTAACACTTCCTGCAGTTGCAGGGAAAAGTGCCAGGTGTGGTGGGGCTGGAGGGGAGTGTGGAGCAGACAAGGGAATCGCGGAGGGATTGGTCCCTCCGGAAGGCAGATAAGGGTGGGGAGGGAAAAATGTCTTTGGTGGTGGGGTCTGATTGCAGATGGCGGAAGTGTCGGAGGATGATGCGTTGGATCCAGAGGTTGGTGGGGTGGTATGTGAGGACGAGGGGGATTCTTTTTTGGTTATTATTGCGGGGACGGGGCGTGAGGGATGTGTTCCGGGAAATGCGGGAGACATGGTCGAGGGCGTTCTCGACCACTGTTGGGGGGAAGTTGCGGTCCTTGAAGAATGAGGACATTTGAGATGTAGGGGGTGGAATGCCTCATCGTGGGAGCAGATGCAGCGGAGGCGAAGGAATTGGGAATAGGGGATGGCATTTTTGCAGGAAGGTGGGTGGGAGGAGGTGTATTCCAGGTAGCTGTGGGAGTCAGTGGGCTTGAAATGGACATCAGTTTCTTGGTGGTTACCCGAGATGGAGACAGAGAGGTCCAGGAAGGAGAGAGAAGTGTTGGAGATGGTCCAGGTGAACTTCAGGTTGGGGTGGAAGGTGTTGGTGAAGTGGATGAACTGTTCGAGCTCCCCGTGGGAGCACGAGGCGGCGCCGATACAGTCATCAATGTGACGGAGGAAGAGGTGGGGTTTAGGGCCAGTGTAGGTACGGAAGAGGGATTGTTCCACGTAACCTACAAAGAGGCAGGCATAGCTTGGGCCCATGCGGGTACCCATGGCCACCCCCTTTGTCTGTAGGAAGTGGGAGGAATTGAAAGAGAAGTTGTTGAGGGTGAGGACGAGTTCGGCTAAGCGGATGAGGGTGTCGGTGGAGGGGGATTGGTCAGTTCTGCGGGACAGGAAGAAGCGGAGGGCCTTTAGGCCATCAGCATGGGGAATACAGGTGAATAGGGACTGGACGTCCATAGTAAAAATGAGGTGTTGGGGACCGGGGAATTGGAAGTTCTGGAGGAGGTGGAGGGCGTGGGTGGTGTCACGGACGTAGGTAGGGAGTTCCTGGAGCAAGGGGGTGAAAATGGAGTCTCGGTAGGTGGAGATGAGTTCAGTGGGGCAGGAGCAGGCGGAGACAGTGGGTCGACCAGGGCATTCAGGTTTGTGGATTTTGTGAAGGAGATAGAAGCGGGCGGTGCGGGGTTGAGGAACGATGAGGTTGGAGGCGGTGGGTGGGAGGTCACCTGAGGTGATGAGGTTGTGGATGGTTTGGGAGATGATGGTTTGGTGGTCGGGGGTGGGGTCATGATCCAGGGGGCGGTAGGAGGTGGTGTCGGAGAGTTGGCGCCTGGCCTCAGCAATGTAGAGGTCAGTGCGCCATACTACAACTGCACCTCCCTTGTCCGCGGGTTTTATGGTGAGGTTGGGATTGGAGTAGAGGGCTGCACGTTCTGCGGGGGAGAGGTTGGAGTGTTTGAGAGGGGTAGAGAGGTTGAGGCGATTGATGTCTCGACGGCAGTTGGAGATGAAGAGGTCGAGGGAGGGTAGGAGGCCTTGGGGTGGTGTCCAGGAGGAGGGCTTGTGTTGGAGGCGTGAGAAGGGGTCAGTAGAGGGAGGGTTAGATGCGCGGTTGGAGAAGTAAGCGTGGAGGCGGAGGCGGCAGAAAAACTGCTCAATATCCAAGCGTGAGCGGTATTCGTTGATATGTGGGTGGAGGGGGACAAAAGTGAGCCCTTTACTGAGGACTGGCCGTTCGTCCTCAGTCAGGGGGAGGTCTGGGGGGATGGTGAAGACTCGGCAGGGCTCAGTGTTGCTGTCTCCTCTGGAGCTGCTGGCTGTGGAGGCAGTGGGCGGTGTGTTGTCGGCGTCGGCTGTGGGCGGAGTTACGTTGGCGTCGGCACTGGGCGGAGCTGCGTCGGCAGTGGGCGGAGCTGCGTCGGCAGTGGGCGAAGTTGCGTCGGCGTTGGCACTGGGCAGAGTTGCGACGGCAGTGGGCGGAGTTGCGTCGGCGTTGGCACTGGGCGGAGTTGCGTCGGCAGTGGGCGGAGTTGCGTCGGTGTCGGCGGTGGGCGGAGGTACGCGGGCGGTGGGTGTTGTGTCGGCTTCGGCGATGGGCGGAGCGACGGCAGCAGCGATGACGGTAGTGTCTGTGGTGTTGGTTTCAGTGATGGAGGCGGTGGTTTCAGCAGCGGGGGTCGTGTTGGCGAGTGCCTTTGGGGGAACATACAGATGGTGGTGTTGCCATGTAGCTGCTGCCCTTGTCCTTATAGGGAGGAGTAGTCGTGAGTTTGAAGGTGCTGTCAAAGAACCATGTGAACTTCTGCAGTGCATCTTGTCGATAGTACACACTGCTGCCCCTGAGTATTGGTGGTGGAGGGAATAACTGCTTGTGGATGTGGTACCAGTCAAGCAGGCTGCTTTGTCCTGTATGTTATCAAGCTTCTTGAGTGTTGCTGGAGCTGCATTCATCTTAGCAGTATGTTTCATCACATTCATAACTTGAGCCTTGTAGATGATGGACAGACTTTGTGGAGTCAGGACGTTACTTACTGGCTGCAGGATTCCTAACCTTTGATCTGCTCTTTTAAGCACCGTATTTATATGACTAGTCCAATTCAATTTCTTATCAATGGTAACCCCCAGGATGTTGATGGTGGGGATTCATCAGTTATAATGCCATTGAACATCAAGGGGAAATGGTTAAATTCTCTTTTTGGAGATGATCATTGCTTGGTACTGTGTGGCATGAATGTTACTTGCCACTTGTCAGGGTCAACCATGGATATTATCCAGGTATTTTTGTCATTCGGACATGGACAGTTTTGGTATCTGATGAGTTGTAATTTGTCTGAATATTGTGCAATTATCAGCAAACACCTCTATTTCTGACCATATAATGGAAGGAAGATCATTGCTGAAACCACTGGAAGTGGTTGGGTTAGGACACTTCACATCTGTGAAGAGAGAAATAATGTTTCAAGTGGACTCGAAAGTGATGGTTTTTATTCTGTTGGTAAAGAGTGAGGAGGGGCAAGTGGCACAGATGCGGGAATGCTCAGAGCAAAAGGGAATGCTGGTAGAGGAATTATATTGATGAAAAATAAGTGCAAATAGTATTAAAGGTCAGTGCTAATATCAGAACATAGGTCATCTCTACTGACAGAAACCTTTTGTGAACAAGATCAGATGGGGTTGGGAAGAGAGGGGAGAAATAAGAGTCGAGATAGAAAGAAAGGTCAGCAGATCGTGATTAGGTGTTGGCGGATTGTTGGTTGAGCTGAGCTGCTGCTGGTGGATCTTTCTGCTGGCTTTGGCCTAACGCTAATTCAGCATACAGCCAACTGGAGCTATGATTACTGCAAGCAGCTGAGCCGAACGTCAGGGTGTTTGCAACACAGTCAGGGTGACAGTGAAAAAGGTGGAAGAAGGAACACCAGTAAATTGGACCTTCTTTGTGAAGTGAACCCTCCTGGATTGCTGCAGGTTCCAAACAGTAGATATATTCTGTCTGCAGGATTTCCCCAGTTGCCAGTATTTTGATATGATCTTCTGAAGCATGAAGCAATGTGAACATCTCCTGAAGGTATTGAGGAGAAAGAAGGTGATGGTCCCTTCTCTGTCCTGTTTGCAGGCATTGCAAATGATGGGCTTGGCCTTGTTCCTGCAGAATGCTCCAAGTGATTGGACCATTCTGCATCACCTGTCCCTTGTGGAAGAATTTGGAAAGAAAAACACCTTTGACTACAAGACCAACACGAAGTGGTTGGCACGTAGCATCCTTGAGATCCTGTGGGAAAAGGAGATGGTTTGCCCTGTACCATGGTTCCCTGACCAGACTGTCAAAGTCATCAAGAATGCGTCATCACCGGAACTTTCCAACAAGTGCCAAAATGTAGCTTGGCTGGTGGTGAGAAGAGCACATAGAACTTTCCAACAAGCACCAAGACATAGCTTAGTTGGCGATGAGAAGGGCACTGCCTGTCAGATTCTTCATGTATACCCGGATGCATGCCATTGAAGTGACTGTGGGGGGTGAGCTGGATGCCTTTCCAAAGAAGGTCTGGAGAGCCATGCAATGGTTTTTATCGAGGTTTGACCTGAGCAGGTCCATGAAGCAGGATTCTGGGCTCTGTGGGCTGTTTCCCAGACTCTCACTGAGACAAACACCAACTGTGCTTGGAAGACCATAAACTCAGTGAAATTTGCTGTTTGGTCTGCCTTAAACATTGTTGGTCTTCCAGTGCAAAGAGTTGACCTCAACCGAGTTTTTTTAGACTGGCACATTCCAACGTCCAGGACTACATGCTGAGAGACACATTAAGCTTGGGGCAGCTGCCACCAAGGCGCAGAGAAGAAAGATCACCATCTAACATCTTTTCTGCCAACATATAATGGGTGTCTGTTCAGTAGTCAGACCTTCTCATTGCCTCAATGCATGTAAATTGTGTCCTGCATAAATAAGAAATTTCTTTGGCCTTTGCTACTGCAGGGAATGTCTGATCCAAGGCTTGTTTTCCTTGATATGCAAAGACCTTTCAGAACTACCTTAGTAACTGTATATGAACTTAAAGATTTTTCATGAATGGATGCATATTTCTACAAAACAAACAGTTTCATCAGGCAGATTTCTGGAATGAAGGGGTTGACTTATCAAGAACGGCTAAACAGGCTAATCCTTTATTCATTAGAGTTTAGAAGAATGAGGGATGATCTTATTGAAACGTGCAAGATTCTAAGGATAAATGTTGAGAAGTTGTATGCACTGGTTGTGAAATGACAAACTAGGGAACATTGTTATAGAATAATGGGGACATTCATTTAAAACTGAGATGCAAAGGAATTTCTTCGCTCAGAATCTCTGTGAAGACTCTGTAATTCTACACCCAAGGGGGTTGTGGAGTTTAGATCACTGAAAGTATTTAAATATAGATATTCAAAATATCAGAACATTGAGGGCTTTGAGGAGCTGACATAAAAGAAGTGTTGAGGCATGAGGTAGATCAGCCATGATCTAATGGAATGGAGGCTTAAAGGGCTAAATAGCTTCTTTGTCCTATTTCTTATTATTACTCTGATTACATGTTAATTATCCATGTTGCTAATTGCTGTATTTTTCTGATTAACAGCATATAAACTTGTGGTGAATTCACAGCAATATTTAAGACCGAAAAAGATAGATTCAAGTTTCAGTGTAGGTTCGTCGTCAAGTTAGGACTGTGAATCTCAAATTTTAAGAGGAACTTGCTACAGGATAACCGCAGAAATGCTATGACAGAATAGATCATGGATCTAAATCAAATGGCTGGATTTTAGCAAATTACTTTGCATGTTCTTGCTTTCAGTGACTACTCTGATGCCGAGAAGTTTTATGGCTCAATAGAGCGTCCAGTGCAGATAAAATACACAGCAAGAGAATCAGAATCTGGAGGTAGGTGGTTAGCATTTTGCTTTCCTGCTATGTTTGCTGTAGTGTTCTGGGAAATGACAGGCCATGTATTTCACAGCTGGTGTTGGGACCAATACTATCAACTATGTGGTTCAAATTCCACAAGGCCTCTGCCAATAGCATTGCTGTGATGCATGCATCTGATGATAGAATGATGATCATCTTCTGTGGCAGTCAGGTGAATTCTGGATATCCCTATATCCCTGTCCTGATGCAAAGTAGCTTGGTTATTGAAGTTAATCCAGCAGAACAGTGGAATGTCAGCTACCAAGACCTGCCAAATACAATACTTCCCCCTCCACCTGCTTCCTCCAATGGCCCAGATGTTGTGGTCAGTAGTTAAAGGGCAGCACTAGTTGTTGTCCTGAAATAAAGATGTGCACAAAGATTTAGCAAGCTCTACAGATTGAAACTGATGTTGAAAATGGTGCAATTTGGCGCCATCTGCAGGAACTCTGTAGTGTATGGAAACAAGGCAGGCAGCAGGAAGTATGATACACTCGTCAAATGGAAACGTTCTCACAAAGTAGGAAGGAAATAAACATTGGAACACATATATGGGTCAATAAGAGAAAGAAGATTTTGAAAAACAAAATTATTCAACGAAAAGCACAGTGGCTCAGTGGTTAGCGCTGCTGCTTCACAGTGCCATAGACCTGGGTTTGATCCCACCCTCCACACCCTGTCTGTGTGGAGTTTGCACATTCTCCCTGTGTCTGTGTGGGGTGCTGGGTAGGTGAATTGGCCATGCTAAATTGCCTGTAGGGTCCAGGGATGTTTAGGTTAGGCAGGTTAGACATGCAGGGGTAGGGGAATGAGATGGGATGGTCTTCGGAGGGGTGGTGTGGACTTGTTGGGCTGAATGGCCTGTTTCCACACTGTAGAGATTCTATGATCTACAACATTTAGGTGTTCTTCTAATGCAACTCCACACCTGAGTTTTACAGAGCCAGAGAACTTGTTCAGCAGTAACCATGGCTTCATGTTCCATTAGAAACTCAGCAACCTGTGACTGATAAGAGCTTAATATTTAAATCTTTTCAGTAACGAGACTGTGTAAATAGTTGAGGTTCACAATAAATGTGAAAGATGATTCAATGTGTAAAGATTGCAACAGTGCCCTCTAAAGGTATTGTTGACAAAAATCTTTTGGATTTCTGCATTGTATAGATGCCAGTGGTTACTGTCAGTTTTACCCAGTGTTAATGGTTATGTGGTCAATAAAACCACAAATTCTGGCCAATATTTACTCCAAAGAGGTGCTGCTTTGGAATATCAGCCTTCCAGAACTGTCCTGGTGTCTCTAGGAATTGATAACTAATCTTCAGAACTCTGTTGCAAGCATTTCCAGGGAGGGGCATTACATTTTTAACATTTGTTTTAACATTTGTTTATTAGTACGTAACCTGAATTTTGTTGAAAAGTGGGACATCTCTCAGTTAAACTTATTCATTATAAAAATATTATGGTTAAGATATAAGGTTGATTACATGATCCTTGACAGGCAACCAAATAAGCAAACCTGCTCACTTTCCAAATGAGGATGGGTGTATCAGGCAACCCACTGGTGGCAGTCAGAAGTCATATGACAACATTTCCCAGGATATGTCCAACTAGAATTGTCCAGCCTACTGCTGCATGAGAAGAGATAATAAATTTACATAGTTCTATGGTTACGGTTTCCAATTCTGGAACTCCCTCTCAACAGCACTACCACAGCAGTTCAAGAAGGTGGCACAACACCACCTTCTCAAGACAATTAGGGATGAGCAATAAGACCATAAGATACAGGAGCAGGATTAGGCCATTTGGTCCATCGATTCTGCAGCGCCATTTGATTATGGCTCATATGTTTCTCGACCCTGTTCTCCTGCCTTCTCCCCATAATTTTTGATCCCTTAACTAATCAAGAATTTATCTGTCTTTAAGACATTCAATGAATTGGCCTCCACAGTCTTCTGCAGCAATGAATTCCACAGATTCACCACCCTCCGGCTGTAGAAATCCCTCCTCATCCCAGTTCTAAAGAATTCTCCCTTCGCTCTGAGGCTGCCCCCTCTGTTCCTAGTTTCTCCTACTACTGGAAACATCCACTCCTCATCCATTCTGTCCAGACATCTCAGTGTTCAGTAAGTTTCTGTGAGATCTGCTGAGATGTTTCTCAACACATTGAGTACAGACTCAGAGTCTTCAATGGCTCCTCATAATGACTAGCCCTAATTCCCAGGATCATTCTTGTAAACCCCCTCTGAACTTGCTACAAGACCTCGCCGACTGAGAGGACACCCTTCCCAGACTGCTTCACTGTGACACCACTGCAAGGAGTCTCTTCCCAGACTGCTTTACTGTAACACCATCTGTGAGGACACCTTTCCCAGACTGCTTCACTGTGACACCGTCTATGAAGACACCCTTCCCAGACTGCTTCACTATGACACCAACCACGAGGATGCCCTTCCCAGACTGCTTCACTGTGACACTGACTGCAAGAATGCCTTCACAGACTGCTTCATCATGACATCAACTCTGAGGACACTTTCCCCAGACTGCTTCACGGTGACAACGACTGTGAGGACATCTTTCCCAGACTGCTTCACTGTAACAGGTCACCTGACGAAGCAGCAATGCACGAAAAGTTTGTGATTTCAAATAAACCTGTCGAACTATAATCTGGTGTCGTGTGATTTCTGACTTTATTGGTCAATGCATTGGTATAGGATTTGGGAGGTCATGTTGTGGCTGTACAGGATATTGGTTAGGCTACTTTTGGAATACTGCATTCAATTCTGGTCTCCCTGCTACAGGAAGAATGTTGTGAAGCTTGAAAGCATTCAGAAAAGATTTACAAGGATATTGCCATGGTTGGTGGGTTTGAGGTATAGGGAGAGGCTGAATAAATTTGGGTTATTTTCCCTGGATCATCGGAGGCTAAGGGGTGACCTTATAGAGATTTAGAAAATGATGAGGGGCACGGATAGGGTGAATAGCCAAGGTCTGTTCCCTAGGGTAGGGGAGTCCAAAACGAGAGGGCACAGATTTATGGTGATAGGGGAAAGATTTGAAAAGGATCTAAGGAGCAACTTCTTCATGCAGAGGGTGGTGTGTATAAGGAATGAGCTGCTAGAAGAGGTTGTTGAGGCTAGTACATTTACAACATTTAAAAGGCAGCTGAATGAGTATACGAACAGGAAAGGTTTAGTGGGATATGGGCAAAATGCTGGCAAATGGGACTAGATTAATTTAATATATCTGATTGGAATCGATGAATTGGACCAAAGGGTCTGTTTCTGTGCTGTACATCTCTATGACTCAATGACCCTACAGAACAAGGGTAAAGGACGTGATAAATGTAGAAAAAGGAAAGCACAAAGCTTTATCAGTGATTGTACTTCCACATCTCAACTTATGTCTTAACATGACTTTTGTTTAAAACTTGCAAGTTTACATCTAAAGGATCACTTGCCCCTATGACTAATTAATCATAACCCAACAGGGGAGGTGATGGCCTAGTGGTATTGTCATTGTACTGTTAATCCAGAGACCCAGATAATGTTCTGAGGACCTGGAATTGAATCCTGCCATGGCAGATGGTGGAATTTGAATTCAATAAATGTCTGGAATTGAGAGTCTAATGATGACCATAAATCCATTGCTGATTGTGGGGAAAAACCCATCTGGTTCACCAATGCCCTTTAGGGAAGGAAACTGCCATTCTTAACTGGTCTGGCCTGCATGTGACTCCAGACGTGACAACAATGTGGTTGATTCTTAACTGCCCTCTGAGCAAATAGGGATGGGCACTAAATGCTGCTTGGCCAGTGACACCCTTATGCCAGAAATGAATAAAGAAAAAAACTGAATGGAGGGTTAAGAGATGAGAATCTGGCAGTACGTGTATGTGAAAGGCTGGAAAGATAGCAGGGAAAAGCAGGGAGTAAAAGTGTTTATTTACTGATTTCATTCATTTCATCTAGTCACTCATTGCATTCTTCACACTCGAATAATTGAATAGTGCCCGCAATGCTTTAGACATTAATGTTACGGCATCCAAAATCTCTACCTTTCTTGGATAGATCAAACAGTGAATCGTGTTTCTGTAGTGTAAGGAAGGGGGATGAGATTTACTTTGGTCCTTCTGTATAGCAAGATTGTAAATAGGTATGAATATATTCTGTATTATTTCTAGCAGTATTGCAAGATATTAAGCAGAGTTCACAGTACCTGAAAGAATCCTTATTCCTATATTTTCTCTTTTGTGCTATGTATTCTTACAGATTTTAATTGTTTTATTCAGATTATGCAGATGATGATGAGGAGGAAGAAGAGGAGGAGGAGGAGGATGACTACCTGAGACCGGATGGACTCTCTGTAAGCCTAAAATCAGAAGGTATTTTAGTTTTAGTTATTTATGAAATGTGGACATTGCTGGTTAGGCAAGAATTTATTGCCCATCCCTATTTGCTCAGGGTCACACATAAGCCAGACCAGGAAAGGATAGCAGATTTCCTTCCCTAAAGGACCCAGTGAATCGGGTGGGCTTTTATGACAATCAACAATTATGACAATTGACATCGTCGCCATTAGACTAGCTTTATTTACAGTATTTTATAATTGAATTCAAATTTCGCCATCTGTCACGATGGGATTTAAATCCCTGTCCTCAGAATATTAAACTAGGTTTCTGGATTATGAGTCCAGTAAAATTACCATTACACCCCCACATATCCAATGAACCATTCCAGTCATTTTATGTGGCTGCCATTTTTATTTACAAAGGTTAATGCAGCAGCAAAAAGGCCATAAATTGAAAAGAAAGAACAGGAATAAGAACGTGTCCTATTGAACCTGCCATTGTTCTACCATTCAGTAGGACCATGGCTGATCCTTGACCTCAATCACTTTGGTGCTTGATTTCCTTGATTCCTGTCAAGTCAAAATATCTGTTAATCACACCTTGAATCTGACAGTTCACACCCACAGCTCCTCTATAATACAGAATTCTAAAGATTTACAGCCCTCTGAAGAAATTACTCTGCACTTCAGTCTAAAATAGTCATCCCCTTATCCTGTGTTTTCGATTCTCCAGCCTAGGGAAATAACTTTCAGGCAGCTAAACTGTTTAATACCTCAAAAAAGCAAAACTTGAAAAATGGAATATAATGTGGAAAAATGTGAGGTTATACATTTTGGCAAGACGACTAGAAGAGCTGAATTAAATTTAAGTGGAGAAAGACTGCAGAAGGCTGCAGATAACAGGAAAGACATCTCCATCTCGGGCAACCACCTAGAAACAGATGTCCATTTCAAGCCCACTGACTCCCACAGCTACCTGGAATACACCTCCTCCCACCCACCCTCCTGCAAAAATGCCATCCCCTATTCCCAATTCCTTCGCCTCCGCCGCATCTGCTCCCAGGATGAGACATTCTACTCCCGTACATCTCAAATGTCCTCATTCTTCAAGGACCGCAACTTCCCCCCCACAGTGGTCGAGAACACCCTCGACTGTGTCTCCCGCATTTCCCGGAACACATCCCTCACACCCTGTCCCCGCAATAACAACCAAAAAAGAATCCCCCTCGTCCTCACATACCACCCCACCAACCTCCGGATCCAACGCATCATCCTCCGACACTTCCGCCATCTGCAATCAGACCCCACCATCAAAGACATTTTTCCCTCCCCACCCTTATCTGCCTTCCGGAGGGACCACTCCCTCCGCGACTCCCTTGTCCGCTCCACACTCCCCTCCAGCCCCACCACACCCGGCACTTTTCCTTGTAACCGCAGGAAGTGCTACACCTGCCCCCACACCTCCTCCCTCACCCCAATCCCAGGCCCCAAGAAGACTTTCCACATCAGGCAGATGTTCACCTGCACATCTGCCAATGTGGTATACTGCTTCCGCTGTACCCGTTGTGGCTTCCTCTACATCGGGGAAACCAAGCGGAGGCTTGGGGACCGCTTTGCAGAACACCTGCGCTCAGTTCGCAACAAACAACTGCACCTCCCAGTCGCGAACCATTTCAACTCCCCCTCCCATTCCTCAGATGACATGTCCATCCTTGGCCTCCTGCAATGCCACAGTGATGCCACCCAAAGGCTGCAGGAACAGCAAATCATATTCAGCCTGGGAACCCTGCAGCCCAATGGCATCAATGTGGATTTCACAAGCTTCAAAATCTCCCCTCCCCCCAACCGCATCCCAAAACCAGCCCAGCTCATCTCCACCTCCCTAACCTGTTTTTCCTCTCACCCCAAGCCACACCCCCATCTCCTATCCACTAACATCATCCCGCCCCCTTGACCTGTCCGTCCTCCCTGGACTGACCTATCTCCTCCTCACCCCCCTACCTACACTCACCTTTACTGGCTCCATCCCCGCCTCTTCGACTTGTCTGCCTCCTCTCCACCTATCCTCTCCTCTATCCATCCTCTATCCGCCTCCCCCTCTCTCCCTATTTATTTCAGAACCCTCTTCCCCTCCCCCATTTCTGATGAAGGGTTTAGGCCCGAAATGTCAAGTTTTCCTGCTCCTATGATGCTGCTTGACCTGCTGTGTTCATCCAGCCCCATGCTTGTTATCTTGGAATGTTGACTTTTATTTTAAGGGAATGGCATATAAAATTAGGAAAGTCTTGCTAAAACTATATAAGGCACTAGTTAGACCACAGTTGGAATAATGTGAACAGTTTTGGTTCTCTTATTTCAGGAAAGTTATAGTGGCATTGGAGAAGTCCAGAGAAGGTTCACTAGGCTGATACCAGATATAGACGTATTTTTATGCAGAAAAGTTGAGTAGGTAAGAATTGCACTCATTGGCATTTAGAAGAATGAGAGGCGACCATATTGAAACATATCAGATTCTTATGTAGCTTGTCAGAATAATTGTTGAAAGGTTTTTCCCATTGCAGGAGATTCTAGATCCATATGGCATAATCTTAGAGTAAGAGATCACCCATTCAGGACATAGATGAGGAAATGTTTCTTCTCTCAAAGGTTCATGAATCTGCAGAATTTTTTACCACATTTCATTGCACTCCCTCTCTGGCAAGTATATCCTTCCTTAGGTAAGAGGACCAAAACTGTGCACAATATAGCAGATATGGTCTTACCATGGCTTCATACAACTGCATCAAGACATGTTTCATTCTGTATCCAAATTGCCTTGTAATGAATGGCAATGTACCATTTGCCTTCTTAATTGCTTACCACACCTGGCTGCCAACGTCACCCAAGACTCTTTGGACACCTTCTTTCCAATCTCCCACCATTTAAGAAATATCCTGCCTTTCCAATATTTTCTACCAAAATAAATAACTCCAAACTTATTCACATTGTATTCCATTTGATATGTTCTAGCTATTTACTTAACTTGTCTAAATCCTCTTGAAGCCTTCTTGAATACTCCTAACAACTTAGGTTTCCACCTAGTTTAGTACCATCAACAAAATTGGGCTCTTACAATTGCAACTTACATCCACATAATTTTTATAGATTGTGTACAGTTGTGGAACTTTTGATACCCCACTAGAAATAGACTGCCATCCACAGAATGATTGATTTATCCATACTTTGTGCTTTTAGTCTGTTAACCAATTTTTAAACTATATTAGTAGCTTCTTCCCCAATCTCATGCACTTTAATTTTAGTGTGAAATGTTATCAAAAGCCTTCTGAAATCTAAATATGCCACATCTATTGATTCTTCTTTGCCAATTTATCGCAGACAAAAGTGGGATAGCGGTAAATTTAAATTATGATCACTTTTCCCTTCTTAAGCCCAGGACAGCAAGGTATTGTTTGATTTACTCGTCTCCTTTTTTAATTCTTTTCCCTTACTGAGGTAGGCTAAAGGATATATCCCTAATGCTCCTGGTTTTCGGATTACAATTTTCAAAATAAGCCTACAGCAAAAACCTTTAAACTGAAATCAAGGATAGGGCTTACTAATAAGAAATTCAAAATGCAGAGGAATTGTTTTGCAACTCCTTCCACACAGATATGCGCTCTAGGAATTAAATAAGTCAGGACAGGAGAAGAAATGGGTTGCATATTACAAGTTTTGTCGAATCCAAAGGTACTAAAAAAATCAGTTCATGAGTTACAACTTTCTGAGGGTCAATAATAGTTTCCTTTGCGAGATGGACTCTGTAACTATCATTCTTACAGGAAAAGTATAGTCAACTTTCCATCCAATAACTTCAAGACATAGATGGAATTCTGCTCTCTCTCTATAGGTCAGCAGTAACTGACGTAGAATCCCACAAGTGTACACTTAAGCAATTCAACTGCCTCAGCTTCCAGGCGTAGAATTATAGAATAGAATCATATAATCCCTACAGTGTGGAAACAGGCCCTTTGGCCCAACATGTCCATATTGACCGTCCGAAGAGCATCCTACCCACCACCCATCCCCATGCCCTTTCCCTGTAAACCTGCATTTCCCGTGGCTAACACGCCTAATCTACACATCCCTGAACACTACGGGCAATTTAGCACGGTCAATCCACCTAACCTGCACGTCTTTGCACTGTGGGAAGAAACTGGAGCACCCAGCAGAAACCCACGCAGACTCAGGGTGAACGTGCAAGCTTCACACAGTCAGTCACCCGAGGGTGAAATCAAATCCCCGGGTTCCTGGCACTGCGGCAGCAGTGCTAACCACTGAGCCATCATGCCTCCCCAATTTTTATCTTCTTTTTCTAATCAGCCTGATCAGAGATGTTATAACACACCCCTGGAGCAGGTGAGACTTGAACCTGAGCCTCCCTGGTCCAGGACAAGGACGCTACCATTGCACCACAAGAGGGCAAGTAAAGAACTTCTTCGTTTCTGGGTAGTTTCGAACCAGCAACACTTCGGTTAATGGTTGAATGCAGTAGCCTATTGCACTACAGACACATGTGATAAAGGCAGGTATTTCTGGTGCTCAAAGCTCTTCTCAGTGGGCTTATTAGAAGGTTGTTAAGCTGGCAGTGCAGCTTTGCCTCCCCCATCAGGATTTCCATTACAAGGTGAAAACATAAATTGTTTTGAGGCTCTCCTTTATCCAGAACTGGCAGAAAGCAGACAGTTAGTGTCTGACTCCTTTGTGTCGGCTTTAACTAGAATATCACTACAATGGAGGAGCTTCAGAAGTTTCTGAAAATATGATCATGTGACCATTTTATGAGTCCATTTTGAATTAAACCAAAAATTATAGAAAAGAATATCGTATTGTTTGGCATTTCTCTTCATGGCTTCAGGCATGCCAAGCAACATTCTCAAAACATTCTAACAAGTTTATCAAACAAGATTTCCCTTCTATAAATTCATGTTGACTATTTCCGATGTTGCTAATTTTTCCAAATGTCCACTTATTACTCGCTTTATAATAGATTCTAATATTTTCCTTAGTAGTGATATCAATCTAACAAGTCTGTAGATCTCTACTCTGCCTCCCTTCTTAAATAGTGGAAGATACTATTCAGTCATCAGGAACCTTTTCAGAATCTTTAGAATTTCAGAAGCAAGCTGGTGTAGACTCAATGGGCTGAAGGGCATCTTTTGTATCATATGATTCTATGATTCAAGCACGTGCGTATTGTTCCCCTATAAAACATGTACTTGCTATTTGGCTTCTGGTCAAGTGCAACCTGGCTTTAAAATTCTCATCCTAACTGTTAAATTTCTCCATGACGTTACCCCTTCCTAACTTTGTAATGTTCTGCAGCTCCACAACCCACCAAGATCTTGGTCATCCTCTATTTCTGGCCTCTTGTGAATTCCCAACTGTAATTACTCCACCATTGGTGGCCACACCAGGCCCAAAGTTCTGGAATACTGTCCCGACACCTCTTTGGCTTTTTCTGATTCACTTTTCTCCTTTAAGAGTTCCTGAAAACCTAACCATTTTGACCAAGCTTCTGGTCATCTGGCCTAATATTTTCCTATACTTCAAAAATATACCAAAATGCAATGAGCAATGATTTTATATTTTGAAGTATGAATAAAGTTATTATATGACTAATAAAGGTTGTCCCAGCATTAGGCATCTAAGTGATTACACTGAATTCTAATGTCCACTAATTCAAAGAACATGGATTTTCAGAACAATCAGAAGTACTGAAGTGTTGTAGAATACATTGAATCAGTTAATTTCTTAATTTGTAGGAGAAATGAGAAGGATTATAGATGGCATCAATTAAAAATTTGAATATTACTTTTATAGTAATTCAGTTGGCTTTTTAGTTGCGGTGGAGTGAAATATTACTTTTCTCTTTCCAATGTGTTTAGGTGTTCACCCCATGTTGAATTCTCCAATTCAGCTAGAAAGGAGCAATAAAAAGCCGCTACCTCCTTTGCCACCTCCTACACAAAGACGCATGTCACATGAGTTGGTTGTAATTAAAGAAGATTTATCAAGTTCACTACAAGACCATTTGCCTTCTCCTTCCTCTACAAAAACTGAAGTCAGTGCATTGCTGAAATGTCTTTCTCCCAAAGCTTCTCCAGGCTGTCCAACCCCACCCAGTGTACATTTAAAATCTGCTTCAGATGGAAAGGAGCAACACTGGAGATATTCAGAAACTACAGACTCTGATGTCAAAGTGAAAAGCAAATTTGCAATGGAGTTAAATAAGCATTTACAACAGACAACTGGAAAAGAGACATCACTTGATGTTGTATCCCCTTCTGTTCTCTTCTTCAAAGGACCTAACTCTGGACCTCCTTCCACATCCACGAGCAAAGCATATAGCACTGTGCCTCCTCCAGTGCCTATAAACAAAAGAACTAACATTATACCTCCTCCAGTGCCTATAAACAAAGGAATTAACATTATACCTCCTACGAACAAAGGAGCTTGCACTGTACCTCCTCCAGTGCCTATGAACAAAGGAGCTTGCACTGTACCTCCTCCAGTGCCTATGAACAAAGGAGTTAGCGCTGTGCCACCTCCAGTACCTATGAACAAAGGAGCTAGTGCTGTACCTCCTTCCGTGCCCATGAACAAAGGATCTAATGCTGCACCTCCTCCAGTGCCTGCGAATAAAGGATCGAAAGCTGGATATACAATATTTATGAGCAAAGAACCAAGCACTGAATCTCCTTCAATCCTCATGACAAAAGGATGCAATGCTGGATCCCCTCCTGTGCCAATGTCCAAAGGATCCAATGCTAGCCACCCTCCATTACCAACAAACAAACCCATTTTGTCACCAATTCCATCTGAACCTGTACAGGTTAAGCCTAAACTATATAAACCAGAGCTATTGCCAAAAGGAAATTCAGCTTTGACCAAGCAACCACCTCCTGTTAAACCTAAGTTTCAACAATATGGTACACATCTGGAAAAACCCTTACAGTAAGTGGTTTGTTATAAATTATCACTATGATTGATACGTAATTGACATCTCAAGTAAATTGGCTACACCACTGTTTTAGCATTTACCCTTCATGTGAGCAGGAATTCGAATCAAATTTACTCACTATGTTCCTAAATTCCTTCAAAACATTTCATATTATTCAAAAACTGTAGGATTTGCTGAAGGCAGTATCATAGAAACATAGGAAATAGGAGCAGGAGTAGGCCATTTAGACCTTTGAGCTTTTCATTATGATGATTGCTGACAATCCAAGTCAATAGTCTGTTCCTGCTCCATATCTCCATATCCTTTGAATCCCTCTACCTTTTTTTCCTATTCATTTTGTGGCATGAGGGCATCAGTGGCTGACCACTATTTCTTACCCATCTCTAGTTGCCCTTGAGAAGGTGGTGGTGAGCTGCCTTTTTGAACTGCTGCAGTCCTCCAGCTGTGGGTTGACCCACAATGCCCTTAGGGGGGGAATTCCAGGATTTTGACCCAGCAACAGTGAAGGAACGGTGATATATTTCCAAGTCAGGATGGTGAGTGACTTGGAGGGGAACTCGGAGGTGGTGACGTTCCCATATATCTGCTGCCTTGTCCTTAGATGGAAGTGGTCGTGGGTTTGGAAGGTGCTGTCTGAGGATCTTTGGTGAATTTCTGCAGAGCATCTTGTAGATAGTACACACTGCTGCTACTGAACATCAGTGTTGGAGGAAATGGATGCTTGTGGATGTGGTGCCAATCAAGTGGGCTGCTTTGTCCTGAATGGTGTCAAGCTTTTTGAGTGTTGGTGGGGCTGCACTCATCCAGGCAAGTGGGGAGTATTCCATCACACTCCTGACTTGTGCCTTGTAGATGGTGGACAGGCTTTGAGGAGTCAGGAGGTGAGTTACTCGCCACAGTATTCCCAGCTTCTGACCTGCTCATGTTGCCACTGTGTTAATGTGATGAGTCCAGTTGAGTTTCTGGTCAATGGTAACCCCCAGGATGTTGATAGTGGGGGATTCAGTGATGGTAACACCATTGAATGTCAAGGAATGGTGTTTAGATTGTCTCTTATTGGTGGTGGTCATAGCCTGGCATTTGTGTGGCGCGAATGTCACTTGCCACTTGTCAGCCCAAGCCTGGAAATTGTCCAGATCTTGTTGCATGTGAACATGGACTGCCTCAGTATCTGAGGAGTCACGAATGGTGCTGAACATTGTGCAATCATCGACGAACATCCCCACTTTCGACCTTATGATGGAGGGAAGGTCATTGATGAAGCAGCTGAAGATGGTTGGGCCTTCAAGTGCTGTATCACTCCTTCCTGAAATCATAAAATGTTTTTGCCTTGACTATTTCCTGTGGTCGTAAACTCCATAGGTGCATACTCTCTGGGTAAAGAAATCTCTCCTTATCCGACTCTTAAGTGTTATACCTCCTAGCTTTAACCTGTGATCCTTGGTTCTGGACTCCACTGCCATTGGGATCATTTTTGATGCACCTTATCTAAGTCCTGCTAGAACTTTGTAGGTTTCTATCAGATCGACTCCTTATTCTTTGAACTTCAGGGAATATAATCACAAGCGATTTAGCCTCTCATTATACATCAGTCCCGCCATCCCAAAAATCAGTTTGGTAGACTTTAGTTGCAACCCTCTTCATAGTAAGAACAACCTTCTTCAGATAAGGACCAAGACTGCACATATCTTGCATACACTCCAGGTTTTTCTCTTCTACAATATTGTTACTAATTTGATTTGTCCAATCTACATGTAGATTAAAGTCACCCATAATTACAGATTGCCTTTATAGCAGGTGTCTCTGAGTTCCTATCTAATGCCATTCCCAATATTACTACTGCAGTTTAGGGGTCTGTATACAAGCCCCTCTAAAGCTTTTTGGCCTTTGATGTTTCTCAGGTCTACCCATGTAGATTCGGCATCATCGGAGCAAATATCCTTCCAAACAATTGCATTAATTTCCTCTTCAAACAGCAATACAACTCGACCATCTTTTAAATATTGAATACACCTGGATGTTCAGTTCCCAGCCCTGGTCACCTGCAGCCATGTCTCTATAATCAAAGAGTCATGGAGTCATACAGCACAGAAACAGACCCTTTGGCCCAATTCATCCATGCCAACCAAGTTTCCCAAACTAAAGTAGTCCCACTTGCCTGCAGTTGTCCCATATCCCTCTAAACCTTTCCTATACATGTACCTGTCCAAAAGTCTTTTAAATAGAACATAGAACAGTACAGCACAGTACAGGCCCTTCAGCCCATGATGTTGTCCCAACCTATTATCCTACTGAGATTAATCTACCCTGCATACATTTTACTATCCTCCATGTACCTACCCAAGAGTCGCTTAAAAGTCTCTAAAGTATCTGACTCCACTCCCACTGCCGGCAGCGCATTACACATGCCCACCACTCTCTGTGTGAAGAACTTACCTCTGACACCTCCCCTATACTTTCCTCCAATCACCTTAGAATTATGCCCACTCGTAATAGTCATTTCCGCCCTGGGAAAAAGTCTCTGACTATCCACTCTATCTATGCCTCTCATCATCTTGTGAACCTCTATCAAGTCACCTCTCATCCTTCTTCGCTCCAATGAAAAAAGCCCTAGCTCCCTCAACCTTTCCTCATAAGACCAGTCCAGGCAGCATCCTGGTAAATCTCCTCTGCACCCTCTCTAAAGCTTCCACATCCTTCCTATAATGAGGTGACCATGTCCATGGAAAAGGTCTTTTCCCTAGGGTATGGATGTTCAAAACCAGAAGGCATAACTTTAAGGTGAGAGGAGAAATATTCAAAAGGGACCTGTGGGGCAACATTTTCTCACAGGAGGTGGCTCATATGTGGAATCAACTGCCAGAGGAAGTGGTAGTTGCAGGTTTAGTTACAACATTTAAAAAACATTTGGACAGGTACATGAGTAGGAAAGATATGGGCCAAACACAGGCAAATGGGATTAGTTTATTTTGTGAAATTTGATCGGCATGGATGAGTTGAACTTAAGGGTCTGTTTCCATAGTGTATGACTCCGTGATAGAGGGAAGCAACACTGTTGATGTAATTGTTGTATTAGAGAAAGAGTTGTGGATGGAGTCCAGAGAAGGATTGGAACAAGCAATGTTCCATGTACACCACAATGAGACAAGCATAACTGGGGCCCATGTGGGTACTCATGACCTCACTTTCTTCAGGTCAAAGATGTGAGGAGTTAAAGGAGAAATTGTTCAAAGTGAGCATGAACAGGCCATGTGGAGGAAGTGGTAGCGGTGGATGGGGACAATTCGGGCCTTTTTTCCATGATGGAGTGGAGACTATCCTGATGAGGAATGGATATGTAAAGGAATTGCATCTCCATGGTGAAGAGGAGGCGGCTGGAACCCATGAACTGGAAATTCTGAAACTGACGTAAAGTGTCAGAAGAATCACAGATGTAGGTTGGAAGGGACTAGGCAAGGAGAGAAAAAGATCAAGTTGAGGTAGGAAGAGATGAGTTCCGTGAGGTAGGAGCAGGGAGAAATAATGGGTCTACCCTGGAAGATCTGTTTATGGATTTTGGGGAAAGAGGTAGAAGCGGCCTGTGCGGGTTTGGGAGACTATGAGCTTGGATGCAGTGTGGGAGAGATCACCACATGAAATGAGATTAGCGACCATTGTGGACACAATAGCCTGGTGTTCAATGGTGGGGTCAAGGTCCGGGAGAAATAAGAGGAGGTTTCTGAGAGCTGGTGCTCAGCCTCCACAATGTAGAAGTGAGGATGCCAGATACTTTGTCAACAGGCTTAATTACAAAGTCAGAATTGGATCTGAGAGCACGGAGTGGTGTCAGTTTAGAAGGAGATAGAGCAACATCTCTGTCTCAGGCTTGCTGTAGTGCCCCAACAAAGTTCGACGCAAGCTGAAAGAACAGCATCTCATTTTCTGCTTGGGAATCCTGCAGACTTTAGGACTCAGTATCAAGTTCAATAATATTAGGGCCTGAGCACTTTCTCCCATGTCCTTACCCCAAACCCCATATACCAAGTCTTGTCATCCCATGGGCTACTCCAACAAACAACCCGTTGTCAGCCACTAATGGTCTCTATTAGCAACTGTTCATTTTCCAGGCTGACCTTTACCCATTCCTTTGTCTGCCTAATTGTTTTTCTCTCTGTCTGGGTTCCATTTCCACCTATCCTTTATTTCTCCCCAACTCCCTCCACCCCATTGTCAGCACACATACCAATCTTTTCCCAGCTACAATCAGTTCTGAAGAAGGGTCACTTGACCCAAAATGTTGTCTTCACAGTTTCTACCAGACCTGACAGGTTTTTCAAGCTATTTCTGTTTTTGCCTCTGATTTTCAGCATCTGCAGTTCTCTATTTTCTTTAATAGAATGTGGAAAATTACGTTCAGGTATATTCGGTACACAAAAAACTGGACAAATGCATCTAAGCTAATAATCACTGTATTGGTCTACGCTCATCATAAGTAAAGTGGGACTATCAACAGTGCTACTAAATGATGTTTGCAAAGGAATAACTTGCTCACGGGTGCTTCGTTTCAGTTCTGCCAGGACCACTCAGCACCTGACCTTATTTCAGCCTTTGACAAAACATGGACAAAAAAGCTAAACTTGAGGTGAGGTAACACTGCCCTTGAACAACATTCGAGTGATTAAGGCATCATTGGGCCCTAGCAAAATTGATGTCAAAAGGAATTGGGAGAAAACTTTCCACTAGTTAAAGTCATTTCTCGCACAAAGAAAGATGGTCGTGGAATAAATAATAAAAATTACAGTGTGGTGGTTATCGTACCAATGGATCCTACCAATACTGTCATGGATAGATGCACCATATAGGTTGATGAGGAAAATCGTGTAGAATTTTTCCACTAGTTGTTTCCCTGTCCCCATCTGAAATCTTTCTTTGCATTTATATTTCCCAATTTCAGACAGCATCCTCATGAATTTACATTGTACCCAATCTATAAACTCAACAATCTTCCTTTAGTTTGGATTGTAATAATGGACACTACAATTGAGAGCTTAGTAAGGTTCTACATAGATTCATTACTTGTTTATTTTTATATTCTATTTGCTTGTAATAAGTCTAGAATTATATCTACTTCTGCTACAATTGTGAACCTGTGGCTAAAAATCTCTCTCCTCTGGCACAGTGTCAAACAGCAACTTACATTTATAGAATGCAACATTTTAACAAAGAAAATTAATGACTCATCGAGAGATACTGATTTATACCTTTTACCTTCTAACCTAATCCTTCATCATATCAAAATCTATTTGCAGCCAAGATCCCTGCTATCTTGGTGTCTTCTGAAACTTTTAAAATCATTCCCTTAGGCCAATATCCAAATTATTCATGTCATGGAACTGAATCCAAATGGTCCAGATAACCCTCTTCTCACTATAGTAAAAAACTGCCCTTAGACCAAACTCATTGCTGTTTTCATTTGCAGCAATTTAAAAGGGTTTGGACATAACAACATCATTTGGGCCAGTTTAGTGGGCATACATTGTGCAACTGTTGGAATTCTATGCCATTCCATGTATTTCAGTGCTGAGTCTCCCAGCAAGATAAGGTTATGGCACTACTTCTTGACGATTGCAGAGCAATGTTAGCCCCACCACATTTATACAATATATTCTGGCCCTTGCTCATCATTTTATTTGTAATGATTTACACCATGACTAATATGTATAATATTGAACAAGTCATACTGCTACATTAGGATATAAGAAAAAAATCAAATTTAATACATCGGGACTAAAAATGAATAAAATATTATATTTTCTAGCCGCTCATCTCCTGAAGGACGGAGTTTTCGGTCAGCTGAAACTGAAAAGCCAGTTCCTCGACAAAGGTCTCAATCACAGCCATCACAGAGTCACATATCTGAGTATGATGATGATGATGATTACGAAAATGTAAGAATATGCCCTTCTTTTATGAGCACGTATTGCTGACACCATTAGTATTTATTCCTCTAAGCTTCCGATCCTGTGTCCAATGACTTAATAGAACACAATAGTGCTTTGGATATTAATGTGATAAAGCATGGCACTATTTGAATTAATATTTTTTGAAAACAAAAAGTAGAAATGCTCCAGTTGGCAAAGATTGTTTCTGTTATCTATATGTTGAAGTTTTAGCATAAAGTGAAATACTCCCTATCCCTCTGATCATTTCATAATATTTTATTTTCTTCATTTAATAAATTACTGACCATTGGTTAAGACTGGTCTGCATTTATAAAGTACCTAGTTGCCTTGTCAAAATTGGTTAGTATTTCACATGAAATATGTTGTCAAATATTATTGTTATTTTGCATCAGCAATATCAGTGAAACAGCAATGAGATGATTGGTTTGTTAAGACCATAAGACATAGGAGTAGAAATTAGGCCATTCGGCCCATCAAGTCTGCTCTGCCATTCAATCATGAAGAGAAGATGCTAATGACAACAAAGGATATGGAGATAGTTCAGGAAAGTGACATTGAGGTAGAAGATCAGCCAGTATCTAATTCAGTGATGAGCAGACTTGACGGGTTGAATGGTTTGCTCCTATATTCTCGGTTGGATGTATTGGTCTTTTGCATAGATGCTCTTTTGTTTTTAAAAGGCATTGTATCTTTACAATGTATTTTGTACTAACAATAATGAAATCAAAAATTGTGATGCCAAATGAAATTTCTAAAATTTGTAAACAGTTATCCTTAGTTCTGAGAATTGAAAAGTTAATTTATGGAGTGACTGACGGGAAAAAAGTAATGGAGGTTAACAAACAGTGGCCTCTAGTGGAATTATCTAGCAATAATGGGGAAGAGTCTGAATAAAGTGAACTCGGGAGGGGCATGACAGAGATTGCTAATGGATACTAACACTTGCAGTTTAGCCACTTCATAGGAAACCGGAGCTATTTTGTTAATTACAAAGTCACATAGTCACAACGCTGTCACAAGAACTGAATGTCAAGGCTATGGTATCATAGAATCATCAATGATGCAGCATAGAACTAGTTGTTGAGGCCCATTGTGGATGTGCTGGCTCTTTATCCATTATTCAGCTCTTTCCCCAAAGTCCTGAATTCTTTCCTATAAATTCTGTTTTGAAAGTGACTATTTAAACATCTTCCATCATCCTTTTAGGTACTGTATTCCACATCACTATAATTTATTGTGTATAAAAACACTTCATATCACTCTAAGCCTGCTGCCGTTCTGCATATCATTTTATACCTACATTAATAAAGCCAAGGATTCCACATATTGCAACTTTTACTGTCACTTCCAAAGATTTGGTTACATACTTGTCCAGTTGTCCCTGTTCCTACAGCTGCTTTAAAGTTGTATATTTAGCTTTAGTTTGTCTCTCTTCATTCTCCCTCACATAATGTATCATCACACTTCTCTTTGTTAAATTTGTGATGAATCTGCCATTTCAGCATCAGAGTTTGCCTTCTGAAGCCTATAACTATTTTTGGTTTAATACATTTGAGTTTTTTGACATTGAGAGCTTTGAATTTTTGTACTGCACACTCAATTTCATATCAATAACAGTAAAAAGGGCCAAGTCCGTATAGCCTCCTTCTCAATTTGAGCATTTAGGGATAGTCAGTAAAAGGAAATATTTTTTGCCAGTAACGCTTGATCCCTAAAAATCAAAACGCGTAATGCTCCTCGCACCAATCCCTAAAACAGACATCTGTGTACCTCCAGTCTGAAAACAAATTATGCTCTATTCTTTGCTTTATGATCCTTGATCAATTTTAGGTCCATACCATCACATTCTGTCATATTCCTCTGAAATTTAAATTTGCTTACAATTCCATTATCTGCTATTTTAACAAATGTCTTCTGAAAGTCCATATACACCTTAACATTGGCATCATCAATCTCCTCAATTGTTAGATGAAATCATGTTAGCCAAACATGATTTGCCTAGAAGAAATTCATTATGATCTTACAAGTGTACAACACTTGCTAAGTAGTACTGATATGCTAAGAATTATACGAACAATCAGATTAAGCTTACCTGCCCATTGGGTTCATAGTGTGGTTGACGTATGTGTGCTAGAAGGTCAATATATTCACATCTAGGGTTCTGTTCTTTACAGAGAAAACATGTTCTGGCATTGCCTTTTAAACTTTATAAAAGCCTGGAGGACAGCTAAACTATACAAAAGCTCGGGGGATAGCCATTCTGCAGTGCATTTCCCACGGCAATTTCTCACAAGATTAGTTAGCATGCCTGTTTAGCATTTTTAAAGATATTGGCATTAACTGTTCCCTATGCCAGTGTTAAAATCGCAAGCCAGTTTAGGGGTCAACCATAACAATTCCAAAGTTATTTGAGATTTGGTGATGCTTACTGGACCTTATATTGATGCTCTTGGTTTTCTGGGGAGCTTGAGGTATGGTGGTAATGTCGTTAGACAAGTAATTCAGAGCTAGTATACCAGAGACATTGGTTCAAATCTCACCATTGCAGATAAATTCAGTAGAGATCTGGAATTAAAATGGTGAGCTTGTAATTATTGTTGTGGGAACACTTCTGATTCACTGTATCCTTTTGGGAGGGAGATACACCATTCTTGCCTAGTCTGGCATATGTGTGGCTCCAGGCCCACAGCACTGTGATTGACTCTCAGAAAATTATCTTTATTCTGCTCCCCTCCAACTTCGTTTTAATTTAGTTCCCTCTCTCTTTTCCTACCCTCTTCTATTTTTATGGTTGTTGCACTGCCCCTGTTGAGGAGTGCTTATAAATTGTTAACTGTTTAATTGGGAACTGGGATGATTTTATTTCAACAATGATCTCAGTCCTGCTTGGTCTCTAGTGGTGCAGTTGTAGTGTCTCTACCTCTGAGCTAGGGTTCATGTACCACCTACTCCAACCACATATTATACATCTCTGAACAAGTGGATTAGAAAACATCATGATTTCAGTTCTCCACTAATGGGTAGTGGACTTCTGGATGGGAAAAGGTAGAATCTGATGTTTGTGCTAGACTGTAGATTGACAATAAAATCCTGATAAATCTTAGAAAGTCTTTTGCAACCTAATTCAACATATGAATATCCGTCTATGAAACATCCTGGTACTTTCAAGGCAACACCACTATCCGGGTCCATTTGCCAACCAATCAGCAGTATGATGCAGTTATAAATTGTTATTCCCTTTGATATTTGATATTCTTATGATCTTGTAATGGGAGATTAAAAAACTCTTTTTGTGACAATACTGAAGTCCTGTACTACTAAGCATCTATCTAATAAATTAGTTAAACCCAATTTCCCTCTCAGAAAAGCATGTTGACTCTGAGTCCATTATGACTTTCTAAATAACCTGTTAGAACCTTCTCAATGATGGATTCCCCCAGCATTTCCCTCTGGCCTATGTTCGCCTAACTGAGCTATAGTCTTGTGATTTCTTCCTTTCTTGAATAAAGGTATTATTGCTGTTTTCTAATCTTCTGGAACCTTCCAGAATCTATGGAATTTTGTAAGATAGTAACTATTACCTCAACTATCAATGCACTACCTCTATTATGACCTTAGGAGGCAGCCCATCTGATTATGGGATCTTGTCAGCCATGAGATATATTCATTTTCCCAACAGTTTTTCTCCTGATGATGGCAATTGCTTTAAGTTCCTTCATTCCCTTGGCCTCTTAATTTCTAGCAGATTTGCTAAATTTTCTACAGCGAAGACAAACACAAACTACTAGTGTCAAAATACCAACCTTGTGATGTACATTCATCTGTTGAATCTTATTTATCTTACTCTAATTTGCTGAAGGCTCAGAAATATCTCAAATGTTACTACGATCAATGTTCTGCTTTCAATTCAGCTCCTAGCTGCTGATATTCATGGTTCCAAAATTGGTTTCGTTGCATGAGACAGAGAGTGCTGATAGAAGGCCGTACGTGTGACTAAGGCACGTGACCAGCGATGTACCACAAGGGTCAGTGGTGGGTCCTGTATTGATTATGATATTTGTAACTGATGCAGATGAGAATGTAGGGTGAATTATAAGAATGTTTGTGGATGACACAAAGATTGGCAAGGTAGCTGAGAAGGAAGATCTTAGCTTACGGGATAAATGGATTGGTCAGATGGGCGGATCATTGGCAGATGGAACTTAACCCCAATAAATGTGACACACTTTGGAAGAAAGAACAAGACAAGGGAGTACTCAATGAATGGCAAGACACTAGGACACTTAGAGGGTGTTTGTCCACACATCTCTAACGGTGTCTGGACAGGGTGGTTAAGAAGGCATTTGGGACACTTGCTTTCATTAGTCGTAACAGATTATAAGAGTAAGGAGATTATGCTGGAGCTGTATAGAACTTTGGTTAAGCCACAATTAGAGTACCGAGTGCATTTCTGGTCACCATACCTCAGGAAGGATATGGTTGCACTGGAGCGGGTGCAGAGCAGATTCACCAGGATGTTGCCCCAGATGGAGCATTTGGCTATGAAGAGAGGTGGGATAATATCGTGAGAGATAGTAAGAACTGCAGATGCTGGAGTCAGAGATAACACAGTGTGGAGCTGGAAGAACACAGCAGGGCAGGCAGCATCTGGCCTGCTGTGTTCCTCCAGGATAAGATCGTGTTGTTTACTTTGGAACAGCGGAGTTTGAGGGGGGACCTAAAAGAGGTGTATAAGATTGAGGGGCATGAAAGGGCAGATAGAAAGCTGCTAATCCCCTTAGTTGAAGGGTCAAGAACAAGGGAGCACACTTTTAAAGTGACAGGCAGTAGGTTTAGAGAGATTTAAGGAAAACTTTTTTGACCCAGAAGGTGGTGGTCTGGAATGCACTGCCTGGGAAGGTAGATGAGACAGGTAACTTCACAACCTTTAAAAAGTATTTGGATGAACACTTGAAGTATCATAACATTCAAGGCTTTGGGCCTAGAGCAGAAAGCAGGACTAGTATAGGTCATCCTATATTTCTTTGTGGTACAGACTCTTCTGTACTGTACGATTCTTTGATTATATGTGGTTGCCTTGGATCTCATTAGTATCCATCAAAGCCCATTTACTGCAACTACAATATGTCAACTGACATGCCAGCTTTATTATGTGTGAATTAATGGTTCTTAATTTATAATTAATAAATCCTACTACTAATGATGAGCATTATGACAGTTAGTAAACCCTATTTATACAAATAATAACTTAAAATTACTAATTTTGAAAGATAAATGAGAAAATCCTCACCAATGAATCAGTTGGATGTTTTCCTTTGATGACACATGTTGATTTTGCTCAGAATGCAGTTGGTTCATTCTGGAGCCACAGTCTGACCTAGTTCCTTACATTACAGTCTGTCAATCTCTGTACTGTTTTGTCATGATTCACTGGGGTACTGCACCGGAGGTCAGGCTCCACTATTCTTCGAGTTGTCACAAATGCGAAGATTAGTTTAAAATACTCAACTGCCCAATTTTACTCAACTGCGTAATTCAGATTAAAATAAGATGCATGCCAGGTTTCTTTTCCATTATCAAGAAAATATTGGTTTATTGTAATTAAACTGTTTCTTTTAAATCAATAGCAAAACAAGTTGAATTGCTAATCTATAACTCCACAACTAAAACTCCATCCCTTTCTTAAATCCCCATACACATTCAAACAGACACATAAAGAGATGACCAGACGCAAATATTTTTGGTGGAGAAGGGAAAAAAGTCAGAGGAGCATAGTTCTGTCAATAGTCCATACCAGAGATGTTGAGGAGTTGTTTTCTTTCAGCCTTTTCTTGATTCCTTCTGATTCTTTGCTAATAACATGAAGTTGTGGATACAGAGATTCTTAGTCTTTCATTCACTGGTAGGAGATTTCCTTTTCAGTATGTCTGAATGTGGTTTTCTCTTTTTCTTTTCATCGGTGGATTTGTAGAGAGAACAATTTATAGAGAAAGGGAGCGTAGCTTGCTACTAAATATTTCCTGTTACTTCTCCACACAGAAGAGAGGGATGGAATTTGATGATTGTTTTCTTTTTACATGTTGGATGTCTCTGCTGTACCGTCCATGCACAAGGCCGTAGTCATCCGCTCAGGAACCAGTCAAATAGTTGTTACTGTGCTGAGTCCACAACTGGTCCTGATTGAAAAGAACAATCAAAAAGCTGTCTTTGTGTAGTGCTATTCTGTCTCAATTGCTCCCTCACTGCTTGAATAAGGAAACCTTATCTGTGTATCCCTGTAATTTGTTTTTAATACTTCAAGCATTTTCTTACACAGTCCTCTAGATTTAAAGCAAAATCTCTTTTTCATTTTTAGTCCACAGATCAAAGAAAGTGATCCTTACATTTTGCAGTGCTGCCTCTCTGATCTCTATACTCTTTGCAGTGCTGGTTTTATTTAAGAAAATATTACCTGAACATGACTACTTTGCCTGCTATAAAACCTAACCCAAAGTGCTTTCTTCCAGCCACAGAAAATAGGAAAGGTCTATATGAAAGTACGTCTTAGACTGAATTACCACATTTATTTATTTACTGGCATTTTACTTACATTTTTATTATGTGGCTTTATTACAGGTGCAGCTGCCACCCTCTGTATTTGTAAATACAACAGAATCCAATGATGTTGAGAGGTAATTATTTATTATAGCATTAAACATAGATATATTACTAACCATTAGGACTAAATGGCACCATTCAATTTTTTTGACACCTTCAAGCAATAGTAGAAATGCAATTGCACCTGCAGTATACAATATAACTCTCCAAAGAATTTTTCCAGCTTAAAGTAGATATTAATATTTTTGGAAGCTTTATTTAATTAAGTCAACTGAACATTGATAATGCAACAGTGCCATTCTTTAAGATGTTAATTTTCTCCCCATTCCTTCCATAAATGTTGGCTGTTTGATGAAGTATTGATGTATATGCTGGCATCCACTAGTTCTTTGCCAAAGCGGTTATTATTCTGAAGCCCTAATGGTAAATTTTTTTCATGAATTTGGACTGTGCAGACCTTCATAGTCTGGCCCTATTTTACTCTTGCCAATAATACATTCATAGTACCATCTCAATAAGACAGAAACCCAATAGAAAATGTTCTTCTCCTCTTTGTTGCAAACAGAGGATCCTTATAGCATAAAAGCAAAAGAAAAAACATTTAACATGGTGTAGATTATTGGGAAGCCTTTATAAACCAGCAGAGGATAACTGAAAAAGTAACAAGGGGAGAGAAGATGAAATATGAGGGTAAGTTAGACAGTAATATAAAAGAAGATTTCAGGAGTATTTTTAGATATCTAAAAGGTTAGAGAGAGGCAACGGTGGGCATTGGACCACTGAAAAATGATGCTGGAGAAATAGTAATAGGCAATGAAGAAATGGTGGAGAAACTGAATAGGTATATTGCATTGGTGTCCACCGTGGAAGACACCAGCAGCATACCAGAACTTCAAGACAGTCAGGAAGCAGAGTTGAGTGTAGTGGCCTCACAAAGGAGAAGGTGCTGGGGAGGCTGAAAGATCTGAAGGTGGATGATTTGCCCAGATCAGATGGACTACACCTCTGAAAGAGATAGATGAGGAGATTGTAAAGGCATTGGTGGTGATTTTGCAGGAATCACTGGAGTCAGGACGAGTCCCAAAGGACTGGAAAATGGCTAATGTATCACTCCTGTTTAAGAAGGGAGGGATGCGGGCCAGTTAGCCAGATCTCAGTTGTTGGTAATGTTTTTAGAGTCCATTATTAAGGGTGAAATTGCAGAGTACTTGGAAGTACATGGTAAAATAGGCTGAGTCAGCACAGCTTTGTTAAGGAGAGGTCATGCCTGACAAATCTGTTAGAATTCTTTGATGAAGTAACAAACAAGTTAGACAAAGGGAGCGTGTACGTAGTCTATTTGGATTTCCAGAAGGCCTTTGGCAAGGTGTCACACAGGAGGCTGCTAATAAGAGATTGGCTGACTGGCGGAAGGGAGAGAGTAGGAAAAAGGAATCTTTTTCAAGAAGGCAGCCAGTGACTAGTGGAGTTCCGCAGGGGTCCATGTAGAGACCAGAACTATTCATGATGTACATTAATGATCCAGACGAAGGGCCTGAAGGCATTGTTGCTAATTTAAGAGATGAAAAAGATAGGTGAAGGATCAGGTAATGATGATGAAGCAGGGAGGTTACAAAAGGACTTGGACAGGCTAGGAGAGTGGGCAAAGAAGTGGCAGATGGAATACAATGTGGGAAAGTGCGAGATTATTCACTTTGGCAGGAAGAATAGAAGCGTTGACTATTTTCTAAATGGCAAAGGCTTTTGAAATCTGAATCACAAAGGAATTTAGGAGCCTCAATTCAGAATTCTGTTAAGGTTGATATGCAGGTTCAGTTGGCAATTAGGAAGACAAATGCAATGTTAGCATTCATTTCAGGAGGGCTAAAATGTAACTGCAGAGATGTATTGCTGAGGCAATATAAGGCTCTGATCAGACTGCGTTTTGAATATTGTTTGGGTCCTAATTAAGTAAAGATGTGTCCAGAAGAGGTTTCCAAGAATGATCCCGGGGGTGAAGTGCTTGTCATAAGACAAGTGGTTGAAGACTCTGGGTCTGTTCTCAATGGAGTTTGGAAGGTTGTGGGGGATCTCATTGAAACTTACAGAATACTGAGAAGCTTGGATAGAATGGACATTGACAAAATGTTTCCACTAGTAGGAGAGACTACAATGGCATGCCTCAGAGTGAAGGGGCGACCGTTTAGAATTGAGATGAGGAGGAATTTCTTCAGTCAGAAGGCAGAACTTATTGCTGCAGAGGGCAAGTCATTGAGGATACATTACAGGAAAGATGTGGAAGCAATGGAAAAGGTGCAGAGGAGATTTACCAGGATGTTGCCTGGAATGGAGGGAAGGTCTTACGAGGAAAGGTTGAGAGAGCTAGGGTTTTTCTCTTGAGAACGACGAAGGATGAGAGGTGACTTGATAGAGGTGTACAAAATGATCCGAGGTATAGATAGAGTGGACAGCCAGAGACTTTTTCTTAGGGTGGAGGCAGCTATTACGACGGGGCATTGTTTTTAAGTGAGTGGAGGTAGATATGGGGGAGATGTCAGAGGTAGGTTCTTTACTCAGAGAGTGGTCAGGGCGTGGAATGCATTGCTGGAGAGGGTATTGGAGTCGAGCTCATTAGGGGCATTTAAGTGGCTATTAGATAGGCATATGGATGATAGTATAAAGTAGGGGTGGAGGTTAGATAGACCTTAGGTTTAGGGTAAAAGTTCGGCACAACATCGTGGGCCGAAGGGCCTGTACTGTGCTGTACTGTTCTATGTTCTATATTTAAGTCAGAGATAGATATGTTCTTGATTGGTAAGGGAATTAAGGGATACAGGGAGAGGCAGGAGAATGAGGTTGAGAAAATATCAACCATGATTGAACAGTGGAGCAGTCTCGATGGGCTGAATTGCCTAATTCTGCTCGTACATCTTATGGTCTTATGGGCTTTTCAAAAGCATGACGGAGATAGAGTAGCAAGAAACTCACCTCTATCCTTCTTAATAACACATTCCGGCATTTTCACTATGATAGATGTTAAGTTAACTGACCTGTAGTTTCTTGCTTTCTATCTCTGCTTTTCTTGAGTAGAGTAGTCCTATTTTCCATTTTTATGGGACCTTTCCAGAATCTAGGAAATTCTGGAAAATTAGTCTGATGTATCTATCATTTCAGTAATCATGATGCTGCTTGGCCCGCTGTGTTCATCCAGTTCTACACCTTGTTATCTCAGATTCTCCAGCATCTGCAGTTCTACTATCTCTCAAACCATTTTACTTTAGATCTTTGGAAGAAGCCCATTAAGAAATGGCAAATTGTCGGCTTTCAATTACAATAATTTTCTCAATTCCCTTTCCCTGGTGAAGACAATAGCTTTAACAAAGTACTGAGACTCATGAAGTACTTACTTAAAATAATTCTCATTTATTCAACAAGGTTATTCATATCTACAAATCCCAGATCCAACCCAGAGAATGGATTGTACTGTATACGGAATTCTTCAAAGTCAGGACAGGTACCAGTCTTAAAATTTGCAAAAGTTATACCCTTTGTTCCATCACTGATAATTAACTAGTCTGTTTTAAATGTATTTTTCCCACTTTCTGCCCTGTTGCAAAAGGTTTTAGTTGTATGGGATGACTCAGAGAAGAAAGTGAGGAACTACAGAATTTTTGAAAAGGTCAGTAAACGTTCTTTAAATATTTTCGCAGCCAAGTTTGTCACATAATGATGAGCATTTGACTACATTTGTTATTTTAATTCTGTATTCCTCTTTTAGAGCATAAATCTCAGTTCATTGGGAAACACTTCCAAAACAGTGATGCCCCGTATACAAGCTACTAGTCAATGTGGCTACCTTGTAGATGTGGCTAGATTGTCATGGAAAATCTCTCATTTTGTTTCCCCTTTGCTCCCATCTCATGGGTTTTGGACTCCATTGATTGGCCACTTAAGGTATCGAAATAGCCATTTGAGGGCTTCAACTTGCCAAAGAGCAGATGGGCTGCCTAATACCACCCCACTGCCCCCCATATTGAAGTGAAAATGGAAAGGCGATGGGCACAGCATGCCACTTGATTTTACAATCAATACAGCTGCCAGTCCACTCTCTTGCCAGCATAAAATTCTGGTATACAGAAATTATAACACAGAAGGAGGCCATGCATCCCTTCAAATCCAAACCAACTATCCGTAGAACAATCCAGTCAGTCCCTTCCTGCGCTTTATTTCTGTAGTCATGAAAGTTTATGGTAGGACACTTTTAAAAATTATATAAAGTCTGACAAAAATCTAACCTGCATCAAAAACTCAAAATTTGTATTCACTCCAATGAATGATTGTCTTCTGAGATTTAAAGCAATGCTGTCCTACTAGTATCATGAAGCTGTACTGGAATTCAATATTTATTGATTGCAATTTTTATTGTATTTGTAGTCCTGATAGCAGCAGAGAAGTATTATTCTAAATACTATTTTTGCTTTATCTTTAGGAATCCAAGTTCTTTCTAGAATCTGATGTTAAGTTCATATGCCTCGCAAGCATGGTTGAGTTTTACCATAAGCACACACTTCCAACACATGATAATTTACGTCTTAGAATGCCTTATGGCTATAAGCACCCATCATGACATTAACTCTTCGTATGCTGCCTCTTTGAACTTGAAACAAATCAAAATGATCAACAAAACAAATTAAACTGCACATTAAAAGCTTGAAGATGATTTAAACAACACTGTTTTAGAAGAAGGCAGAAAGAGAGAAGAAATGGAACTGTTGCACATTGCATCAGCTATTGTAACAGGAGAACCTGGAAAACTGTGAAATTTCACTTTATCAAAACAAAAAGGCTGTAATGCCTGATGCTGACTTCTCTCACATGTCTGTGTCATAGAGAAAAGATATTGGCAATTGTCTGAACTGAGACACATCTTTCCCTTTTCTAGTTGTGAAGCACTTTCTGCTCAGAATCCTGACCACTCAGAGATAACTGGGGAATCAGCTGGGCTCTTCAAACTCTGCATTTATTGTCAACATTCACCTCAAGTCCAGAGTTCTGAAGAAGGGTCACTCGACCCGAAACATTAACTCTGATTTCTCTCTACAGATGCTAGCTGTTCCAGCAATTTCTATTTTTGTCTCCAGAGTATTACAATTTAGCTTGCCTTTTCAGCACTGATCTACCATATTGATTAATAATCCTGTAATTGGACTCCTTATACATTCCCCAGTTAGCAGTCAGGATTTCCTGCATACTAAAAGGAATTCTAAGATGGGAGGAAATGTTTTGAGAATTTTAAAGCATTCTTCGGTTTGCACAACATTAAATGACTAGAAGATGGGATATAGATGCCAGCACAAGCACCAAGTATTTGTAGATTTGCTGTTATATTTTAATAAGTTTTTATTTACTTACCTTCTGAATGTGATAACATAGAATATAATGCACAGAAATAAGCAACTTGGCCAGATTAGTCTGTGCTTGTTTTCATATGCCACAAGTCTCCTCTCATTCCATCTACGTTATCTCAGCCTTTCAGCATTTTTCCTATCCCTTTTTCTCAAATAGGGGCAGCATGATGGCTCAGTGGTTAGCACTGCTGCCTCACAATGCCAAGGACCTGAGCTCAATTCCAGTTTTGAGTGATTGTCTGTGTGGAGTTTACACATTCTCCGCATTTCTGCCGGGTGCTCCAGTTTTCTCCCACAGTTCAAAGATATGCAGGCTAGATGGGTTAGTCATGGTAAATGTGGAGTTTCAGTGATGGGGTGAGGGGCTGGGTTTGGGTGGAATGCTTTTCAGAGGGTCTCTGTGGACAAAATGGGCCAAATGCCCTCTTTCCGCACTGTAGGGATTCTATGATTCAATGAAATAATACAATGGATGAGTATATTAGGAATAATAGCAGTCTATTTAGCCCCTTTATCCTGCTTCAGGATTCAATAAGATCACGGCTGATCAAACTCTAGACACAACTCAATTTTTCTGCCTGCCTCCTATAAACCTCCACTCTCTTGTAGATCAAAAAATATGTCTGAAATGAATATATTAAATAACCCAGCCTCCACTTCTATCAGGGTCAAGAGTTCCAAAAGACATGATTCTGAGAACAAATTCTTTCTCATCTCATTCTTAAATGGAAGACCCGTTATTTTAAAACTGTTGTTTTCCCCAAGAGGAAGTACCCTCAGCAAATACCTTCCCAAGACCCCCTTAGAATCTTTCAGAGTTGACGTTTCGGATCCACTGACCCTTCCACAGTTCTTTTGGCTTTTATTTCCCTTAGAATCTTGTTATGTTTCAATAAAAATCACCTCTCAATCTTCAAAACTCCAAATAGTATAGGCCCAAACTGCTCAACCTTTCATCGTAAAAATCAACATAATGAACTTTCTGCTCCTCCAAATGCATGCCTTGTTAAATAAGGAGACCAAAACTATATGCAATTCTCTGGTAGTGGACTTGACTGACTATTGTAATTACATTTTCCCACTTTTATACTTTATTTTCATTTTAATAAAGTCCAGTATCCTTTGCGAAAAGTCTGAGCTACTTTCCTCAACCATTTCCTGTGGTACACAATACAAATTCAAACCATGTTCTAAGTAAAAAATAATTATTCTTTATTTGCAAACTTTTTTTTTAGTAATTTGTTAGTAACCATGTTGTATTCATGGATTCTAGTAGTGTATTCTCCCACAAGTGGATACATCCTCTCCATATCTACCTTGTCCATCCAATTGTTACTTTAGAGTATCAAGAATGCTAGTTCAAGCTGAGGGGATGAAAGCTGACTTCATCCAAGAAGCACCACATTGCAGTTTCCAGCAGATATTAGATTTTCTACTTCCTACCATAGGAATAGGGAGACAAATTTGAGAAGTTCTTTTGCTACTTAAAGTGAGATCAGCTTGTTGAACATAGAGCAGAGGCTGAATCTGGGACCCATCTGTGAGGCTCAGATTCTCAATTCCCCATATGGCTGAGTCATTGTGGTATCCTAAAATATTGCCTGATTTTTTTTTCTAGGATTAAAACAAAACTCACAGTCCTAAAATTTCACTGTGTAATAATACCACACAATTAATTTTACTGCATTCTTCTCATTAATTTAGCGACAACTGTGGAGAAAAGAATACAAGGTGATGTGTTAGCTGTACGTACAACAGTTTCCCAAAATCAGCATACAAATAGGACTAGGCCACTTTACCATTCAAGCCTGTTCCACAATTCAATGGGATGAATGCTTAATTGGCATTCTAATTCACATATCTAAAATTGCTTCATATCCCTTAATACCTATGGTTAAGCAGTGTGTTAATAGCAGAACAGGCTTGAGGAGTTGAATGGCTTACTCCTACGCTTAATTTGTATGTTTGAAAAGAGCTGCAACATTGTGCCATGCTTTGTGTGTTGAAGTGTTGCCTAATTTCACTCCTGAAAGATCTGGCTTTAATTTTTAGTCCATATCTCCTAGATTTGGACTCCACAGCTAGCAGAAATAGTTTATCTCTCTCCACTCAATCCGTTCCCCTTAATATAATTTGGCGGTCTCTAGAATCTTTGGATCTAGAATAGAACTGCTATTTAAACTGATGGTGATGGTGGGGCACGGAGGAGGGGAATAGTCAGACACAGTGTGCTTGGGAAGAAGGAACAATTTTGCATTTTTAAGTGTGCAGAGATCTTGTTCATGTCAATGGTAGCTATGACGTTGAGGTGCTGGTGTTGGACGCGGGTAGACAAAGTCATAAGTCACACAATATCAGGTTACAGTCCAACAGGCTCATTTGAAATCACAAACTTTCGGAGTACTGCTCCTTCATCACATAGCTGTGACATAGATCTGATTTAAAAAAAGGCCCATTATCTACGATGGACCATCTCCGAAACCTCCCCTTCCTTCCTGGACCTCTCTGTCTCCATTTCTGGTGACCGCTTCAAAATCGACATCTATTTCAAGTCCACCGACTCCCACAACTACCTAGATTACACCTCCTCTCTCCCACCTTCCTGCAAAAATGTGATCCCCTACTCCCAATTCCTCCACTCCCACCATGTCTGCTCCCAAGATGGGGCATTCTACTCCTGCACATCCAAGATGTTCTCCTATTTCAAGGACAGTAACTTCTCCCCTCTGGTGATCGAAAATGCCCTCAACCACATCTCTTGTGTTTCCCGCACCTCTGCCCTCACATCCCCTCCCTCCAACAAAAATAAAGACAGAATTCCCCTTGTCCTCACATATCACCCCACCAACCTCCGCATCCAACATATCATTCTCTGCCACTTCCACCATCTACAATCCGACCCCACAACCAAAGATATATTTCCCTCCCCAACCCTATCTGCTTTTCATAGGGACGGTGCGCTCCAAGACTCCCACGTCCGCTCCACACACCCCAGTAACCCAACCACCCCGGCACCTTTTCCTGCAACCACAGGAAGTGCTGTACCTGCGCCTACACCTTCCCCCTCACCTCCATTCAAGGCACAAAACAAACCTTCCACATTATACAGGGGTTCACCTTCACATCCATCAACTTGGTCTACTGAATCTGCTGCTCCCGATGTGGCCTCCTGTACATCGGTGAGACCAAGCGGAGACTTGGAGACTGTTCTGTAGAGCACCTATGCTCTGTTCACGACAAATGACACCTTCCGGCCGTGAACCATTTTAACTCCCCCTCCCACTCCCTGGGTGACATGTCCATCCTGGGCCTCCTCCAGCGTCACAATGATGCCAAATACAAACTGGAGTAGCAGCACCTCATATTCTGCCTCGGGAGCTTACAACTCAATGGCCTAAACATGGATTTCACCAGTTTTAAAATCTCCCCACACCCCGACCTCATCCCATGTCCAACCATCCCTCTCATCCCCACCACCTTGACCTGACACAACCTGTCGATCTTCTCTCCCACCTATTCACTCCTCCCACCCCACTGACCAATCCATCTATTACCATCCCACCTACTTACCCCAGCCCCACTTCTCCTTTCTCTATTTATTTCTGAGCTCCCTTCCCCCTCCCCATTTCTGAAGAACGGTCCTGACCCAAAACATCAATTTTCCTGCTCCTCTAACGCTGCCTGGCCTGCTGTGTTCGTCCAGCTCCACATTGTGTTATCTCCAAATATCTGATGGTAGCCAATCCTTTTCCTTTGTGGTGCTGATGAATCTGATCATTTATGTATTTAATGCATAGCGACGTGACTGAAGAAAGGCGAAGAATGAGTTTCAGTGGTAATAAAAGTTTTAACTACACTGCATTTATTTAAATATGAACTACATAATGGACTGATTTATATTGGAATAACTTCCATTTATACATGTTGAAAATTATTTACAAAATGTATATATGAAATTTTTATACAAGTAAACTATTTTTGAGATCTGTCTGAGAGCATGTCATCATTCCAGTTGCTAACAATTTGTGTCATTATTTGGTTAATGGTGTTATTACTCCTTTGTGGCATTTTATTGAACTGCATAGCCACAGCTGATCTTATCATCATATGATATTCACACGGGCACACTTCCAGTAGGACAGTATTCCAGAATGGAAACTCTAGGTAATTTCTTTTCTCCCTGTTCACAGAAATTACAACTGTTATGCTCAAGTTAAGATTGGACCTGAAACTTGCTGGTCTGCGTGGCTCACATGCTCAGTGGCTTAACCAAATAAGCCAGTATGATAGTCTGAGATAATAAGCATGGGGCTGGATGAACACAGCAGGTCAAGCAGCATCGCAGGAGCAGGAAAACTTGACGTTTCGGGCCTAAACCCTTCATCAGAAATGGGGGAGGGGAAGAGGGTTCTGAAATAAATAGGGAGAGAGGGGGAGGCGGATAGAGGATGGATAGAGGAGAGGATAGATGGAGAGGAGGCAGACAAGTCGAAGAGGCGGGGATGGAGCCAGTAAAGGTGAGTGTAGGTAGGGGGGTGGGGAGGAGATAGGTCAGTCCAGGGAGGACGGACA
>JAHRHZ010000012.1:4644554-4698887 GCA_024137785.1 Ginglymostoma cirratum
CCCATCTCCTATCTACTAACATCATCCCGCCCCCTTGACCTGTCCGTCCTCCCTGGACTGACCTATCTCCTCCCTACCCCCCTACCTACACTCACCTTTACTGGCTCCATCCCCGCCTCTTCGACTTGTCTGCCTCCTCTCCACCTATCCTCTCCTCTATCCATCCTCTATCCGCCTCCCCCTCTCTCCCTATTTATTTCAGAACCCTCTTCCCCTCCCCCATTTCTGATGAAGGGTTTAGGCCCGAAACGTCAAGTTTTCCTGCTCCTGTGATGCTGCTTGACCTGCTGTGTTCATCCAGCCCCATGCTTGTTATCTCAGATTCTCCAGCATCTGCAGTACCTTTTATCTCCAGTATGATAGTCTATTCTGTTTAGCAAGTGCCAAAAATTCTCTTCCTGAATCTGCTGTACTGGAAATAATGTTGAAACCAACACAGGCAGGGTAGAAATTCTAAGCAAGCTGTGAAATTACAAAGTTGTGTCCTTTGCTAAATGGCAGTAAAGAAGATGGTTGTAAGTATTGCACTGTCAGATCCATTCTGGAGCTCATGGAACCTAATCTTCAGCAAGCAGGGTTCCTGCCATGGTTTTATGTAGCTTTAGAGTTTTAGAAAACAAATATCTTCTCATCCCGCAGTTTGCTGCTGAACCAGAAACCCTTTTGCAGCTAGAAAGAATCTTTTTGTTAGAACTGCAGAATATTGCCACTGGAAGATTTAGTGAATGGGCTTCCTGCCAATATTGGAAAATGCAGTGAATGAAAACAGGAAATGTTGATCAGAGTACAATAAGCTAGCAAGCATTGGAATAAGAAAGGAAAGGAGACAGCATTTTGAGAAATGTTAAAAGTTGGGGGACAGTATCTGTAAGACATGCCAAAATGTTGATAGGCCTTTTCAGATTTTGATTGACACACTGTCAGAATTTTCTATCTTTATTTTCAATTTCCAGCATTTTACATTTTTTTTGTTTCTTTATTCATAGAACGTGGGAGTTGATGGCTAGGCTAACATTTATTGCCCATTCTGAATTGCCATGCAGGAAGTAGTGGTGAGCTACTGCTTGAACTGCTGCAGTTCTTGGAGTGTGCTTAGAACCACAGTGCTGTTAGGAAGGGACTCCTAGGATTTTGATCAAGCAACAGTGAAGGAACAATAATAGAACATTTAAGGTGAGAGGGGGAAAAGTTCAAAGGAGATGTGGGGGGCAAGTTTTTTTACTCAGAGAGTGGTAGGAGTCTGGAACATGCTGCCGGGGTGGTGGAGCAGTCAGATACGATAGCGGTGTTAAGAGACTTTTAGATAAGCACATGAATGTGCAAGGAATGGAAAGATATGGACCAAGGGCAGGCAGAAGGAATTACTTTAATTTGGCGTCATGTTTGGCACAATATCATGGGCTGAAGGGCCCATTCCTGTGCTGTATTGTTCTATGTTCTATGTTCTAATCTCGAACAGTACAACGCAGGAACAGGTTCTTCGGTCCACAATGCCCGTGTCAACCATGATGCCATTCTAAACTAGTCCAATCTGTCTGCACATAGTCCAAATCCTTCTATACTTTGCCTGTTCATGTGACTGTATAAACCTCTTAAGCATTGCAATTATATCTGCTTCTACCACCTTCACTGGCAGCACATTCCAGGCACCTACCCTCCTCTATGTAAAAGATTTGCCTTACACATCTCCTTAAAACTTTCCCTCTATCACCTTTAACCTATGCCCCCAAGTATTTGACATTTCCATACTGGTAAAAAGACTCTGATTATCTACCCTATCCATGCCTCGATTAATTTACATACTTCCATCAGGTTGACCATCAGCTTCCGACACTTTAGCCAAAACAATCCAAGTTTGTCCAACCTGTCCTTAAAGCTAATATGCTCCAATCCAGGCAACAGTTCTGGTAAAACTCTTTTACACCCTCCCCACTTCCTTCCTATAGTGTGGCAACCAGAACTGCACACAATACTTCAAATGTGGCTTAACTAAGTTTTATACAGATGCAACTGGACTTGCCAACTTGTATACTCAATGCCCCAACTGATGAAGGCAAGCATGCCTTACACTTTCTTTACAACTTTATCCACTTGTGTTGCCACTTTCAGGAAGCTATGGACTTATACCTCAAGATACCTCTATATCAGTGCAGGACCTAAGGGTTCTGCCATTTACTGTATACTTTCCTCTTGCATTTGACCTCCCAAAATGCATCACCTCACTCTTGTCCAAAATAAATTGCATCTGCCCAACTTTCCAACTGATCTATATCCTCTTGTATCCTTTGACAAGGATATTCTTCATTCCTATCCTTCCTCAATATTCACTATTCCAAATTTTGTGTCATCCACAAATGTACTCATTAGACCACCCACATTTTCATCCAAAACGTTTATATATATTACAAATAATAAAGGTCCTAGCACTGATCCTTGTGGAACACCGTTGGTCACAGACTTACAGTCAGAAAAACATCCCTCCATAACTATCATATGTCTTCTGTGACCAAGCCAATTTTGTACCCAACTTATCACCTCACTGTGAATCCCTTGTGACTTAATCTTCTGGACCAGCCTACATGAGGGGCCTTTTCAAATGCTTTAGAAAAGTTCATGTAGATAACATCCCTCTCTCACCTTAAACCTATGCCCTCTACTATTTGACATTTCCATACTGGAAAAAAGGTCATACTGGCCTTATCCTCATTAATCAATCAAATTTGTGAAACAAGACCTCCCCTGCACAAAACTATGCTGACTATCCCTACTAAGTCCATTCTTTTCCAAATGTGAGTAAATCCTGACCCTAAGGATCTTCTCCAATGACTTTCCTACCACTAATTAAGGCTCACCAGCTCATAATTTCTTGGATTATCCCTGTTACACCTCTTAAACAAAGGAAAAACATTGCCTATTCTCCAGTCCTCTGGGATCTTGCCTGTGGCTAAAATGGACATTAAGATCTCTGAAAAGGCCTAGCAATCTCCTCCCTCGCCTTCTTCAGTAACCTGACATTGATCCCATCAGGCCCTGGTGACGTATCTTCCTTGATGTTATTCCAGACACCAAGCACTTCTGCCTTCTTAATATCAACATGCCCTAAAACATCAACAAATCCCTCTCTAATCTTACCATCATCCATGTCCTTCTCCTTTGTGAATACCAATGCAAACTACTCGTTAAGGACCTCACCCACTTTCCCTGGCTAGACACATAAATTCCCTCTTTTATCCTTGAATGCACTACCCTTTCCCAGCTATTCTCTAATATATGTATAAAATGCCTTGAGATTCTTCTTAATCCTATTTATCAAGGACTTTACATGACCCCATTTAGCCCTCCTTATTCCTTGCTAGTTGCAAGTCACGATGGTTTGTGACTTCGAGCAGAATTTGGAGATGATGATGTTTCTACATGTCTGCTGGTCTTGTCATTTTAGGTGTTAGGGGCCATGGCTCTTGAGGAACCTTGGTGAGTTAACAGCCTAACTGAGATCTTAACTATCTGAAGCCAATTAAAGAAAGCCAACTGGACATTTCAGTTGGCTCAAGTTCCCACACTGGCAGGGACCAATTTCCGTGGTTGGAGTTGAGCATCTGGTAGAAGGCAGGTGTTCAACAATTCAGATAGAGGCAGTCCTCGGTGCAAGAGCAGCCACATTTTGCATTTAGAGGGACTGCAGGTTCTTTGTCCCAAGTCAGTGTGGCAGCGGTTATTATTTCAGAAAATTATCATTTCAACAATACATAAACACATAAATGGTGGTGCTTTATGATCCCCTGATGGCAAGTAGGGAGTGGGGAGTTGATAAAATAACAGGGAAGCCATATCAGAGAAACCCTCTTGGCCCTTCTGGAAGTTTCTGTTTGATAGTAACAACACAGTTCAACTCCCTACCAACTGGAGGCAGGCAGCCAATCGAGACAATTAAAGATCCAAGATAGAGATAATAGGTACTGCAGATGCTGGAGAATCTGAGATAACAAGGTGTGGAGCTGGATGAACACAGCAGGCCAAGCAGCATCATAGGAGCAGGAAAGCTTGACGTTTCGGGCCTAGACCCTTCATCAGAAATGGGGGAGGGGAAGAGGGTTCTGAAATAAATAGGGAGAGGGGGGAGGCAGATAGAAGATGGATAGAGGAGAGGATAGGTGGAGAGGAGGCAGACAAGTCGAAGAGGCGGGGATGGAGCCAGTAAAGGTGAGTGTAGGTGGGGGGGGTAGGGAGGAGATAGGTCAGTCCAGGGAGGACGGACAGGTCAAGGGGACGGGATGAGGTTAGTAGATAGGAGATGGGGGTGGGGCTTCCCCTTCTCTCCCAATTAAAGATCCAAGTAAGGGCCATCTTTCTGGGCTGCTGCCGTTTTCCATGTTCGTCCCAATACCTTCCATAGAAATCTGGAGTGCAGAGTAGGACTGGAAACCTTGACTTATGGCTCAGTTGCAGGATACTACCTGTTATACCACAAAGACTGCCTGAAAACTTAGAACTATATATCTTCACAAAAAAAGAAATGAAAGGTGTTCAAGGTTTCAGAAACTTAGTAGATTTTTTTATGAGTATCAATAAAATGAAAAAAAAGTCTTCATGTCAGTATTTGTTTATTATCAAAGTCATTAGATTCTACAGTTTTCTTTAATTTGAAAATTATAGGTTTATTTAAGAAACTTGATTTGGAATTCTTGTTGATATTGCAAGCAGAATAAAGTGCCCAAACAGGTTTTACAAGCTTTCTGAGGAAGCTATAATTAATAATCTAATCTTCTTTAGTCAAATTAGCTCCTTCTCAATATGGATCTTAGCCACAATTGTAAATAAATTTCTACTCAGGCTCTATTCTCAGTCAGAGAATTGTACCCACAGTTCCTTAGATAGCAAAATGCTGGTTTCAAATTTACCACCATAACAATTAACCATAGGAATAAGTTTCAGCAGTCAAAAGAACTAGAGGCACAATAATGCTGTTTTAATAGAGTCTTGCAGAATCTGCCTTTGAATTGTTTTCCTGCTTTTTTTTTGCTGCGCAGCAATGGGAAATTGAAAAACAATGTATTCCAGCTCATCAGTCAACATTGTATAAGCTGGCAGACTGTAAAGAGAAACTCAAAGCATCTGGAACAACAAGTCTGCCAAGGGGCAAAGGTGAAGGAGATGTAGGGGATACATGGCCCTAGGCCATATTGTGAGTAATAGTGTTTTAAAGAAATAAGTCCCTTTCTTTTCCCTCTATTCTGTACAACTTTCAAACTTTGATCTGAGTTGAAGAATATGTAAAATGCAGTCATAGGTCTCCCTTTCAAGCTTTTAACTTCACACCATTTCTAAAGCTGTGACAATATACCCAAATGTAAAGCAATTGCAAGCTTTTTTCCTGAAATTGTTATTCTAGGAAAGTGTCAACAAGATACGATTGGCTTTCACTTTTTTCACAATATAAGCGTACAATAATTCAAAACAGGACCAAGAAATGGCACTGCAACTAGTTTGGGAATGTGTTAATGAAATCTACACTTTTTTTTAATCTGAGGAAGGAACAATCGAAACCAAAGGGATCAAACTAGATATGAGAACATGATGAATCAAATAACATTCCTGTTTTAATTGAAGGGACTTTATGAGTGCGGTTAGATCTTGTTATAAATCAAGGACATTAACAGGCTTGAATCTTAGAATGTACCATCCACAAAAGGGGTAACAGTTGTTTTTAAGTTAGAAGCTAGAAAGTTATTTTATTTAATCAAAATAATAATTCCTTTTCAACTTGATAAATTATCCTTTTCATTTTCTAAAGATGTCAACAAGAGATGTCTGTTCACAAATTACTTCAGCTGTCTTTTGACTGAAAAGTGAAAGGCAACTCCAATAGTGGGCTTGGATTCTCAGGAATGTCTAAATTTCTTAAAAACGTGTAAAATGTGGCCATTATTACTTCATTAACCTGGGATTCAAATCAAAGATCACACAAAGCATTCATTTGAGAATGTTACGCTTGAGGCATTAGATAAAAATTTAAACTCTGGACCACATGGGCAGAATTTTCCCATTTTCAGGTAAAGTGTTTCATCGAGTGAGAGTCACAGTGTCCAGTATGCCCCAGCCAGGAGTGACTCTGCTCATGCAAGTTTCTGCCCTTCATCTAATTAATTATGTAACAACTCTTCAGTGTGCTTCTTGTGGGGTAACATGGCAGGAAAGGTGGAAGAGGTGGAAGGATATTCTTGTGTTCACACTATCCACACCATATTTAAAGCTCACCTACACATCACTTCAGAGTCTGTCAGCCAGGAACTGGTCCTCATGTTATGATGCTCACACCTCACCTCATAAACAGTGACTGGAGATGCTGGTGAACAGGGTGGGAGAGGAAACACCCCACATGAGGCCACATCAACGAAACAAGACAACCTGGATCCAAGTGAGCTCAGGTCAGTGCTTTATCCTGGGTGAGGCTGCAGAGCAAGAAGCAGGTCAAGGTAAGAGCCATCAGCTCTCTCCTGCTCATACTCACAGGGCACCAAACACCCTAACTCTGTCACTGTACACACATCTCACCAAGGCTTATGGACTTCAATGATCAGTACTGCATGCATTGTATCCACTCAATGGCTCACGTTCACCTCTTCGTCCCAAACTATTCTGCTTCATTCACAAAGGACACCTCACCACCCCTTGCTCCTGCTGATTCTCTCCCTTTGTCTCATTGCAGAAAAAAATTGGTCAATAATCAGGTTGAGCAGGTCAAGACCACTGGAAGTGGCGGCACACGTCAAGTTCCTCACTCCATACAAGGTAAAAGACCATAAAACATAAGAGCAGAAGTAGGCCATTCAAACTATCAGGGCTGTTCCACTATTCAATGAGATCGTGGTTGATCTGACAATCATCAACACAATTTTCAACTCCATGTTCCTACCTAATTTCTCATCAGCTCTGTTTTAAACCTGAACCCTCAAATCAAACAGTACAGAAGAGGCTCTTTTGTCCATCAAGTTTGCACCGCCAAAGCTACACTAAATCTATACTTGTCTCATTTTAGGAACATGAGAACAGAAGTAGGCCATATAGCCCTTTGAGCCTGTTCCACCATATAATGAGATCATGGCTGATCTGTGGCCTAACTCCGTATACTTGCCTTTGGCCCATATTCCTTTGTACTTTCGCTTAACAAAAATTTATCTGTCTCAGATTTAACAACTGATCCAGCATCCACTGCTCTTTGTGGAAGAGAGTTCAAACTCTCCCACCCTTTGCGTGCAGAAATGCTTCCTAATATCCCTCCTGAATGATCTAGCCATAATTCTCAGACTATGCCCCCACGTTCTAGAATCCCCAATCAATGGAAATAGTTTATCTTTATCTAACCTGTCTTTTCCTGTTAATATCTTGAAGACTTTGATCAGATCACCCTTTAACCTTCTAAATTCTAGAGAAAACAGGCCTGATTTGTATAATCTCTCCTCATAACTTAACCACTGAAGTCAGGTATGTTGTAGACCTCCAAGGCCAATGTATCCTTCCTGAGGTGTGGTGCCCAGATCTGCTCACAATACTCCTAGTGGGGTCTAACCAGGATTTGTATAACTGCAGCATAACTTCTACAACCTTGTACTACAGTCCTCTAAATAGAAAGAGTGACGTTCCATTAGCTTTCTTGATTATTTTATGTGTGTATTCATAACATTTTGAAGATCTATGCACCTGAACACCCAAGTCTCTTTGAACATCTAGTATGTTTAATTTCACACTCAATAAATAGCCAGACCCAGCCTTTTTTGATCCAAAACGTTTAACCTCACAATTGCTTACATTGAACTCCTCCTACCAGTTTTGTCCATTCACTTAGACTATCAATATATCTTTGTAATTTTATGTTATCATCTACACCGTCTACAATGCCACTTAACTTTGTCTTCAGCAAATTTCAATGTATGACTTTCTATGCCATTTATGAAGTTCAGAAGTAACGCAGTTTATTGCTCTCTAGCATTTGGCCCATTGGCTTGAATATTATGACGTTTCAAGTGCTCATTCAAGTACTTTTTAAAAGGTTGTCAAGTTTCCTGCTTCTACTACCCCTGCTACCCCTCATCCTAAAATTATGATCTCTCATTCTAGATTGCTCCACAAGAAGCAACATCTCTCTGCTTCTACTTTGTAAATACCCATTTGCATCTTGTTTACCTCAATTAGATCTCCTCTCAATCCTCTAAACTCTAGAGAGTATGGGCCTAAACTGCTCAATCTTTCTTCATTGCACGAACCCGTCACCCCTATAATCAATCTAAGGAATCTCCTCTGAACTGTCTTCAATGCAACGACATCCTTCCTAAATTAAGGGGAAAAACTGTTTGCAATTCTCCAAGTACAGTCTCACTAATGCCTTTTAAGGTTGTAGCAACAGATCCTACTTTTATCCCCATCACTCTAGCCATAAGTTCACAGCATCAGTAGCAAAGCAAGAGGGAGGAAGGAATTTCAACTTCACTTCAGGTGTCCCTTCCTCTCAGTGAGACCCACACACAACAGGAGCCACGCACAATCCCCAAAAAGTTAGAACAAAAACAAAGTTGTATGAAAAGCTCAGCAGGTCTGACAGCACCTGTGAAGGAAAAAACAGAATTAACATTTCAGTCCTCAGAACTGATTTACGGCATCCACAGTTCTTTCGGTTTTTATCCCCAAAAACTTCTTCAGGACGCTGCTGAGCCCCTCCACTTTCACCCTGTTTGTGATCACAGACTCTGCAAAATCTTAAGCTGCGGAGGGTTAAACTATATCCAGACAGGAGACACCCAGCAAGTCTGGGCCATCTAGACTCAAAGGCACCTAGGCATGGCCATCCAAACTTTCCAGGCCAACAGGACAAACCACAGAGGAGGCTCCCACCATCCTAGCTGCAGAAGTTGAGACTGCACTTAGACATAGTGTGAGGCAGAGGAAGAAAAGCATTTACTGATGGCACATGTAACACGGGTCAAATATCCATGTAAATAATCTTTCACTTTTGTAAATATATTTTAACCTGCTCCATTAAAATGCCTGCATAATTGACTTTCTTGCTGTCAGAACTGGCTAAGTCACAACCATGTGAGAGATGAGAAGCCGTTTCAGACATCCCAAGGATGAAGGGATTTCTAATGGCCAATCGTTGGTATCTCTCACAGCAACTGACAACTTGACTGCACATAGTCTCAGTGGTCGAGTGATCCTTGAACTGTGATGTTGATGACCCAAGGCATTTCAGTTCAAAGTGGGGCACACTGAGTCTAAACACAGAGTGTAGGGATTGTGCTAGGGTCTGGTCTGCACATGTCATTCCAGATTTTATCCACCTTGTGAGTGAGAGTACAGAATCAGTGACGATTCCACTCATCTCTGGAGGGAATAATTAATTTTCTACTATCTCCAAATTTCTCCATCACTGTCACCATTCCCTTTGTGATCCTAGCATCAAGGCAGCTCAGACAGGCAGTGAACTCCTTCCAAGCTGATCCCTGCTCAGACAGAAATTCACATTGAGTCCTTGCCTTGTCATTCAATGGCATTATCATCACTGAATCACCCACGATCGACATCCAGGGGTTACCATTGACCAGAAATCAAACTGGACTAGCCATATGAATATAGTATAAATACAGTGGCTGCAATAGCAGGTCAGACACTAGGAATCCTGCAGCAAGTAACTCACCTCCTGCCTCTCCAAAGCTGCCCACCATCCACAAGGCACAAGCCAGGCATGTGATGCAGTACTGCTACTTGCCTGGATGGGTGCAGCTCCAACAACATTCAAGAAGCTTGACACCATCCAGGACAAAACAGCCTGCTTAATTGGAACCACATCACAAGCATCCACTTCCTCCACCAAATATCAGTAGCAGTGTGTAGTATCTAAAAGATGCACTGCAGAAATTGTCTAAGATCCTTAGACAATACTTTCTAAACCAACAGCCACTTTCACCTAGAAAGACAAGGGCTACAGATATATGGAACCACCTGCAATCCAAGCCACTCACCATCCTGACTTATAAATAAATGGCCATTTGCAGGGGATTCTTCAAAATCCTGGAATTCCCTCCCTAAGGCCATTGTAGGTCTACTTACAGTGCATACACTGCAGCGCTTTAAGAAGGCAGCTCACCACCACCTTCTTGAGGCCAACTATATACAGTCAATAATGCTGGCCAGCCAGTGATGCCATGTCTGACGAGCATACTAAAAAAAAACCTTCCTTGAGCTCAGGAATTTATGCTCCATAATCTGAGCTGTCTCGTGGAAATTTCCTCCATGTTGGTTTGCTCAGCATAGAGGAATAGACTGCCTTGTGCTCGTGAAATATCCAGACATGCTGTGGCATTCCATCCTGCCACATAGAGGTGGAAGATCTCAGGTGGGAGGATCTCTATGTTCAAATACACCTGTTATCCATCAGGCATTCAGTGTGAAAGGTATTGCATGCAATAAAAAGTTAAGCTAATTCCTGGACTTCCTCAACACCTGGGGTTTCTGCAGCTCTGAGGACTCCATGTTCCACATGTACACATAATGTGGGAGATTGCCCATCTTTCACACTCAGAGAGGGCTGCCCCTCTAATTTTGTTTACACTTCAGCTCCACCTCCTAATTTTTGGCCACCCATTGGAGATGGGGTCAGGCAGGTCAAAGAACCTCTTTGTGAATCTGTGCTTTGGCCTGACCATGGACCAAGGAGAGCCATAAATCAATCCTGATTAAAGACAATTCAGCCTGACTTCCTGCCCCTTTTCTGGAGTAATGTTCATGCCTGATTGGCCTTGGATGGTATGTAGTGTCCATTGGCTCGGTGAAGACCTTCCAAGTCCGATGTGCACCACAGGATGTCAATGGTGGGTAAGTTGTTGAAGGGGATTCTGAGGGACAGAATTTTCAGCGTTTGGAGAGGCAAGGGATCATTTGGGGTAGTGAGCTTTGCTTTGTATGTGGGAAATTGTGTCTCATGAGTTTGATTGCGTTTCTTGACCAGGTGACTAAGAAAGTAGATGAGGGCAGTGCAGCAGATGTTTCTACGCAGACTTTAGCAAGTTCTTTGACAAAGTACCACTTGGTAGGTTGGTGAGTAAAATTAAATGTCATGCGATTTAGAAAGAGCTAGCTAATTGGATACAAAATTGGCTTGATGGTAGAAGACAGAGGGTGGTGGTAAAGGGTTGCTTTCCAGACTGGTGACCTGTGACCAGCGATGTGCTACAGGGATTGGCGCTGGGTCCCCCATTATTTGTCATATATGTCAGTGATTTGGATGAGAATTTAGGCAGTATAATTAGTAAGTTTGTGGATGACACCAAGATTGATAGTGTAGTGGACAGTGATGAAGGTTATCTGGGAATACAGCAAAATCTTGATCAACTGGGTCCGCGGGCGAAGAATTGGCAGATGGAGTTTAATTTAGATAAAAGAAAGGTGTTGCATTTTGGTAAGGCAAACCAGGGCAGGACTTACACAGTCAATGGTAGGGGATATTATAGAACAAAAAGATCCAGACGTACAGGTATAAAGCTCCTTGAAAATGGAGTCACAGGGTGGTAAAGAAGGCTTTCAGCATGCTTGCTTTCATTGGTCTGAACAATGAATACAGGAGTTGGGACATCTTGTTGCAGCTGTACAAGATTTTGGTGAGGCCACATTTGGAGTACGCATGTAGTTCTGGTCACCCTACTCCAGAAAGGATCTTATTAAAATAGAAAGAGTGCAGATAAGATTTACTAGGATGCCAGCTGGACTGGAAAGTTTGAGTTATAAGGAGAAGTTGGATAGGCTGGGTCATTTTCTCCCTGGAGCATAGGAGGCTGAGGGGTGACCTTATAAAATCATGAAAGGCATAAATAAGGTAGATGGCCGACAGCTTTTCCCCATGGTAGGGGAAACTAAAACTAGACGGCATAGGTTTAAGGTGAGAAGAGAGAAATACAAAAGTGTCCAAAAGGGCAGTTCTTCCACACGTAAGGTGCTAAGTATTTGGAATGGGCTGCCAGAGGTAATGGTGGAATGAGTACAATTTCGTCATTTAAGAGACATTTAGACAGGTACATGAATAGAATAAGTACCAAGAAAAATGGACCAAACGCAGGCAAATGGCACTGGTTTAAATTGTGAAAACTAGGCAGCATGGGCAAGTTGGGCCGAAGGGCCTGTTTCCATGCTGCAGACCTCTATGACTCTATGACATGGTGGGCGTCATTCTGTTCTGTACCGATGCTCTGCTTCTGTGGTTAATCAATGCACTTCTGCTATGTAAACAACTGACAATGTCACGTCTTAATTTATCAGGAATAATTGTGGAAAAGGAGATGTAATATAATATCATAGAATCCCTACAGTGTGGAAACAGGCCATTTGGCCCAACAAGTCCACACAGCCCCTCCAAAGAGCATCTCATCAAGACCCACTATCCCACCCCTGATTTCCCATGCCTAACCCAAACATCCCTAGGCACTATGGGCAATTTAGCATGGCCAATCCACCTACCCTGCACATCTTTGGACTGTGGGAGGAAACCCATGCAGACACAGGGAGAATGTGCAAACTCCACACAGACAGTCACCCGAGGCTGGAATCAAACACGGGTCCCTGGTTAGCAATGCTAACCATTGAGCCACCGTGCCACTTAATTCGTTACAGCATATCAGAACACCTCAACACTAGGACCACTCAACACTGGTTACTCCCTAGAAACATAAATGGAGGCGATAAGAAGAGAACCTATAATTTACTGAATATATCCATTTTCACAAAACAGGTTTAATAAAAGACAACTTAAGAAATTGAAGCTTTTAGAAGCTTGAGGTTACTTTAAGAGCAAATAGATGAAGGCAATTTGCCATGAGACTTACAATTCACAATTTACCAGTTTTTGACTACTATGAAAGAGAAATAGAAACCTTTCCAAAAATGTAGCCCTAAAACTCAAAAAAAACTGACAAATCATTCTCCCATCATGACATTCACTTATTAGTGGCAGCAATCAGAATCACTTTGCATAACTTCTAAATGAATGCTTTTAGATGCCGGAATTCTGTAAACTCATTCCATCCTAACTAAGTTAGTGGAACTGTCACTTCCTTTCAGATCAAGTTCTTCACTTTCCCTTGCAAGAAACAAAGGAACCAAACGAAGGAAGCCTGTATCCCATAACAACTGAGGGTGTAAAAGCAATAAATCCTTAGATTTCATTGATGTGTAAGGGCTCACTGTTCATCGGTGTTATTCAAACTTTAACTAAAAGGTCTCAGTATTATGCAGAAAGGAAAGTAACATTTTAGATTTAGAAACTGTATGCAACATTAAAGGGCAATACATCAATGTAAATTCATTGAAATAGTACAGACCAAAATTTGTTCAAATTCCAGTAAAATGATACATAGTTCCAAAGACTTTAAGTCAAAAATGCAGTGGAGACAAGGTAGATGAAATAACATAAGAAAGGCACAGAAAAAGTCAAAAAAATAGGAAAAGAAAACTAGATTCCATGAATGAACTCGATTGAAGACAACGAGAAGACCAATATTTGTAGGGCACTGGATTATTTTCATGTGTGTGCTTTCAAAGAAACAATATATAGACATACTGTACCTCTTATGCAGACAGAAATATTTAAAATTTAAGAGGCCATAATTTATAAACTGTGAAATTCATGGTGCTGTGATGAACATTTGCAGATCTGAGCTCGTCATTTTAAAGACAGGAAATTTAAAAGTTGGGTTGATTAGGTCAGTTGTCTGGATGGCTGATTTGCAATGCAGAGTGATGCTGACAGTGATGGGTTCAACCTTTGCATTCACTGCATGAAGGACTTTCGTTTTCAAGGTCTTCCCTCACTTGAGGTGTGATGTCCCTCAGGTTAAACTACCACCAGTGAGGAAGCAGGCTTATGACATAGTAAGGCATTACCTTTACAGAGTTTAAGTTATACTTTTAAATAACCTTGATTTTAACTTTAGCCATACAAATTTTCAGGAGATGGGAGTTTAACGTAGATAAGTGAGGTTATCCATTTTGGTTGGAAGAACAGAAAAGCAACTTGTTATCTAAATGGAGAGAAACTTCGGAGTGCATCAGTGACAGGGATCTGAGTGCCATCGTGCATGAATCATAGAAAGCTAGGATTCAGGTACAGCACTTAAAAAGGAATGCAAATGGAGTTTTAGCATTTTTTGCTAAAGGAATAGAGTATGAAAGTAAGGAAGTGTTGCTGCAAATGTACAGATCATTAGTGCAACAGCATCTCAAGTACTGTGTGCAAATATTTGCATTTTAAGAAGCCATCATCCATAACTTATTTGAGAAGAGATGCAGTTGCATTGGAGGCAGTTCACAGGAGATTAGTCTTATGAAGAGAGATTGAGCAGTTTAGGCCTATAGTCTCTAGAGTTTGGAAGAATGAGAAGAAATCTAATTGAGGTATATAAAATGCTAAAGAGGATTGACAATATAGATAAATGGAGGATGTTTCCTCTTGCGGGAGGCAATCTAGAATGAGATATCTTAGTTTTAGAATAAGGAATGGTGGATTTAAACCAGAGATGAGGAGAAATTACTTCTCTAAAAGGGTTGTGAATTTATGGAATTCATTATCCCAGTATCTGGTGTATGCTGGGACATTGAGTAAGTTTAAGAAGAGATAGGCAGGCTTTTAAATCAGTAACACATTAAAGGGTAATGGAGAGTCAGCAGGAAAGTGGAGTTGAGGCTGAGATGAGATCAGCCACGATTGTAATGAACGGCAGAACAAGCTCAAGGGGCTGATTTGCCTACTCCTGTTCCTAGTTCTTATGTTCTTAAGTAAGAGGAGACAAGTGAACCTGACAGTAACTTTTTCAGTAATATTCTTTGAAAATACTTTGTATTGTGCATTGAACCTGTAGTCAAAAAATGATAACTCTTTAGTAACTCTATTTAAACACTGCAAAAAGATTTATTTCAATGGGAAAATATTACATATGACAATACAAAATAGCAGTAATAGATGACCATTTGGCTCCTCCAGCTTGTTCCACTATTCTGTAAGAACGTTTGTTTGTGTTTCAAATTCCACATTTCCATCTTCCCCCAATAATTATTGATTCACCTGCCAAACATAAATAATAATACTTCTGCCTTAAAAATATTCAATGACCCTGCCCCCTCTGTCTTCTGAGGCAGAGAACCCCTGAGTGAAAAAATTCTCCTCACCTCTGATCAAAAAGGGTGACTCCTAATTTTAAACTAGTGTTTCCCTAGTTCTAGACTAGGGGACAAGAGGAGACATCCTGTCCATGTCAACATTTTAATTTCATGCAATTGGCTTTAGTATTTCCAATCTTAATACAATGAAACCACCTTAATTTCTTCATATTGCTTTTCAGTTCCAGCTTTTCTTCTTTTTTCACTTTGAAGTCCTTCTGTCTGTTCTTTAAAAAGTGTTTCTTCCATCCATAGATTTTTTATTTCTTTAATTCCTTTGTGCATTTGTATTTCTCACTCCAGAAGGCCTTTGACAAGGTGCCGCACAGGACTGCCTAATAGGATAAGAACCCATGGATTAGTGTAGTGGCATGGATAGAGGATTGGCTGACTAGCAAAAGGCAGAGAGTAGGGAATAAAGTGGTCTTTTTCAGGATGGCAGCCAGTGACTAATGGAGTTCCACAGGGGTCCATGTTGAGACCAAAACTATTCATATTATACATTAACAATGTGGTGAAGGAACTGAAGGTATTGCTGCTAAGTTAGCAGATGACACAAAGATAGGTGAAGGAGTAGTAGTGAGGAAGCATTATTTTAATCTCAATTTCAAGTCTTTCCTTCTTTTCTGTCAGTTCAGCTCAGTTCCTTTCATTCCGAACTGTAGCAACATCAAAGATCCCTCCCACCCCAGTTATAATCTCTTCCAACCTCTTCTGTCAAGCAGAAGATATAAAAGTTTAAACACACGTAACAACAGATTCAAGAATATGTTCCTCCCAGCTGTTATTAGACTTCTGAATGAACCTCCAAATTTCAAATCTAATGTTGATCTTACTTTTTGTACATCATCTTTGCAGTCGTAACTTTGTATTCCTTGCTCTGTTCAATCACCTTACGATCTTTATGTCTTTGTACGTTATGATCTGCCTGTACTGCATGCAAAACAAAACTTTTCTCTGTACTTAGTTACATGTGACAATAGTAAATAAATCAAATCAAACCAAATCCAGCAGTGCCATACAAGTTTCAGGTTTCCTCACCCCCATTTCTCAACATTGTGTAATCACTTGAAGCATCTCAACCTTACAGGGTCTGCTTTTACTTCTTCCTTCAATTTGTCTGATAAATCACTCTGTTTAGCTTTGGTCAAGAATTTGAAATAATCTACAGTGATATCCTCCATTTTCAAAAACCCTTTGCAATGTTCAAAGCCATCTTCAAATTCTGTGCAATAAACTTTAGCAGAACACAGCTGCTTTATATCCAGAACACCAAATTTCTGACATCTTTAATAGGAAATACATGGATCCGTCTTAAATCCAGGGTTTGCAATAACTCTGGCCAAACCATTTGTTATAATCCCAGTTGATGTCATTACTGTCGTCAGATCCAGAACTGAAATCTGGGTTGATAAATCACATTTTGATTAGCTTTGGTTTTGAGAAAGCAGTGCCTCGTTGAAACATACAGCAAAATTTGCAGTATTGAGTACTTATCATTAAAACAGAAGTTTATTAATGAAAGAAATTAAGATGAAACAGAATAGACCAAACCATCTGCTTATAACACATATTCAAATATTTTTAAATGCACAGCAAATTAGAATCCCATTAATTCCAAAACACTCATATATAAATGGAAAAGAAAAGCAATGTATTTTGTATAGCACTCAAAATATATCTCTGGTACATTACCCAAAAATACACTTTATTGTACACAAAACACCACTCATACATTACTCACAATAAAGTCCCTGTCTCTAACACCTTGGTACGTTTAAGTCATTTGTGACATAAATTTATAAACTGGAAATACTGATAGCTTCTTCCTGGAACTTTATGGTCAGGACCAAGTAATTTCTTGGTTTTATCCCAACACCTAACTCTTCACTCTTTGGTAAACTAGTTCTCTATATTCTCCCTTTCTCATGGGCATTACTCTGTACAACTATCTTCATACAAGAATTCATCAGCTCTCAAAATTCAAAGTAAACCTAAAAATGATTTGGCTCTTAGCTAATGGCATTTTCCTTATGCTTAAACAAAAACAAGTATCAGAAATCTCTATAAAACCTTGAAGGACCATTATTTATCTTGCTGGGTCATGAAACAGAGGTAATCAAATATCCATTAGTGGTGCATAAAAACCCATTAATTCTAAGGTTAGGCCTCAAAAGCTGTTTTAAAAGTAATCATCATAGTTAAAGAAATACTTACAAGTTAGTTACTAACTTTAGACATGCAAAAAACCCATTTGTTACTAACTCAGAGACTCAGAGACTGATTCCTGACTCCTCAAAGCCTGTCCACCATCAAGGTGGCAAGGCACAAGGCAGGAGTGTGATGGAATACTCCCCACTTCCCTGGATGAGTGCAGCCCAACAACACTCAAGAAGCTTGACACCATTCAGGACAAAGCAATCCCTTGATTGGCACTACATCCACAAACACTCACTCCCTCCACCACCGACGTTCAGTAGCAGCAGTGTGTACTATCTACAAGATGCACTGCAGAAATTCACCGAAGATCCTCAGAGAGCACCTTCCAAACCCACAACCATTTACATCTAGAAGGACAAGGGTATCAGACATATGGGAACACCACCATCTTCAAGTTCCCCTCCAAGCCATTCACCAATGTGACTTGGAAGTATATCGCTGTTCCTTCACTGTCACTGGGTCAAAATCCTGGAATTCCCTCCCTAAGGGCATTGTGGGTCAACCCACAGCAGGAGGAATGCAGTGGTTCAAGAAGGCAGCTCACTATCACCTTCTCAAGAGCAACTAGGGATCGGCAAGAAATGCTGTCCAGCCAGCCACGCCCACATCCCACAAAATGAACAGAAAAAAAAACTCACTTACAGCATATAAATTACACAGTTTACTTTACAAGTATTATTGGGATTAATCAGGTTATACTTCTACCATGTGTATTGAAATCTTTAAATGTATGTTGTATGCAAATAGTTTGGTTTATTCTATCTTCATTTATTTTTCAAAATAAATCTGTGTTGTTGTTAAACTGGAAGCTGCGCCATTGCATGTTTGTGTTTCAGTGAAAGATTGCCTCTTCAAAACCAAATAAATAAAACGTGATCTATCAAGCCAGATTTCAGTTTGGGATCAGATGTGTCTGGCAATAATATCAGCTGCGACCACAACATTATTCTGAATATTCCAAAATATCCTGTTAAATGTTTGCCACTGTGTCTCTGTTGACCTATCCCCTAAACAAGTAAGTTTGTTTGATTTAAGCTAACTCAATATCAGGCCCACATTCAACATTTTTGTCACAGGCCTGCTGTAGTGTTCCAGTGAGCCTCAGCACAAACTCAAACAATATCTTACTTTCTGCTTTGGAACCCCGCAGCCTCCAGGACATAACATCAAGTTCAATAACTTTACAGCCATGATTCCATCCTTCTATCCACCCATTCCATCTTCCTTACCTGCTCACCTCTCCGCTTCCCCTCTCCCTCCCCCACTTTGACTATCATAAATAGTTAGCTTTTCCTAGCCATTAACAGTTCTGATGAACAGTTACCAGACTGAGTTTCTCCAGCAATTTCAGATTTTGTTTCAGATCTCCAGCATTCACAGTTCTTTGTTTTATTTACGCCCACATAGTTGCCTTATTTACGTTTAAGAACTAGTCTTAGATCTAATTTCTCCCTTCCAAACTAATGTAAAATTCAATCATATTGTTATCGCTGCTACCTAGAGGTGCCTTAGCCCTGAGATTGTTAATTAATCCTGTCATATTACGCAATGTTAGTAATTTTATAACCTGCTCTCTGGTCAGTTCCAGAATGTGCTCATCTACAAAATGACCTTAAAAACATTGAATGAACTCTCCAACCAGGTTATGACTGCCAATAATTTCTGCGCTTCGTGTGTGAATTAAATTTACCTATGATTATTAGCCATCCTCTTATTACAAGTACCCAATAATGCTTTTTTGCGTAATTCGTTCCATATTTTGGTTACCGATAAGGGTCTGGTGACAATTTCTATTAGGGAATTCTTTCTCCCATTATTACTCACCTCCAACCAAACTGAATCTACAACCTGATATCCTGAACAAAGGTCATCTTTAACTATTGTACAAATGCTATCCTTGATCAACAGTGCTATTCTTCACCTTTACCTGGCTTCTTCTTTTTCATGATTGTCATATACCCTGCATTATTCATGACATAGTCCTTGCTATCTTACAGCCAAATCTCTGTCATGTCTATCAGATCATATTTATCCACTTCGACATACAAAATCAATTTGTTTGCTTTATTAAGAATGTTATGCATATTCAGATAAAAAGTATTTGGTTTTAGGTGGATTGGCCACGCTAATTTGCCCCATATAATTTCCAGGAATCTGCATGGTATGTGGGCTAGCCATGGTAAATGTGGGATTATGGGTGGGGGCTGGATCTGGGTGGGATGATTGGAGGATCAGTGCAGACTCGGTGGGCTGAAATGGCCTCTTTCTGCACTGTAGGGATTCTATGATCGTTTCATTCTCTTTGCAACATCTAACCTTAATTGTTGAAGTATTCCTGCCATTCTCTCAGGTGTATATAAGGCATTTTTATTATTTTCATCTTTATCTAAAAATTATCATTTACCTTGTCAACTATTTGATATACCACATTTTTCCATATTCAATACTAGGGGACAGCCTGTTCCTATTAATGTGAAGGACAAGGCTGGCAGAAGTAGTGAAAATCAGATGACTGGAGATATTGAGGTACTGGTCAACAAAAAAGGAGGTGTATGTCAGGTATAGACAGCTGGGATCAAGTGAATCTCTTGAGGAATTTAGCGGTTGTAGGAATACACTCAAAAGGGAAACCAGGAGGGCAAAAAAGAGACATGAAATAGCTTTGCAGATAAGGTTAAGTGGAATATAAAGAGATTCTACAAGTATATTAAGGGCAAAAGAGTAACTAGGGAGAGAATAGGACTCTTTAAAGATCAACAAGACCACTTATGTGTGGAACCACAGGAGATGGATGAGATCTTAAAATATTTCATGTCAGTATTTACTGTGAAGAAAGACTTGGGAGCTAGGAAACTTGGCAAATAAATTGAGACATCTTGAAAAGAGTCCATATTACAGAAGAGCAGGTGCTGGAGGTCTTAAAATACCTAAAGGTAGATAAATCCCCAGGACATGATCCAGTGCATCCCAAGACATTGTGGGAAGCGAGGGAAGAAAGTATGTGAGGCCTCTATCAGAGATATTTGTATCATCAACAGACACGGATGAGGTGCCAGAAGGCTGGAGGGAGGCTAATGTTTTGCAATTATTTAAGAAATGCTGTGAGGAAGAGCCAGGAAATTATACATCAGTGAGTCTGACATCAGTGGTAGATAAGTTGTTGGAGGGGATTCTAAGGGATGGGATTGACATGCATTTGGAAAGGCAAAGACTGATTAGGGATCGTCAGCATGGTTTGTGTGTGTGGGAAATCGTGTCTCACAAACTTGATCGAGTTTTTGAACAGGTGACAAAGAAGATAGGTGAAAGCAGAGTGGTAGCATCTACATGGACATTGACAAGGTTCCGCACGGGAGACCAATTAATAAGGTTACATCACATGGGATCCAGGGAGGGCTAGTCAATTGGATACAAAATTGGCTTGAAGGTAGGAGACAGAGGGTGGTGGTAGAGGGGTATTGTTCAGACTGGAGTCCTGTGACCCGCAGAATGCTGCAAGAATCGGTGCTGGGTCCACTGTTGTTTGTCATTTATAGAGACATAGAGTCATAGAAATATACAGCACAGAAACAGAACCTTCGGTCCAACTCGCCCACGCCAATTAGATATTCTAAATAAATCTAGTCCCATTTGTCAGCCTTTGGCCCATAGCCCTCTAAACCCTTCCTATTCATATACCCATCCAGATGCCTTTTAAATGTTATAATTGCACCAGCCTCCACCACTTCCTCTGGCAGCTCATTCCATACACGCATCAATCTTCTGTTTGAAAAAGTTGCCCCTTAGGTCCCTTTTAAATCTTTCCTGTCTCACCACAAACCTATGCCCTTTAGTTTTGAACTCGCTCACCCTGGGAAAAGGACCTTGTCTATTTACCCTATCCATGCCCCTCAATATTTTATAAATCTCTATAAGGTCACTCCTCAGCCTCTGATGCTCCAGGGAGAATAGCTCCAGTCTGTTCAGCCTCTCCATATAGCTCAAACCCTCCTACCCTGGCAACATCCTTGTAAATCTTTCCTGAACCCTTTCAAGTTTCACAATATCCTCCCTTTGGCAAGGAGACCAGAATTGCAGTATTCCAAAAGTGGCCTAACCAATGTCCCGTAAGGCCTCAACATGACCTCCCAATTCCTATACTCACTGCACCGACCAATAAACTAAATGCCTTCTTCACTATCCTATCTACCTGAAACTCCACTTTCAAGGAACTATGAACCTGCACTCCAAGGTCTATTTGTCCAGCAACACTCCAGGACCTTACCATTAAGTGTAATAGTCCTGCCCTTATTTGCCTTTCCAAAATGCAGCACCATATAAACAACTTGGATGAGAATATGGGAGGCATGGTTAGTAAGTTTGTGAATGACGTCAAATTTGGTAGTGTAGTGGACGGTGAAGAAGGTTGTCTGGGAGTACAATGGGATCTTGATTAACTGGGCCAGTGGACTGAGGAATAGAGGATGGAGTTTAATGTAGATAAATGTGAGGTGTTGTATTTTGGTAAGACATACCAGGACGGACTTACACAGTTAATGGTAGGGCCCTAGGGAGTATTATTGAACAAACAGACAGAGGGGTGCAGGTGCATAGTTTCTTGAAAGTGGCGTCACAGGTAGACAGGGTGGTGAAGAAGCTGTTTTGCATGGTTGCCTTCATTGATCAGAGCATTGAATACAGGAGTTGGGATGACATGTTACAGTTTTACAAGGCAATGCCAAGGGCACATGTGGAGTATTGCATTGTTTTCACCCTGCTAATGGAAGGGTGCTATTGATATGGAAATGATGTAAAAAAGATTTACAAGGATGTAACTGAAACTGGAGGGTTTGAGTTATATGGAGAGGCTGAATAGGCTGGGTAGAAACTGAAAGAACTGTAGATGCTATAAATCAGAAACAAAAACAGAAGTTGCTGGAAAAGCTCAGCAGGTCTGGCAGGTCTGTTCTGAGGAAGGGTCATTGGACCCAAAATGTTAACTCTGATTTCTCTTCACAGATGCTGCCAGACCTGCTGAGCTTTTCCAGCAACTTCTGTTTGTGTTTCTTAAAAGCTTAGGACTTTATTCCCTGGATCACGGGAGGCTGAGGGGTGACCTTAGAGAGTTTTATAAAATTATGAGGGGCATAGATAAAGTGAATAGCCAAAGTCTTTTCCTGAAGATAATGGAGTCCAAATCTAGACAGCTTAGGTTTAAGGTGAGAAGAGAAAGATTTAAAAGAGATCTGGAGGATAACTTCTTCACACAGAAGGTGGTCCGTATATGGATCGAGCTGCCAGAGGAAGTGGTAGAGGCAAGCACAATTAAAACATTTAAAAATATTTGGACAGGTACCTGGACAGAAAAGGCTCAGAGGGATATGGGTCAAATGCAGGAAAATGGAACTAGTTCAGTTTAGGAAGCTTGGTTAGCATGGATGAGAAATAGATCACCATTCCTTCATGTGGTTGGAACAAAATCCTGGAATTTCTGCCCTAACAGCATTGTGGGTCTACCTTCAGCATATGGACTGCAGCGATTCAAGAAGATAGCTCATCACCACCTTCTCTAGGGCAATTAGGGATGAACAATAAATCCTGGCCCAGCTAGCAATGCCCATGTGCCACAGCGAATAAAAAAATCTTCGATAAACAGAACTCACAGTCCTACAATAACATTTGAAATTCCTTTGTAAAGCTCATATATCTACCAAAATAAAAAAAATGAAATTTGAATAGTTGTGTAAAAATTATTTATTATCTTTAGAAATGCACTAATCTGTCAGATAATAAATAAGCTCATGGTTTCTTGGATGACTGTATCAACAAACCCTGCTGAGCAGAATGGTTTAGTGTTTTGCAAGATATAGTGAAATCATCAAACTAGTTTTCCTGTGAACAACTGAATAAACAAGATGTCACTGAATGGAAAACATAAGAGATTCTGGGACATTAAAAAACCTCAGATATCAGTAACATCTATAATACAGCCAAAATGAAGTTCAAGGAAAAAATGAAAGCAAAGTGGACATTTCACATGATCACCTCTGGATTTTAAGCTGTATAAAATATTGTGCTATGCAGAATAGCAACTTAATGAGTCGATAATCTTCTCTAATGTATCTGAAGACCTTTCTACATTTACAATGCAGTGCTCTCCCTTAACAGCTCACCCACTGTTAGAACCAGCGACCTGGCAAACATGTCCAATGCTTTTGGATCTGGTGATACATAATGAGGCAGCCTTAATCAATGATTTCAGTGTGAAAGATCCTCTCTGAAACAGTGATCAATAGCATGCTAGAATTTGGCATTCAATTTGAGAGGGAGGAACTTAGGTTCAGAACGACTGTGCTAAGCTGAAATAGAATCATTGAATCACAGAATTTTACAGTACAGAAGAAGGCCATTTGACCCATCGTGTCTGTACCAGCTTCCAAAAGAGCTACGCAGCTAGTCCTACTCTCCAGCCCTATCTCCATAGCCCTCTAACTTTATCATTTTCAAATATATATCCTGCTCTCTTTTGAAACCTCCTATGGAATCCACCTCCACCACTCTCCCAAAATGTGCATTCCAAATCCTAACATCTTTCTGAATAAAAAGGTTTCTCCTCATCTCACTTCTAGCTCTCTTGCTGACAATCTTGAAATTGTGATACCTAATTACTGACATTCCAACTAGTGGAAACAAAATATCCTTCTTTACCCTGTCAAAATTGTTCATAATTTTGAACACCTCTATAAGGTCACTTCTCAATTTTATCTGCTCCAAGGAGAATAAGCACAATCTCCCTCATCTTTCCTTGTATATAAAATCCTTAATTCTTGGTATCATTCTAGTAAATCTGCTTTGAGCCATCTCCGAGGCTTTAACATACTTTCTTAAATAAGGTACCCAGAATTGAACACAATACTCCAGATATGGTCTGACCAATGATTTGTAGAAGTGTAACAACACTTCCTTACTTTTGTATCTATGCCTGTATTTATAAATGCAAGGATCCTTCTTAACAACTGTTTCAAATTGCCTGGCCAAGTCTCTTCTACTGTATTTGCTGTACACGATGTGGTCTCCTCTACATCAGGGAAACAAAGCACAAAAAAGACTCCAAGCTTCCATTGCTTGCTACTTACACACACCACCATGTCTCTGGCCAACATCTCCATCTCGAGCTTGCTGCAGTGCTTCAGCAGAGCTCAGTGCAAACTGGAGAGACAGCAACTCATTTTCTGCTTGGGAACTCTGCAGCCTTCTGGAATTAATATTGACTTCAACAATTTTAGGGTTGTAACCTACTGTTTACTCTCCCCCCTCTCCTGACCTCATCTTCTGCATAAAAACCATCCTTTTCCTAGCTACCATCAGTTCTGAAGAAAGGTCACCAGACCTGAAATGTTAACTCTGATTTCTCTCCACAGATGCTGCCAGACTTGCTGAGATTTTCCACCAATTTCTGTTTTCAATTTTAAAAAAAGTTCATGCTTACAGCATATTCTAGTGAGGAAGTAGTATTCTAGAAATGGGATAAGCCAACCATGGTTAATCAGGGAAGATAAGGATAGCATCAATTTGAAGAAAACATAATGAGGCAAAGATTAGTGATAAGCCAGAGGATTAGAAAAGTTTTAAAAACCAACAAAAGATTACCAAAAATCAGCAAAGAGGCAGAAGATAAACTTTGAGTCAAACTAGCAAGTAATATCAAGATGGACAGTAAGATCTTCTTTAAATGTGTAAAAATATAAATAAAACAGGTAATAGGGATCATAAATGGAAATTTCACCTTTATTTCCAAGGGAATGGAGTATAAAAGTAGGGAGGTTTTGCCAAAACTGTATAAGGCACTAGTCAGACTATAGCTGGAATATTGTGAACAGTTTTGGTCCCCTTATCTAAGGAAAGATACGTTGGCATTGAAGGCTGTCCAGAGAAGCTGATATAGAGGGACCACTTTATGAGGAGAGGTTGAGTAGTTTGAGCCTGTCCTCATTGGAATATAGAAGAATGAGAGGTGGCCTTACTGAAATTTACAAGATTCTTGGGGGACTTGATAAAGTAGGTGCTGAAAGATTGTTTCCCTTTGTGGAAGAGTCTAGGACCAGGGGATATAATCTCAGAATAAGAGGTTGCACTTATAAACTAGATTTGTAGGGGATTGTCTTCTCTCAGAGGATTGTAAATTTGTGAAATTCTTTAACATAGAGAGCTGTTGAAACTGGATCATTAAGAATATTCAAGACTGAGATATATGGATTTTTAATCAATAAAGAAATCAACTGTTAGGAGGAAATGTCAGTAAACTGGAGGTGAGGATTATCAGATCAGCTATAACAGCTAAGGTTGCTTTGATTGAAAGAGCAGACACAATGAACTAAATGATGTTCATCTGCTTTTATGCCTAATGGTCTTCCAGTTATCTGATATTCAGTTAGATTTTCAAATCACAGAATTAACATTATTTACTTCCACTAGTGCCAGCAATGTTGAGACAGCAACCTATGGGCTTGTGACTGCCTGTTTTCTTGTGCTAATGAAAATTTCTGACTCTGGTAATATGATAGTTCAGGGCCTTGCCTGACATTTTTAAAGCTCACTCTGTGTAATTTACCCCTCCGTCAGAACAGGAAAATCTGTCAGTGTTTCACTACATAGCCAAGCCATTCTTGGCAATGCCTCCCAAACTTGTGACCTGAATTATCAAAAGGCTGTTTGCACATGAAGACACCATACTGTCAATTTTCCCCACCAGGTCATCCCTTGAAAATATGCTGTTGTTTCTTCATTGCTGCTACAACTCCCTATCCAATAGTACTATGGGGCTATTATCACCACACAGGCAATTGCAGTTCAGAACAGTGACTTGAGCTCAAAAAGGGATGGGTAATATATTGCAGTATTTCCAATTACACCAATATCTCATGAATAAATAAAAGAACAAACACATTTTCATAAAATGTCCCTTTAGAATTAAATCTTGGCTAAAGCATTCTTCTGACATGTTGACATTGAAATTTTTGAAGGCACACCCATATGTGCAATGCTTTGAACGCCTTCCTTCAGCTGTGATTATCATTATAGAATGGAAATTGTTGAAACTCAGACGTGTCTAGCAGACTGTGCTTGCAGTCTACTACCTAATAAACAACCCATTCAGTTAAGCGCTGTTAGCTAGGGAGCTCAGCACAAGCCTCAAAAGAAAATGATTCAAGCCATGTACAAATTGGGGTTCTACATTCTGCATCCCTCATACGATAGGTCAAGGAGAGTAAAATGTCTTAAGTGTGAACTGTGTTTATTAAAACTGTTTTTTGGTAATAACTGCATAGATCTGACAACTGGTAGAAGCATATTTCTACTAGGACTGCATACATCATTAAATAAAATTGGATTAGGAAGGAGGAGACAACATAGTATGGAGCTAGAGGAACACAGCAGGCCAGACAGCATCAGATGAGCAGGAAAGTTGACATTTTGGGTTGGGACCATTCTTCAGAAATGGGGAGCGGAAAAGGAGCTGGTAAATAAATAGAGAGAGGAGGGGTGGGGCAGGGGAAGGTAGGTGGGATGGTGATAGGTGAGTGCAGGTAGGGAGTGGTGAGGATTGGTCAGTAGGATGGGTGGGGCGAATAGATGGGAGAGAAGATGGACAGGTTCTGTCAGGTCAAAGAGGCGGGGATGAAAGGGAGAGTCGTACATGGGTTGAGGCCACGGGTGGGGAGGTTTTAAAACTGGTGAATTCCATGTTTAGGCCATCAGGATGCAGGCTCCTGAGGCAGAATATGAGGTGTTGCTCCTCCAGTTTGCGGGTTGTTGTCATTGTGACCTACAGCCCGATGGCCTAACATGGAATTCACCATGAAAACCTCCCCACCCCCAGTCTCATCCCATGTCCTACCCTCCTTCTTATCCCCGCCTCCTTAACCTGACACAATCTGTCCATCTACTCTCCCGTCTATCCGCCCCATCCATCCCACTGACCAATCCCCCCACTTCCTACCTGCACTCACCTATCACCATCCCACCTACCTTCCCCAGCCCTACCCCTCCTCTCTCTATTCATTCCCCAGCTCCCTTCCCCCTCCTGATTTCTGAAGAAGGGTCCCAACCTGAAACGTCAACTTTCCTGCTCCTCTGATGTGCCTGGCCTGCTGTGTTCCTTCAGCTCCATACTGTGTCATCTCTGACTCCAGCATCTGCAGTTCTTGCTATCTCTGGATTAGAAAGGTGTTTTGGCCCATCTTAGTTTATATATAAAGCCCTATAATCCCTCTATCACAGCACTTCACTGTCTCTTAAATGATTCATGTACTCTTCACAGAAGTATTCTGCTTGTGTTGATCATTCCTGCATTATGAATATTTCAGACATTAACCTGCATTTTACCTTTCCCAACAATTATGTTAAATGTAAGGGACCACATAGTTTTCCTTTCTGGATCATAAACTGGGCTGGAAGTTGGACACTGCTATATAGCCAAAATATCAGGTGACTTTTGCAATAAAGAATAATCAAATGGTGCACATTATTTAGTTGTGCTTGGCAATATTGAAATACAGAGATCAATACATCATTGAGTCAGAGCAGCATGAGGAGTTTTGAGTTAAGGCAGTTAAGGGTTTCTGATGTCAGCAGATTAGTCCAGCTGCAGTTGTTACAAACCTGTATGTTAAGAGCAATCACAGTAATCCAGAGCTTGAGAACAGAAAACATCGTTGCATCTTAAAAATTTTAGCTAAGTCTGAATTGCATTGAGTCTTTTAGAGGGTTTCTCATTGTGAAACCTAGTGAGTTCTCAAGCTGTATTTTACCAACCTCGCTGTCTAAACAACCTACTCCACCATTATGGTATTCACCAGAACCATCTGTCATGCACTATTCCCAGAACAACTCACCACTTAGTGGATATCCATCAAAAGACTAGCAGCCCTTGCACCCAGGCTATTTTTAAAAGATCACTGTGCACCTGAATGAGCACTAGCTTTCTAAAACTGCCATTTCTGCACATTTCTGGAAGCACAGTGGCTCAGTGGTTAGCACTGCTGCCTCACAGCACCAGGGACTTGGGTTCAATCCCAGCCTTGGGCGACTGTCTGTGTGGAGTTTGCACATTCTCCCCGTGTCTGCTCCAGTTTCCTCCGGGTGCTCTGGTTACCTCCCACAATCCAAAGATGTGCAGGTTAGGTGGATTGGCCATGCTAAATTGCCCCTAGTGTCCAAGTATGTGTAGGCTAGGTGAGTAAATCCATGGGGAATGCAGGGTTGTCGGGACCGGGTAGCAGGATGAGTCTGGGTAGGATGGTCTTCAGAGGGTTGGTGTGGACTTGTTGGACCAATAGCCTGCCCTCACACTGTAGGGATTCTATATCTGAAAAGGGGAAGATGGCACCACAATTCTCTATCAAAGCCTTGGAGACCCTTGTCAAAGGGGTAGTGCAAAGTACAAGCCAAGGAGGCCACACCACTAGATCCTGGCAGCCTGATCTGAGGTCAGTGCTGTACTATGGTATGGAGAACTGGCCAGCAGTGCCATAAGAAGGCCAGTGACTTCATCCACTGCTCTAGGGTCATTGCCACACTCTTCTGTCTGCCACCTCACATTCACGCCATCTCTGCTAATATACATGTGCCTCCCACAAAGGCATACAGTCTGCCACTCTTACTACTGCCTGCAACAACTTCCCTCACCAACTTTCTACCCCTGACAACTCCCCTACATCACTGACCCTGCATGGCCTCTGAGTTGCCTCCACACTCCCTCAGAATACCTCACCACCTTTCAACAAACTTCTCCAGCATTAACAGCTGTGTCATCCACTTTTACCTCACGCAATTTCTCACTTTCTCTCCCTTGCTCAAAAGAGGGCAAAACAAGTTTGCATGGTCGGAGAGATGCCCTACAGTTGACTTCTCAGCCCCTACGAGAATCCTGGCCCGAGCATGAAAAGACTAACTGCTCCAATGGGATGCAGATTCTTCCATGTCTCATCATCTGCGTAAGTACCTATTCATTTCATACAACCCTCACATTAACCCCAATGTCAGTTGTATTCATTGCACACTTATTCTAACCGCTGACTGCAATGCACTTCTTTCTCTTGCATCTTGCAGATACAGCCAGCATCTTCACCATTTCCATGGATAAATGCCTAGCTCCCCAAAAGCTACTTGCCGGTACTTCTGTAGACAAGTGGGCCAAGGCTTCAGAGGAAGCATCAGCCAGGCTGCCCCTTGCACTTCTCACTGGTCCAGATACTGACACATTGGAGGAAGTATTAGGCTAGAATGTGTGGGACCACTATCTGATGAGCACCACATTATGAAAGCTTCACTACTGGCTGAGGAGGAAACACTCTAAGCTGTTGCAACTCGGAGAACTGCTGGTGACCAACACTGCCCCAGGCTGAGAGGACCCTGCGCTGTCAGCTCTTAGGAACCTCAGCCACATGCACGGGGAAGAACAGCAGCAGCAGACAGGTTTGTGTCCTACTGGGTCTGCTGGAGAAAAATACACTCCTATACTCCTTCCTCTGGACTGGAGGAATGGCAACAGGTGGAGAGGGAAGCTGGAGCGTACTGAACACAACCCTTCATCAGAAGAAGACAAAGCAGGGCCAGGAGGCATCCAGCTGGAGGAGAACCACACAAAGCTTCCTGAGAACTCTCCTCTCAGTACACCCCACAGGTGGCAGGGCCCTCCATCTCCTTGTCTGTCCCACTCTGACCCTTGCAAGTTCATGCCAAGGAGGGTCAACTTGCTTCTGGCAAGAAGACTTTTGATATGTAGGGCTCTGCTGAGGAACCGGGGATTACATTAAGATGTGGTGGAGGACACTTTCTGAGGACACTTCCTCTGTTCCTCTGAGGAACTCACTTCCTCTGAGGACACTGTCCTCTTCCTGAGGACACTTTGATGGCATGGGTGATACTGGATTGTAATTCATTTTGCACTTTGAACAAATTTCACGGCTTTGACCTTACATATATGATTGTTAGTGTCTCTATTCAGTCTAAAATGACTTGGTGATATCATCAAGCATCACTTCATGGCTATGGATGAAGTTCCAAGGATAGAGGTCTGTTTGAGAGCCTGCTGCATTACCTGGAAGACAGAGGAACAATGTCCATACATGGCATTGGATCATGCTGACACCTTTGGCCTTCCTTGTACAACATCACTATTCTTTTGTGGCCCTTGTGTCCAAGACTCTGTCATGTTGAGCAGTGTTGGTAGCAGCAAGATAGCACACACAACAGGGGATAATACATTGGGGTACCCAGGGAATAGGGGCCATGCAGGTCTGTGTCATGTACAGTACACAGGTGTGTGTGCAATGTTCTTTCCCTTTAAAAGCCCTTTTGTTGGTGAGTCCTGCAGCTCCTTGCCTCTCAAGTTGTGTTACTCTTCCCACCAACTCTGAATGTATGTGTCTTCACCATTTTGCACTTTTGGTTTCCAGCACAGTGGAAGGCAACAGTGATCTTCCTTTGGCAAGTGGCTTCCAATCAACCCTTCAACATGTTGATGAGCCCCTTAACATCCAAATTCCTTTCCTGTAGCCCTTCCTGTAAACCCATTAGACCTCGCATGTCCCCAGGTATACACCTAAGCCATTTAGATGCACATGCATCTGCCTACCTTTCCTCCCCAGCCTCTGGAATGTGAGGTGACTATGCCAGGTGTGGTCACTCACTGCACGCTCATTTGAACCCAGGGTGCTCCTGACCATGGACAAATCCTCCTTCTGCATGACACTCTGACAAGCCATGCTCTATTGTATTTCCCCACCTTTCAGATACTGTTGCATCCCCTTCACAACTGTCATCTATTCCCACCCCCCACTTTGAAGACTAATTCCCATGGCGTGGCCACCTCTAGCCCCTGCCATTCCATCCTACTAAATTTCTTTTCCCTTAGTTTCTGTGGTTGGATCTAGTGGACTGACTGTGGTCTAACCTATTGACATAACTAAATAGTGCTGGAAAAGAAGTGCCCAGACACTTGACTGGTGGCTATACGTTTCCTCAACCATATAGCCCTGCACCCGTGTATTTTACACTATGAAGCCACGGGACTGACCATAACACACTTCCATGACAGACCACCTGACCAACATCTCCCCAAGTGGATGCTTAACTGCTGGACTGGTATCAGAGGCTGTCTTTGATTTACTGTGCCAGGACTGATGTTATTAAGAAGGGAGTTCCAGTTGAAGTTTTTTTCCCAGCAGAAGTGAAGTGAAAAATATATTTCCTGTGTGATTCTGAGGGGCCTTTGCAGGTGGTGGGGTTCCCATACATATGTTGTGTTTGGCCTTCAAGCTTGTACGGGCTGAAGGTTTGGTCAATGCTATCAAAGGAGGGTTTGGGAAGTTCCTACAATACATGTTGCAGTTGTTGCACACTAGCAGTGTGCATTAATGGTAGAAGGGGAGAGTATTTAAGTTGGGGTTGGAGTAGTAATAAAGCAATATACTTTGTTCTGAGTGGTGTCAACTTCCAGAATTATGTAGACCTATGAACTTTCCATACTCCAAGCTATTCCCATCATTGCTAAGCCTGAGTATCATCATGGTAATTAGTCTGGTTTGATGCAATGCTTGAAAAATTTGTGTAAAATGCATTTCTTAGTTTTTTTGGAAGGACCAGTTATATCGATAATTGCAAGTTATTGTAGGCTGTGATGTAATGGCAGCTTCTTTCTTTCAGTGGTTAGTGCTGCTGCCTCACAGTGCCAGGGACCCAGGTTTGATTCCACCCTCGGGCGACTGTCTGTGTGGAGTCTGCATATTCTCCCTGTGTCTGTGGATTCTGCTGGGTGCTCTGCTTTCCTCCCACAGTCCAAAGATGTGCAGTCTCATTGGATTGTCCATGCTAAATTACCCATAGTGCTCAGGGATGTGTAGATTAGGTGTGTTAGCCATGGGAAATGCAGGGCTACAGGGAAAGGGCAGGAGGATGGGATGGGTCTGGGTGGGATGCTCTTTGCAGGGTCAGTGTGGACTTGTTGGGCTGAAAGACCTGTTTCCACACTGTAGGGATTCTACGATTCCATGACCCCCCGATTGATGGATGCCTGCATAGACTTAACTGAAAGTATTAGATTACAGGAGAATATAGACAGATTGGAAGATCAGTGGCAGATGGAATTTAGCCCTGATAAGTGTGAGGTGATGCACTTGAGAAGTAACAAGACAAAGGAGTACTCAATAAATGGCAGGATACTAGGAAGCTCAGAAGAACAGAGCAAACTTAGGATGCTTGTCACAGGTGGCAGGACAGGTTAATAAGGTAGTTAAGAAAGCATATTGCACTTGCCTTTATCATTGAAGGCATAACTTATAAGAGTGGGGAGGTAATGTTGGAGCTGTACAGAATTTCGGTTAGGGCACAGCTGGAGTACTGTGTGCAATTCTAGGCGATGCGCTATAGGAAGGATTTGATTGTACTGGAAGGGATGCAGAGGAGATTCATCAGGATGTTCCCTGGGATGGTGCAGTTATAAAGGGTGGATAAGCTTAGGTTGTTTTCTTTACAGCTAAGAAGATTGAGGGGTATCTGATTGAGGTGTATAAGAGGGGCATGGACAGGGTGGATAGACAGCAGCTGTTTCCCTTAGTTGAAGAGTCAATAACAAGGGGACATAATTTTAAGGTGAATGACAGAACGATTTAAGGGAATTTAAGGAAAAACGTTTTCACCCAGAGGGTGGAATCTGGAACGCACTGCCTGGGAGAGTAGTTGAGACAGGAAACCTCACAATCTTTAAAAAGTACTTCGATGAACACTTGAAATGTTGTAACATTCAAGGCAATTGGGACTAGTGCTAGAAAGTGGACGAGTGTAGAATGTATAAAATTCTAAAAGGTTTGGACAGATTAGATGTAGGGAGGACATTTCTCCTGTTTGGGAGTGTAGAACCAGGGGTCATGGAATAAGGATAGGGGGTAGGCATTAAAGACTGAGACAAGGAGAGGGTGGTCAAACAGTGGAATTCACTATCTTAGAAGGGTGTCAAAGCTGGATCACTGAGTATAGTCAAAAAAGAGATTTATAAGTTTTTGAGTTTTAAAGGCATCAAGGGGTATGGAGACAATGTGACACCTACAATCCAACCCCCCACCAAAGGGATATATCCCTCCTCATCCTTATCTGCCATTCTTAGGGGCTGTTCACTCCACGATTCCCTCAAACGCTCCACACTCCCCACCAACCCCATCACCCCGGCACCTTTCCCTGCAACTGCAGGAAGTGCTACACATGCCCCTACACCTCCCCCCTCACCTCCATCCAAGGCCCAAAGCAAACTTTCCATATCAGACAAGGGTTCACCTGTACATCCTCCAACCTGGTCTACTGTATCTGTTGCTCCCTCTACATCGGTGAGACCAAGTGCAGACTTGTGGACCGTTTCATATGCGATAATTGACTACACCTTCTGGTCGCTAACCATTTTAACTTCCCCTCCCACTCCCTTGATGACAAGTCTGTCCTGGTCCTCCTCCAGTGCCAGAATGACGCCAAACACAAACTGAAGGAGCAACACCTCATATTCCGCCTCAGGAGCCTACAGCCCGATGGCCTGAACATACAATTCACCAGTTTTAAAATCTCCCCACCCCTGGCTTTATTCCATGTCCAAACCTCCTTCTCATCCCTGCCTCCTTGACCTGACACGACCTGTCCATCTTCTCTCCCACCTGTCCGTCTCACCCTTCCGCTGACTAATACCCAATTCCCCCCTACCTGTATCCACCTATCACCACCCCATCTACCTTTCCCCAGCCCCACCCATCCACCCCCCCACCTCCTTGACCTGACACAACCTGCCAATCTTCTCTGCCACCTATCCACCCATCCTTCATACTGACCAATCCCCACCACCCGCTATCTGCATTCACCTATTACCATCCCACCTACTTTCCCTCAGCCCCACCCCTCCTCCCTCTGTTGATTTCCCAACTCCCTTCCCTCTCCCCAGTTCTGAAGAAGGGTCCCAACCGGAAACATTGATTTTCCTACTCCTTTAATATTGCCTGACCTGCTGTGTTCCTCCAGCTCCACACTGTGTTGAAGATGCCAGTTTCCTCTTGTCTACCATATCTGATCAAACATCAAGAACCATATAAGGCACCTCCAGGCTGACAGTGCTTGTCTGAGTGCACAACAGCCTTTAAAGATGGCACTGGCACCAAGGATGCCAGGAAATTCTGTGATATCCCAGCCGTGATGAATTATTCCAGAAACAGCACAAGGTAATATGGGGCTAGAACTAGATGAGAGGGACCTGTAGCAGTGGAGTAATTAGTTAATAAAGTGAGTTTGGTAAGAAAGAAAGAAAGCCAATTTTGTCTCATAGCTATAAAGCCTCTGTAAAACTTTATGCAATCTGGACTTAGTTAAATAAAGTCCCCAGGACACGATGGTATCTACTTCAGGATGTTGAGAGAGGCAAAAGAGGAAATTGCTGGGGCCTTGACCAAAATCTTTATATTCTCACTAGCCACTGGCGAGGTCCTGGAGAACTGGTGAATGGCTAATGTTGTTCCTCTGTTCAAGAAGGGAAATAGGGATATCCAGGAAACTACAGACCAGTGACTCTCACATCAGTAGTTGGGAAGTTACTGGAGAGAATTCTTATGGGTGGTATTTATGACATTTGGAAAAGCATGGCCTAATTAGGGACAGTCAGTATGGCTTTGTGCAGGACAGGACATGTCTTACTAACTTGATTGAATTTTTCGAGGAAGTGACGAAGGTGATCGATGAGGGTAGAACAGTGGATGTTATTTAAATGGATTTTAGTAAGGCTTACAATCGGCCTATCCAGAAGATTAAGATGCATGGGATCCACAGTGACTTGGCTGCGTGGATTCAGAATTGGCTTGCCTGTATGAGACAGAGGGTATTAGTGGAAGGGTATTTTTTAGGCTGGAGGTCCGTGGCTATTGGTGTTTCATATGGATCTGTACTGGGACCTCTGCTGTTTGTGATTATATATAACTTACTTAGATGAAAACATAGATTGGTGGTTTAATAAGTTTGCAGACTATACAAAGATCAACGGAGTTGTGGATAGTGTATAAGGTTATCAAAAGGATACAGCGGGATATAGATCAGTTGCAGATATGGACAAAGAAATGGCAGATGGAGTCTGCTCTGGGTAAGTGTGAGACGCTGCACTTTGGGAGATCAAACGTTATGGAAAAGTATACAGTTAATGGCAGGACTCTGAACAGCATTGATGTACAGAAGGATCTTGGGGTTCAAGTTCATAACTCTCTGAAAGGAGCCACACAAGTAGACAGGGTGGTAAAGAAGGAGTCTGGCATGCTTGCCTTTATTGGCCAGGGAATTGACTACAAGAGTCAGGATGTCATGTTGCAGCTTTGTAAGACCTTGGGTAGGCTACATTTAAAGTATTGCGTTCACTTCTGGTTTCCACATTACAGGAAGGATGTGGAGGCTTTGGAGAAGGTGCAGAAGAGGTTTACCAGGATGCTGCATAGATTAGAGGGTATGAGCTACAAGGATAGGCTAGAAAAATTCAGGTTGTTTTCTGTTGAGAGGCACAGATTGAGGGGAGTCTATAAAATCATCAGATGCATAGATAGGGTTGAAAGTCAGAATCCTTTTCCCATAGTAGAAACGTCTAATACTAGGGGGCATGCATTTAAAGTTAGAGGGGAAAATTCAAAGGAGACTTGAGGGGCAAGTTTTTTACACAGAGAGTGGTAGGAGTCTGGAATGCATTGCCAGGAGTGGTGGTGGAGGCAGATACTTAGGGGCATTTAAGGGACTTTTAGATAAGACCATGAATATGCAAGGGATGGAGGGATATAGATCAATGGCAGGCAGAAGGGAATGGTTTCATTTGGTGTCATGTTCGGCACAACATCATGGGCCGAAGGACTCGTTCCTGTGCGGTACAGTTCTATGTTCTAAGATTCAGTCCAATATTGTGATAGTTGCTGTTGCAGCATGTTGTATATTTAATTTATGGCTGTGCCTACTTTCCAAATCAGGATTTGTATTGCTCGAGGAAAAATAGACGGAGACACCATGGCGTTTTTTCATGTATAATATTCGACACTGGCAAGCTCATTGGAAGATTATATGCATAGTAATTGGTTAACCAGTGACAGGCTGGCTTAGTTACAAGGCTTCTAGGTCAAATTCCACTTCTGCAGTTACAACCATAAAGGAAATGGGTGGGTTTTATGTTTGTTAGGTCTGGAGACCTACAAGTAAGTGATTCAACTCATTAACATATTCCAGTTTACACAAGAAATGCCCCAAATTCTCCTGCTAAACTTTTCATACTTAAATAATTTTTCTAAAGCCATTAAAATAAACACAGTAGAATGCATTTGCAATAGATATTAGTGTGCCATCAACTTCTGTCTACATTTTTTGAGAGATAACATTGAGATTTTTGCTCAACTTAGAACTGTGGAATGAGATATATCAAAAGTTCAATAGACTGCTTTACTATAGCTACTTATAAAGACGATAGCATTTGATTCACCTCACAAAGGGTTTGGTAAAATTGTTGCTACCTTAATCAAGGTTTCCCTCAGTAGTTTAGCACGGGGTTCATAGTTAACCAGTAGTTTCCATAATCTGACCATTTGTGTTGGAATGAAAAATAAAAACACCAAAATTTGCTGCAGATAAATTATGCAGGCTCATGTTTCGATAATTAATGCCTCAACATTACTCCTTCCATTTTCTCAGGTTCTAAAAAGCAGAAAAAAAATGTTGCCACACCACTGCTTACCAATAAAATATATTTGTTACGTTTATTTAACTGTGGATGGAGTACCCAATGGTACACAGTGGCAGACTGAAACTAACCATAAGTTATGATAATTACAGTGATCCTGAGATACTTAAGAAATTGTCCTTAGTGTCTATGCTAATACAGTCAATAAATTGCAGTAAGAAAACATAGGCCCCATGTCTGAAGAAGAATCATACCAGACTCTGAATGTTAAGACACTAAGACCATAAGATAAGGAGCAGAATTAGACCATTTGGGCCATTAAGTCAGCTGCAGCATTTGATCATGGCTGATGTATTTCTCAAGCCCATTCTCCTAACTTCTCCCTGTAACCTTTGATCCCCTTACTAATCAAGAACATACCTGTCTCTGTCTTAAATACACTCAATGTCTTGGCCTTCTGTGGCAATGAATTCCACAATTCTCCGGCCTTTGGTTGAAAAATTCCTCCTCATCTCAATTCTAGAGGGCAACCTGAGGAATTCATTGCCACTGGAAGTAGTTGATGCCAAAACATTGAATGTATTCAAGAGGCAACTAGATATAGCACTTGAGGCAAATGTAATCAAAGGTTATGGGGAGAAAGCAGGATTAGGTTATTGAGTTGGATGATCAGCCATGACTGTGAAGAATGGTGGAGCAGGCTTGTAGGGCCGAATGGCCTCCTTCTGCTCCTATCTTCGAAGCTTCTATCCCTTCACTGTGAGGTTCAGCCTGCCCTAATATCCCAGACTCGTCTATTAGTGGAAATAGCTTCTCTATGTTCACTCAATCTAGGCCTCTCAGTAACTGTAAGTTTCAATCAGATCTTCCTTCATTCTTCTAAACTCGATGGAGTACAGACCCAGAGTCCTCAACTGTTTTACGTATGACAAGCCCTTCATCTCTGGGATCATTCTTGTAAACCCACCCTGGGCACCTCCAAGGCCAACACATCCTTCCCGAGATATGAGGCCCAAAACTGCTCACAATATTCCAAATGAGGTCTGACCACGGCCTTTTACAACCCCAACAGTACACCCCTGCTCTTGTATTCCAGCTCTCTTGAAAAGAATGCTCTTATTTCAGTTGCTTTCCTAACTCCAACTGTATCTGCATGTTAACCTTCGGGGAGTCTTGAACTAGGACTCCAGGTTCCTTTCTGCTTCAGATTTCCATAGCCTTTCCCTATTTAAGAAAAACACTATGCCTCTATTCTTCCTACCAGAGTGTATAACTTCACACCTTCCCACATTGTAATCCATCTGCTATTTCTTTGCCCACTCTCCCAGCCTGTGCAAGTCCTTCTGCAGCTTCCCTGCTTCCTCAATACTAACGATCCCTCTATCTATCTATGTATTAGCTACAAATATAGCAACAATGTCCTCAGTTCCTTTGTCTAGATTATTAATGTATAATGTGAATAGTGTGGTCCTAACACTGACACCTGCAGAACTCTATTAGTCACAAGCTGCCATCCTTGTCAAGACCCCCTTCAACCCTACTATCTGCCTTCTGCCAGACAGCCAATCCTCTATCCATGCCAGTACCTTGCCCCTAACACTATGGGTTTTTATCATATTTAGCATATTTATCATACATATTACTCCTATGCAGCACCTTATCAAAGGTCTTCTGGAAATCCAAATAGATCACAACCACTAGCTGTCCATTGTCTTTGCTTGGTACCCCCTCAAAGAATTCTAACAGATTTGTCATGCATGACCTTCCCTTGATGAAGCTGTTCTGACTCAGCCCTATTTAACCATGTACTTGCAAGTACTCAGCAATCTCATCATTAATAATGGACTCTAAAATTTTACGAATGACCAAAGTCAGGTTAAATGGCCTATAATTTCCCATCTTCTGCCTACCTCCCTTCACAAATAAGGATGTTATAATAGCCATTTTCCAGTCCTCTGGGACCCTTCCTGACTCCAGTGACTCCTGAAAGATCATCACCAATGCCTCCACCATGCTTCGCTTCCATAATTGCTGTGTGTAAAAGTTTTTTTCACTTCATTTGAATCTTTTACCAAACACTTCAAAATAATGGTTTTTGATTACTTCATGAATGGGAATAGCTTTTTCCCTATCTATTTTGTCAAGACCAGTCATGATTTTGAAATCTTCTGTCAAATCTCCCCTTAGCCTTCTCTTCTCCAAGGAAAACATTCCCAACTTCTCCAATCTATCCCCATAACTGAAGTGCCTCATCCCTGGAACCATTCTTGTAAACCTCTTCTGCACTCTCTCCAATGCATTCACATCCTTCCTGTAATGTGACACTTGGACCTGTACATAATATTCGAGCTGAGTTCAAACTTGTGTCTTAAATGTGTTCATCATAATGTCATTGATCTCGTACTCTATGAGAGAATAATGAAGTCTAGGATACTGTATACTTTATTAACAGCTTTCTCTACCTGTTCTGACACTTTTAATGACTTACGCACATGTACATATAAATATACACACAGGTCTCTCTGCCTCTGCAACCACTTTAGACTTGTATCCTTTATTTTGTACTATCTCTTCAAGTTCTTTTTTCCAAAGCACATCAGCTTACACTTTCTGCATTGAACCTTATCTGTCACCTATCCATGTACTGCACCATCATCCTCATAGTTTAAAACTCTACCAGGATTTGTATTTTCCACAAACTTAGAAGTTGTTTTTTCCTTTGCACACCAAGATCTAGATCATTTATATGTATCAAGAAATATAAGGGCCTAAATACTGGTCCCTGGGAAACTCATTACAAGTCACTTCCTCCAGCTCAAAAAATACTCACTAGCCATTTCTCTTCCTTTCCTATCTGTCAGCCAGTTTTGGATCCATGGCGACACTGTCCCTTTGTCTGCTGTGTAGCACTTTTGAAAGTCAATGTATGCCAAATCAAAAGTCTTCCCCTCATCAATCCTCTCTGTTAACTTTTCAAAAAACTCAGGCATGTTAGGAAAACACAATTCTTTCCTTCACAAATCCATGATGACATTTCTATATCAAGCCACATGTTTCTATGTGACTATTAATTATCTAGAATACTTGTTTCTAGAAGCTTACCCACCACCAAAGTTAAACTGACTCGCCTATGATCGCTTGGCTGATCTTAACAACCTTTTTTTGAACAAAGGCACAACGTTTGTAATTCTACAGTTTTCTAGCACCACCCCTGAATCCAGGGAAAATTGAAAGATAATTGCCAGCTTCCAGTTGCTACATTCATTTCCTTTTAATATCCTTGGATGCCTCCCATCTCTTTCTGGTGCTTTACAACTTTAAGTACAGCTATCTTATTCAATATCTCCCCCTTATCAATTTTAATCCCTTCTAGTGACTGAGTTTTCTCCTCTATTACTACAGCTTGAGAAGAACCTGCATTATATTAAAATGATGAGACAATGTTTTCGTTCAAAACCTCAACCATGCATGTTGCCTCTAAATATAAATGCCCTTTTTGGTCCATAGTTAGATTTAATCCTCCTTTTACCACTATTTTAGTATTGATGTGATTACAGAAGGAATTGGGATTTCCTTCTACGTTAACTGCCTGTATGTTTTCATAATTCTTCTTTGCTTCTCGTATTTGTTTTTTAACCTGCCTTCTCAACCTTCTGCATTCAGTTTGGTTCTCAGCTATATTTACACCTGTTATATGCATACCTTTTCTTCTTTAACTTAATTTATGTCCCCATTGTCACCAGGGAACTCTGGATTTGTTTATGCTACCTTTCCCTTTTGAGACAATAACCCTTGGCTGTTCCCAAACCATCTCCTCTTGACACCATCCAGGAAAAAGCACCTTGCTTGATTGGCACCATATCCACAAACATTCACTCTTTCCACCAATTGTGGATGTGCAGTAGCAGCAGTCGGTACCATCTACAAGATGTACTGCAGAAATTCACATTATATAGTACCTTCCAACCTCACAACCACTACCATCAGAAAGGGCAGGATCAGCAAAGACATGAGAACACTGGCATCCACAGGTTCTCCTCCAAGCTGGACACCGTCCTGACTTGGAAATATTGCCGAACCTTCGGTATTATTGGGTCAAAATCTTGGAGATCCTGCTCTAAATGCATTGTGAATCTGCCTACAGCAAATGATCTGCAGTAGTTCAAGAAGGTAGCTCACCACCATCTTCTGAAGGGTATCTGGGGATGGACAATACATGCCAGCCTAAACAGTGGCACTCACATCTCATGAATGAATGTAAAAAAATCTAGAGCCCTCCCTCCTGGATCATCAACCACACATTCATCAGGCTTACCTTTCTATTTCTACTCACATACACATGGTACTAGGAGTAATCTCTAGATTACTACTTTAGAGACCAAGCTTGGTCAATTGCAGGACCACATCTCCCTTCTTCCTACATCACTAGAACCAACATGCTTCACAATGTCTGTCTATATACTCTCCCACAGAAGAATGTCCTGCAGCTGTTCTGTGACATTCCTGGCCCTAGCACCAGGGAGGCAACAAATGATCCTGGAGTCATGTTGAAAACCCCAGAAATATCTCTGTTGTTCTATCTAAAGAATCCTACATCACTGCTCCACTTCTGCTCTTTCTCCTCTCTTACATAACTAGGACTCCCATGGTGTCATGGACTTGCTGTATTCCTTCATTGACATCTAGAATCAAAACGAGTTAGTGAGCAGAATCTCTGGGGACTCCTGCACTACCTGCCTGTTTCTTTTGAACTGCCCAGCAGTCGTCCTTCTCTGACTTCTTACCCCTAACTTGTAGTATGATGAACTCTTTGAATGTGCTATCCATGTAGTTCCCTGTCTCAAGGATACACCTTAGTGATTCTAACCGCTGCTTCAGGTCTGAAATCCAAAGCTCAAGAATGTGAAACTAGTGACACTTCCTGCACATGGTCTCGTCTAGATCACGAGAAGTGACCACAAATGCCCATATGCCACAGGACAGCATCCTGCTTAGCCGAGCTGCCTTGCCAAACTTTAAATTATACTTTTAAGTTACTTTACACTGTAACTTTAATTACTTTAACCTACATTAACCTTACTCTTCTACTATTAACTGAAAACTGGAAATTAGTGGAAAATAGAAACTCTTCACTATTAGTCATAAATCAGTTTCTCTCCCGTGCCTGTAAATTATTTTTCCCTGCACTAGTTTAGAAATTTACATTTTTATAAATTACTGGGGTTAAAACATGTTCCCTAACAGCAGCTGGTCAACAACTCATGACTTTCCTGTGATGTAATTCATGGATTTTTTTCTTGCCACCTTGCTCACTATCTGGCATCTGCTCACTCTCTGTCATACACCTTTAGATGCTAGTGACCATCTCTGTCCCACTCTTCTTGGTGCTGGTGACCTTCACCACGTCTTCATTTCTCCCACTCATTTGGGAGCTGAAGACATGTGTCTGGGCCCTCATCTCTTCTGTTCATTTAGAAGCTGTTGACCATCTGCAGGTCCTTCAGTTAGATATTTAAATGTCTGGACCTGGCTGGAATGCAGAACTTTGATCATTAGCTGTGGGATCTGCTGGATCTGTTCTAAGTCTCTTATGTAGCAGTATAGTCAGGTTTTGTGAGGAAGGTGAAAGGTGGGAAACAAAATACCCATCCACTGAACAAAACCATATATCCAATAATGGTCAAAAGCCTGTCTACACTAGCCCAATAATTAGGTTACGTTAGGAGTTCTCCATATCATCCATTTCTTTGGAGTTTCTGTGGATCATCTAGTGAAATTTCTTTTTCTGGACAATTGTGAGAAATGCTCTACAATTTAACTCCAAAAAGCACTTTCATGCCTGGCTTGGCAAATGTAGCTGAATACACCAGGCTACCTTACTATTAACAGGTAAGCCAACTTGCTATAATGAAGCAAGAATCTCCTGTCTCCTGTTTGGAGTACAAGCTAGTATTACTCTCATTGCTGGCTGTATGAGGGTGTACTCCTTCACTTCATAATGCAAATATTTCTAAGACACATCCCAATGAATTTGGAAAGAGTGATAGTTGGCTTCTGCCCGTAACTGGAAAAATGCCAGATAGTCTTCAGTCCATTTTTGCAAATTCACATAGGACATTTCCCTCCCCACATTGCTGCTGTTCGGCCCTGTAAATACTGAAAATTTTCCAGTGGAAGAAGGAAGACAACACAAAAAAGAAATGAAGCCAATAGCAGTGGACCATTGCCAGGCAAAATTTATGCAAACAACAAGACCCCCAAAAATCATGCAGTACAGAAAGAAACCATTCAGCAAACTGTGTCTGTACTTGTTCTTTCAAAGAGGTCCTAGTGCATGGATGACAATGTTAAATAGTCTACTGGATCAATGTAAAGTCTATGCAAGGACTGTGTAATCAAAAGGTATAATGGATTCGAAATATATGTTCAAATATAATTTTTGGAAAATGATTACTGTCATCGCACATCTACTGACAGCGCCTAAGGCTTCTACATTCAGATTATCTTCCTTCGTCAGAGATAGATACACCCACATCCCATGAGTGAATAAAAACAGAATTGTAATCTAAATAGAATGTAGTCTCTAAGTTAGAAATAATGTGGGAGGAAACTTTTTCCTAATAAATGTGGATTTTCCCAAACCTGGATATTAGTTGTACCAGAATAGATGGAAGATGCAGAATCCCCATCGTAGCAGATTCTGAAGGAATTGCTCAGGAAATTGAAGATTCCACTGTTCAATTCTTCCGTGCTTGGAACCCTCTCAAAGTATGCATTTAAATTCTGATAGAATTAAGTGAATAATTACTCATTAGGGTTAGATTATTAAATGCATAGGGCAGAATCTTGTATGGGTCTATGTGGGCTGTGGTGAGATTTGTGGCAGAATTGGACAAGAAGTCTGATGAGGCTAATTGTGACTTCAGTAACATTTTGCTGATTGGCAAAACGAGCTTCATGCTAGACAGTGGCAAATTGCCAATTAAGGGAGAATATAACTTATTTAATTTTATTATTGGCGCAACTTGCCTCAACAATTGTCAGATTCCTATCTTATTGAAAACACCAAATAAGCCAGAATACAAGAAATCTCAGAAATTAGTGTAGATACCTGGCAACTTCTGCTCACTGCTTGATCCGAAGGACCTCAGTGTTGGACATTGGGTATTAGCATCTCAGGACATGCTTCATGGGCACAGGTCACATGCACCAGGCTTCCACAGATATTGGTTTCTGATATGTTCCAGCCTCCAAAAACCCTCATGGTACATTGCCAATCCATTGTAGAACACTTTACAGAGTCATTCAGCACGGAAACATCCCTTCGGTCCAACTAGTTCATGATGAAAATAATCCCAAACTAAGCAAGTCCCACCTGCCTGCTCCTGGCCCATATCCCTCCAAACCTTTCCCATTCATGTATTTATCCAAATATCTTTTAAACGTTGTAATTGTACCCACATTCACCACTTCCTAAGGAAGTTCATTCCACATGCAAACCTCTCTCTGCATAAAAAATTGGCCTGTCATTTTTTTTAATCTCTCTCCTCTCACTTTAAAAATGTACCCCGTAGACTTGAAACTCCCCATCCTAGGAAAAAGACCACTGCAATTACGCCTATCTATGCCTCTCATTATGTTATTAACTTCTATCTGGTCGCCTCCCAACCTGCTACGTTACAGTGTGAAGTGTCCTGCCTTTCTTTATAACTCAAATCTTCCATACCCGGCAACATCCTGATAAAAACCGAAAGAACTGCGGATGCTGTAAATCAGGAACAAAAACAGAAGTTGCTGGAAAAGCTTAGCACGTCTGGCAGCATCTATGAACAAAAAAATTATAGCTAACATTTTGGGTCCGGTGACTCTTCCTCAGAACTGAGGGCTCAGGGTAGGTCACTGAGGAGTTCTGAGGAAGGGTCACCAGATCCGAAATGTTAACCCTGATTGTTTTTCTTCACAGATGCTGCCAGACTTGCTGAGCTTTTCCAGATAAATCTCTTTTGAATCCTTTCCAGCTTAATAATATCCTTCCCATAACTGGGCCACCAGAACCAGACACAGTATTCCAGAAAAGGTCTCACCAATGTCCTGTACAACCTCAACATGACTTCCCAACTCCTATACTCAAAGTACTGAGCAATGAAGGCAAGTATGCCAAATGCCTTTTTAACCGCCCTTTTATATGTGACACAAACTTCAAAGAATTACGCACCTGAACCCCTAGATCCCTCTGTTCTATAACACTACCCAAAGCTCTGCCATTAATTGTATAAGCCCTACTCACGTTTGTTGTACCAAATGCAATACCTCATATTTATCCAGGTTGAATTCCATCTGCCATTTTTCAGTCCATTGACCCATTTGTAATCTTAGAAAACCTTCTTCACTGCCTACTATGCCATCAATTTTGTTGTCATCCGCTAACTTACTAACCATGCCTCCTATATTCACTTTGGACTCTTATCTGTTTCTTCCCCAGGACCTAGCCACTATTCCTACGTTCCAGACCCGATCAGTCTCTGTCCCCAGCAGATCCGACACCTGTCCTCCCGCCTACCCTGACCTACCCTGAACAGTTTATCATTTACTTGGTTACCTTGCACCCTACCCACCTGGTACTCTACACCCTACACATCCCATCTACCCAATACCCTAGTCGGTGGCAGGAGGCAAAGTGTGATGGTTGCTTCTGTGATTGGAAGCCTATGTCCAATGGCATACCACAGGACTCCCTGCTGTTTGTAATGTACCTTAATGATCTAAATATGACTGTAGGATGTTTCATCAGCAAACTTTCAGATCTTTGTAGAAGGCAATCTATTTATTCCAGGTATTAATTTAATAAAACTTCTTTGAGCTCCTTCCAATGCATTAACATCCTTCCATCAATACCATGACCAATACGAGACACAGTTCTCCAAATACAATCTCACCGATGTCCTATACAACTGAAGCATAATCTCCCTCCTCTTGCATTTAAGTCCAGATCTCTCTGCACTTCAGAGCTCTGCAACTTCTCACCATTCCGACAATATGCTTCTTTTATATTCTTTCTGCCTAAATGGACAATTGCACACTTTCCCACATTGTATGCCATTTGCCAGATCTTTGCCCAGTCATTTGAAAGCTTCTTATGGACTCGTCACAACTCATTTTCCCACCTATTTTCACGACAACAGCAAATTTAGCTACCATACCATTGATCGCTTCATTCAAGACCCTTTTATGAATTAACAAGGTGTAGAGCTGGATGAACACAGCAGGCCAATCAGCATCAGAGGAGCAGGAAGGCTTTGAAGGCATATGAGTTGTTGAGGCCTTGGTACCGACTCCATGACACATTGTCATGACATTGTGCCAACTTGAAAAAGACCTACTTATTCCTACTCTCTGCTTCCTGTTAGCAAACCAACCCATCCATGCTAATGTGTTAGCCCCTGCACCATTAGCTTTTATTTTCTGCAATAACATTTGATGTTCAACCTTACCAAATATCTTTTGGAAATCTAAATACAACACGTTCACTGGTTCCAGTTTATCTACAACACAACTTGCTTCTTCAAAGAGCCCCAATAATTTACTCAAACATCATTTCCTTTTGACAAAATCATGCTGGATCCGTGTAATTACCTTGAACTCATCTCGGTGCCCTGTTGTAACATCTTTAATAATAAATCTGACATATTTCTTATAATTAGCCTGTAATTTCTTGATTTCTGCCTTCCTCACTTTTTGAATAAAGGAATTACATAGAACACAGATAGAACATAGAACAGTACAGCACAGGAACAGACCCTTTGGCCCACAATGTTGTGCTGAACATGCTGCCAAATTAAACTAATCCCTTTTACCTGCCCTTGGTTCATATCCCTCCATTCCTTGCTTATTCATATGCTTACTTAACAAGTCCCTTAAACGCCCCTACTGTATCTGCCTCCACCACCACCCCTGCCAGCGCGTTCCAAACTCCTACCACTGTCTGTGTCAAAAACATGCCCCTCACATCTTCATTTGAACTTTCGCCTCTAACCTTAAATGCATGACCCCTAGTATTACACATTTCAACTCTGGGGAAAAAAATTCTGCTGTCAATCCTACCTATGCATCTGATGATCTTATAGACTTCCATCAAGTCTTCCCTCAGCCTTCACCGCTCCAGAGAAAACATAGAACATAGAACAGGCCCTTCGGCCCTCGATGTTGCGCCGACCTGTGAACTAATCTAAGCCCACCCCCTATACTATCCCATCATCATCCATATGCTTACCCAAGGATTGTTTAAATGCCCCTAATGTGGCTGAGTTAACTACATTGGCAGGCAGGGCATTCCACGCCCTTACCACTCTCTGAGTAAAGAACCTGCCTCTGACATCTGTCTTAAATCTATCACCCTTCAATTTGCAGCTATGCCCCCTCGTACTAGCCGACGTCATCATCCTAGGAAAAAGACTCTCACTGTCATGATCTAATGATCTAATCCTCTGATCATTTTGTATGTCTCTATTAAATCCCCTCTTAGCCTTCTTCTCTCCAATGAGAACAGACCCAAGTCCCTCAGCCTTTCCTCATAAGACCTTCGCTCCAGACCAGGCAACATCCTGGTAAATTTCCTCTGCACCTTTTCCAATGCTTCCACATCCTTCCTGTAATGGGGCAACCAGAACTGTACGCAATATTCCAAGTGAGGCCGCACTAGCGTTTTGTACAGTTGCAGCATGACATCACGGTTCCGGAACTCAATCCATCTACCGATGAAACCTAACACACCGTATGCCTTCTTAACAGCACTATCAACCTGGGTGGCAACTTTCAGGGATCTATCTACCTGGACACCAAGATCCCTCTGCACATCCACACTACCAAGAATCTTTCCATTGACCCAGTATTCTGCCTTCCTATTATTCTTCCCAAAGTGAATCACCTCACATTTATCTGCATTGAACTTGATTTGCCATCTTTCAGCCCCATTCTGCAGTTTATCCAAGTCTCCCGGCAACCTGCAACATTCTTCCACACTGTCCACCACTCCACTGACTTTAGTGTCATCTGCAAACTTACTAACCCATCCACCTATGCTTGCGTCCAAGTCATTTATAAAAATGACAAACAGCAGTGGTCCCAAAACAAATCCTTGTGGCACACCACTAGTAACTGGACTCCAGGCTGAATATTTTCCATCAACCACCACTCTTTGCCTTCTTTCAGAAAGCCAGTTTCTGATCCAAACTGCTAAATCTCCCTCAATCCCATGCCTCCGCATTTTCTCCAATAGCCTACCATGTGGAACCTTATCAAAGGCTTCACTGAAGTCCATGTACACCACGTCAACTGCCCTACCCTCATCCACATGCTTGGTCACCTTCTCAAAAAACTCAATGAGGTTTGTGAGACACGACCTGCCCTTGACGAATCCATGTTGACTATCTCCAATCAAATTATTGCTTGCTCGATGATTATAAATCCTATCTCTTATAATCCTTTCCAAAACTTTTCCTACAACAGATGTAAGGCTCACTGGTCTATAATTACCTGGGTCATCTCTACTGCCCTTCTTGAACAAGGGCACAACATTTGCAATCCTCCAGTCATCTAGTACTAAACCTGTAGCCAATGACGACTCAAAGATCAAGGCCAAAGGTTCCGCCATCTTCTCCCTAGCTTCCCAAAGAATTCTTGGAAAAATCCCATCCGGCCCAGGGGATTTATCTCCCTTCACACCTTCTAGGATTGATAACACCTCCTCCTTACTAACCTCAATCCTTTCAAGTCTAATAGCCCCTATCTCAGTCTTCTCCTCTACAATATTCTCCTTTTCCCGAGTGAAAACAGATGAGAAATATTTGTTTAGCACTTCTCCGATCTCCACAGGGTCCACACACAACTTCCCACTTCTGTCTTTGAAAGGCTCTATTCTTACCCTAGTCATCCTTTTATTCCCCACATACCTATAGAAAGCTTTAGGGTTCTCCTTAATTCTACCTGCTAATGACTGCTCATGTCCCCTCCTTGCTCTTCTTAACTCTCTCTTTAAATCCTTCCTAGCTAATCTGTAACTCTCCATCGCCTCATCTGAACCATCTCGTCTCAATGTCACATAAGCCTCCCTCTTCCGCTTAACAAGAGATACAATTTCTTTTGTAAACCAAGGTTCCCTTACCTTATCATCACTTCCTCCCGGCCTGACAGGGACATACCTATCAAGGACACGCAATATCTGTTCCTTAAACCAGATCCACATTTCAATTGTCCCCATCCCCTGCATTTTGCTACCCCATTCTATCCCTCCTAAGTCTTGCCTAATCACATTATAATTGCCCTTCCCCCATCTATAACTCTTGCCCAGTGGCATGTTCCTATTCCTTTCCATTGCTAAACTAAACGTAACCGAATTATGGTCACTCTCTCCAAAGTGCTCACCTACCACTAAATCAAACACCCGGCCTGGTTCATTACCAAGTACCAGATCCAGTGTGGCCTCCCTTCTTGTTGGCCCTTTGACATACTGTGTCAGGAAACCCTCCTGCACACATTGGACAAAAACCGATCCATCCGACGTACTAGAGTTATAGCATTTCCAGCCAATGTTGGGGAAGTTAAAGTCTCCCATAATGACCACCATGTTCCTTTTGCTCCTGCCCAGAATCGTTTTGCCGATCCTCTCCTCCACATCCCTGGAACTTTGCGGAGGCCTGTATAAAACTCCCAGCGGTGTGACCTCTCCTCTCCTGTTTCTGACCTCAGCCCATACCACCTCAGTAGACGAGTCCTCGTCAAAAGTTCTTTCAGCCACCGTTATACTGTCCTTGACTAACAAAGCCACACCTCCCCCTCTTTTACCACCTTCCCTGATCTTTATGAAAGATCTAAACCCTGGAACCCGCAACATCCATTCCTGACCCTGCTCTATCCACGTCTCCGAAATGGCCACAACATTGAAGTCCCAGGTACCTATCCATGCTGCAAGCTCACCTACCTTATTCCGGATACTCCTGGCGTTGAAGTAGACACACTTCAAACCAGCTTGCTGTCTGCCAGCACACTCCTGTGATGGTAAAATCCTGTCCATGTCCTCCCTACTCTCATCCTCCTGTGTACTTGAACTACACCACAGGTTCCTATGCCCCTGCTGAGCTAGTTTAAATCCACCCGAATAGCACTAGCAAATTTCCCACCCAGGATATTAGTACCCCTCTGGTTCAAGTGAAGACCGTCCTGTTTGTAGAGGTCCCACCTTCCCCAGAATGAGCCCCAGTTATCCATATACCTGAAACCCTCCCTCCTGCACCATCCCTGCAACCACGTGTTCAGCTGATATCTCTCCCTGTTCTTTGACTTGCTATCACGTGGCATGGGTAACAAACCAGAGATAACAACTCTGTTTGCTCTAGCTGTCAGCTTCCACCCTAGCTCCCTGAAATCCTGCCTTATATCCCTATCCCTCTTTCTACCTATGTCATTGGTACCTATGTGGACCACGACTTGGGGCTGGTCACCCTCTCCCTTCAGGACCACAAAGACACGATCCGAGACATCACGGACCCTGGCACCTGGGAGGCAACACACCAACCGTGAGTCTCTCTCGTTCCCGCAGAATCTCCTATCTGTCCCCCTAACTATGGAGTCCCCAATGACTAATGCTCTCCTCCTCTTCCCCCTTCCCTTCTGAGCAACAGGGACAGAGTCTGCGCCAGAGACCTGTACCCCATGGCTTACCCCTGGTAAGTCGTCCCCCTCAACAGAATCCAAAACGGTATACCTGTTATTGAGGGGAACAGCCGCAGGGGATCCCCGCACTGTCTGCCTGTTCCCTTTCTGTCCCCTGACTGTAATCCATCTACTTTTTTCCTGCACCTGAGGTGTAACTACCTCCCTGTAACCCATCTCAATTACCCCCTCAGCCTCCTGAATGATCCGAAGTTCATCCAGCTCCAGCTCCAGTTCCCTAACGCGGTTTCCAAGGAGCTGGAGTTGGGTGCACTTCCCGCAGATGAAGTCAGCAGGGACACTAGTGGTGACCCTTACCTCCCACATCCTACAGGAGGAGCATGCAACTGCCCTGACATCCATTTCCATTGTTCCGAATTCTAACAAACAGACTATTGGAAAAAAAAGCTAGTAACTTACTAAATCGGCGCTCAGAACCTTTTTGGTTAGAGGAGGAGGATGGGTGGGAGACACTACTTTAGTAGTGTTTCGGGTAAAGCAACCGCCCAAATATATTACCTCACTTACTCAACCGTCCCGTGTCTGCTCCTGCTCGACGCGCACTCCGCCTATTCACGAGGTAAGACCTTTATACTCCTGAAGCTCACCTTCCCAGGCTGCCCTCGCACCTCCTTCCGGACTCCCACCGCTGAAACGACTCTAATCTTCCAGCCTCTCCTTATAGCTCACACTCTCTAATCCAGGCAGCATCCTGGTAAACCTCTTTTGCACCTTCTCCAAAGCCTCCACATCCTTCCTGTAATGTGGCAACCAGAATTGAATGCAATACTCTTAAGTGTGAACTAACCAAAGTCTCATAAAGCTGCAACATGACATCCTGACTCTTGTACTCAATTCCCCAGCCAATGAAGGCAAGCATGCTATACGCCTTTCTTTACCACCCTGTCTATTTGTGTGGCTACTTTCAGAGAGCTATGGACTTGAACCACAAGATCCCTCTGTACATCAATGCTGTTCAGAGTCCTGCCATTAACTGTATACTTTTCCTTAACATTTGATCTCCCAAAGTGCAGCACCTCACACTTACATGCTTTTCCAAATACACGTAAATTCTATCCTAAGAATTCTCTCTGATAGCTTCCCAAACACCGACATGAGACTCACTGGTCCATACTTTCCTGGATTATCCCTATTTCCGTTCTCAAACAGAGGAACAACATTAGCTACTCACCAATCCTTCAGGATCTCTCCAGTGGCTAGTGAGAATACAAAGATTTTTGTCAAGGCCCCAGCAATCTCCTCTGATGCCTCTCAAGCCTAGGGTAGATACCATCGGGCCCTGGGGAGTCATCTAGCTTAATGCTCTGTAAAAGGCCTAACACCACTTCTTTCTTGATCTCAAAATGCCCTAGCATATTAGCATGCTCCATACTAATCTTATTATCCTTCTCCTGGGTGAATGCCATTGCAAAGTACTCATTTAGGATCTTGCCTACATACTCTGCCTCCAAGCACAAGTTCTCTCCTTTATCCTTGAATGGTCCTACCTTCTCCCTAGTTATCCTCTTATTTTTAATGTATCCAAAGAATGCTGTGGGATTCTTTTCAGCCATACTTGCCAAGGTCATTTCATGGCCCCTTCTTGCTCTCCTAATTCCCTGCTTGGGTTGTTTACATTAGCGACTTTCAAATCCAAAGGAATCATTCCTGAATCAAATCAGTTTTGGAAAATTAAGATCAACAAATCAACAATCTCACTAGTTACTTACTTTAAAATTCAAAGATGAAATCCATCAGGCCCTGGGGACTAGTCAACTCACATGCCCAACAATTTACAATTTATAATTTAGAGATAGTATTTATGATTATTTGGAAAAGCACAGTTTGATTAGAAATAGTCAGCATGGTTTTGTGAGGGGAGATCATGCCTCACAAGCTTTATTGAATTCTTTGAGGATGTAACAAAACACATTGATGAAGGCTGAGCAGTGGATGTGGTGTATATGGATTTTAGCAAGGCATTTGATAAGGTTCCACGTGGTAGGCTCATTTGGAAAGTAGGGAGGCATGAGATTCAGGGAAATTTGGCTTTCTGGATGCAAAACTGGCTGTCCAATAGAAGACAGAGGGTGGTAGTAGATAGAAAGTATTCAGCCTGGAGCTCGGTGACCAGTGGTGCTCCGTAGGGGTCTGTTCTGGGACCTCTGCTCTTTGTGATCTTTATAAATGACTTGGATGAGGAAGTGGAAGGGTGGGTTAGTAAGTTTGCTGATGACATAAAGGTTGGTGGAGTTGTGGACAGCGTGGAGGGCTGCTGTAGGTTGCAACGGGACATTGACAGGATGCAGAGCTGGACAAAGAAGTGGCAGATGGAATTCAACCCAGAAAAGTGTGAAGTGATTCATTTTGGAAGGTCGAATTTAAATGCAGAATACAGGGTTAATGGCAGGATTCATGGTAGTGTGGAGGAACAAAGGGATCTTAGGGTCCACCTCCATAGATCCCTCGAAGTTGCTTCCCAAGTTGATAGGGTTGTAAAGAAGGTGTATGGGTGTTGGCTTTCATTGGCATGGGAATTGAGTTTAAGAGCCATGAGGTTATGCTGCAGCTCTATAAAACTCTGGTTCGACCACACTTAGGATATTGTGTTCAGTTCTGGTCACCTCATTATAGGAAAGATGTGGAAGCTTTGGAGAGGATGCAGAGGTGATTTACCAGGATGCTGCCCAGACTGGAGGACAGGTCTTATGAGGAAAGGTTGAGGGAGATAGGGCTATTTTCATTGGAGCGAAGAAGGACGAGAGGTGACTTGATAGAGGTGTACAAGATGATGAGAGGCATAGATAGAGTGGATAGCCAGAGACTTTTTCTGAGGGTGGAAATGACTACTACGAGGGGGCATCATTTTAGGGTGATTAGCGGAAGTTATAGGGGAGATGTCAGAGAGTGATGGGCATGTGGAATGCGCTGCTGGCAGTGGTAATGGAGTTAGATACTTTAGAGACTTTTAAGCGACTCTTGGATAGGCAAATGGAGGATAGTAAAATGTAGGTATGCAGGGTAGTTTGACCTTAGTAGGATAATAGGTTGGGACAACATTGTGGGCCGAAGGGCCGTACTGTGTTGTACTGTTCTCTGTTCTATGTTACTCAGTACTAAGTCCCTGGTAATTGTAATTTTTTAAAAATTCCTCCCTCCCTTTTAGTTCCTGATTTACAGCAATTTCCAGGATGCTACCTTTATCTTCTCGAGTGAAGACTGAGGCAAAATATCTGTTCAATTCATCTGCCATCTTTTTATCCACATTACTAATTCCCCATACTCACTTTCTATTGGAGCAACACTTACTTTGTCAACTCTTTTCTTTCTTTTAAGTATCTGAAGACACTTTTCCTGTTTTATATTTTTGACTAACTTTATCTTGTGCTCTAATTTTTCCCTGCTTTTTAAACATTTAGTAATCCTTTTTTTATATTCTGTCCAATCTTCCGAACTGTCACTTATCTTCGCACAATTATATGTCTTTTCTTTGAGTTTGATACTAT
>JAHRHZ010000012.1:4703887-4729285 GCA_024137785.1 Ginglymostoma cirratum
GTCAGCCTTCCTGCTCCTCTGATGCTGCTTGGCCTGCTGTGTTCATCCAGCTCTACACCTTGTTATCTCTAGTATAGCCTACTCTGATGAGTGATAAAACCATATAAAGTTCAGATGATCAGAGGGATCTTGGTGGTCATGTCCACAGATCTTTAAGGCAGCTGGACAGGTGGATGATGTGGCTAAGAGGCATAAGGGATACTTGCCTTGATTTTTTTATAATTGCAAAAATATACTTTATTCATAGAAGGAAATCTTTATGTATATACACAGTTAATAAAGCCATTCCAATCTATACAGAGAATAAAATAAACACTGGATTTTGCCTTTCTCTATATTTACAATTAACCTCTTGGCATTTAGCTAAGACATCAGCAGGGTCCAGTTACTAATGGACCTCCCTGTTGTGCTTTGCCAGAAGGACCTTACACGGTGGTCTTTCCCCACTACGCCTTGCCGGCAGTTGCCCCAAGCTTTATTGCGTCCCTCAGCATGAAGTCCTGGACCTTGGAATGTGCCAGTCTGCAACACTCAGTTGAGGTCAACTCTTTCAACTGGAAGACCAACAAGTTTTGGGCAGACAAAAGAGCATCTTTCACCACGTTCATGGTCCTCCAGGCACAGCTGATGTTTGTCTCAGCGTGTGTCATGGGGAGCAGACCGTAGAGCACAGAGTCCCACTTCACGGAGATATTTGGGATGAACCACTGCATTGCTCTCCAGACTCCCCTTGCTTAGGCCCATTCCAGGAGGACGTGTGTGACAGTCTTGTCCCCTCCGCAGCCACTTCGAGGGCAGTGTACAGTGGTGCAGAGAGTCCAGGTGTGCATGAAGGATGTCACAGGCACAGCCTTTCTCACCACCAGCCAAGCAATATCCTGGTGCTGGTTGGAAAGCTCTGGTGATGAGGCATTAAGCCAAATGACTTTGCCAGTCTGCACAGGGAACCACTCGACAAGATTTACCCTCTCCTTTTCTCGAATGGTCTTAAGGACGCTATGTGCTGACCACTGCCTGATGGACTGGTGGTCAAGGGTGTTTTTCTTCACAAATTTCTCCATAAAAGATAGGTGATACGGGACGGTCCAACTACTTAGAGCGTTCCGCAGTACCAAGGCCAAGCCAATGCTTCGCGACACCGGGATCAGGTAGAACCTCAGTAAGTAGTGACACTTGGCGTTTACGTACCAAGGATCTACGCACAGCTTGATGCAGTCACACACAAGGGTAACCATCAGGGTGAAGGCAGCATTGGGAATGTTTCTTCCTCCCTTCATCCAATTCTTTATACATAATGTCCCTTCGAACTCAGTCCATCTTCGACCTCCGAATGAAGTGAAAGATAGCCCAGTTGGCTGCAGTGGTGCAGGTTCGGGAGTAGACCAGACCTGCACCACGTACAACAATACAGAGAGTACCTCACACCTGATGACCAGGTTTTTACCCATAATGGAGAGGGACCAGTGCTCCCATCTGCCTAGTTTCTGCCTCACTTTGGTGACATGCTCCTCCCAGGTTTTGGCACACGTCCCAGCCCCTCTGAACGAAATAGCCAGGAGCTTCAGTTAGTCTATCCTGACAATGAAAGGAATGAAGGATTAGTTGGCCCAGTTCCCAAAGAACATGGCCTCGCACTTGCCCATATTAACCTTGGCACCTGAGGCTAGTTCAAGCTGTTCAAGGGTCTGCTCACTGACTGCGGATCCGAGTGGAAAACTTTACATCATCCATGTACAGGGAGACTATGGCCTGCAGGCTTCTGCTGCTTGAAACAGTCATCCCTCTCAGGCTCAGATCCTTCCTGATGCACTCGTAAAAGTCTCTATGCAGCATCCAAACAAGGCAGGAGAGAGTGAGCAGCTCTGCCTGACAAATCCAGATCTGATTGGGAATGTCAAGGCAGTGAATACAAGAGTAGGGAGTGATAGAGCTGTATATCAGGATAGTTAGGCTACAGCTGGACTGCAGTTCTGGTCACCACACTTTAGGAAGGATGTGATTGCACTATAGAGCCCACAGAGGACATTCACCAAGATACTGCTTGGGTTGGAGCTTTTTCTAACAGTAGAGAAATTAGAGAAGAATACAGAAGTAAGCAAGTAGAATAAATTTTCTCAATCAATATGTAGATGACCCTACTAGAGAAGGGGCAAAACTCGATCGCCTGTTGGGAAATGAGGCAGGGCAAGTGACTGAGGTGTTAGTGGGGAAGCAATTTGGAATGGGTGACCATCATTCTCTTAGTTTTAAAATAGTTATAGAAAAGGATAGACCTTATAGATGTTTATAAAATCATGAGGGGCATAGATAAGGTATTGGCCAATGTCTTTTCCCCAGGATAGGGGAGTCCAAACCCAGAGGGCGTATGTTTAAGGTGAGAGTTAAAGTTCTAAATTGGGGCAATGCCAATTTTGATGGTATTAGAAAGGAACTTCCAAAAGTGGGTGGCTCTCAAAAGCAAGATAACGAGAGTTATCCTGTTAGTGTGAAGAACCACGCTGGCAGGGGTAGGGGACACTGGATGTCTAGAGATTTTGAGGCTCCGATCAAGAAAAAGAAAGAGGCATGTGTCAAATATAGACAGCTGGAATCAAGTGAATCTCTTGAGGAGTATACTTAAGAGGAAAACCAGGAGGGTGAAAGGGGGACATGAGATAGCTTTGGCAGATAAGATTAAGGAGAATCCAAAGAAATTCTACAAGTATATTAAGGGCCAAGGAGTAACCAGGGAGAGAATAAAGCCCCTTAAAGATCCACAGGCTATTTATGTGTGGAACCACAGGAGATGGGTGAGATCCTAAACAAGTATTTTGTATTAATATTTGCTGTGGAGAAAGACAAGGAAGGTGGGGAACTCAGGGAAATAAATAGTGGTCTTGAAAAGAATTCACATTACAGAAGAGATGCTGGAGGTGTTAAAAAGCATAAACGTAGTTAAATCCCTGGGAACTGATCAAGTGTATCCCAAGACACTGTGAAAAGCTGGGGAAGAAATTGCAGCACCCCTTGCAGAGATATTTGTACCTCCAACAGCCACAGGTGAGGTGCCGGAAAACTAGAGGTTGGCTAATGTTGTGCCATTATTTATGAAAGACTACAAGGAAAAGCCAAGGAACTACAGACTGGTGAGCCTGATGCCGATGGAGGATAAGCTTGTCGGAGGGGATTCTGAAAGACAGGATCTACATGCATTTGGAAAGGCAAGGCCTGATTAGGGATAGTCAGCATGGATTTGTTCATGGGAAATCGTATCTCACAATCTTAATTGAGTTTTTTGAAGAGGTGACCAAGAAGATAGATGAAGGCAGAGAGGTAGATGTTGTCTATATGGACTTTAGCAAGTCTTCTGACAATGTTCCACTTGGTAGTCTGTTCAGTAAGGTTTGATCACATTGGGATTCAGGGAGAACTAGCCAACTGAATACAAAATTGACTTGTTAGTAGGAGATGGAGGGTGGTGGTAGAGGGTTGTTGTTTAGAATGGAGGACTGAGGCCAGTGGAGTGCCACAAGGATCAGTGATAGGTGCACTGTTGTTTGTCATTTACATAAACGATTTGGATAAGAATGTAGGAGGCATGGTTAGTAAGTTTGCGGATGACACCAAAATTTTGATATGGTGGACAGTGAAGAAGGTTATCTAAGAGTCCAACGGGATCTTGATCAAGTGGGCCAGTGGGCTGAGGAATGGCAGATGGATTTTAATGCACGTGTTGCATTTTGGTAAGACAAACCACGGCAAAACTTACACAGTTAATAGTAGGGCCCTGGGGTGAGTTGTCAAACAGAGAGACTGAGGAGTGCAATTACATAGTTTCTTGCAAGTGGCATCATAAGTAAACAGTGTGGTGAAGGAGGTGTTTGGCATGCGTGCCTTCATTGAATATTGAGTACAGAGTTGGGACGTCATGTTACGGCTGTACAAGACATTGGTAAGGCCACAATTGTCCAATTCTGGTCACCCTACTCTAGGAAGGATGTTTTTGAACTGGAAAGTTACAAAAAAAATTTATAAGGATAGTACTGAGACTGGAAGGCTTAGGTTTTAAGGAGAGGCTGGATAGGCTGGGACTTTTTCACTGGAATGCAGGAGCTCAGGTGTGACCTTATAGGTGTTTATAAAATCATGAGGGGCATAGATAAGGTCAACATCTTTTCCCCAGGATAGGGGAGTCCAAAACCAGAGAGCACATGTTTAAGGTGAGAGGAGAAAGACTTAAAAGGGACCTGAAGGGTAACTTTTTCGCAAAGAGGTTGGTGTGCATACAAAACAAGCTGCCAGAGGAATGAACACAATTACAATATTTAAAAGACTTTTGGACAGGTATGTGGATAGGAAAGGTTTAGAGGGATAAGTGTGAAATGCAGGCACTTCTGCTTAAATTTAGGAAACCTGGTTACATGAAGATTTGGGCAGAAGTGTCTGTTTTCATGCTGTACATCTCTAAGGCTGAACAGCAACATTATTGAGGTGTACAAAATTACAGGGGGTATAGACAGTAAGAAAATATTCTCCTTAGTAGAAGAATCAATAAGCAGTGGTTATAGTTTCAAGGTAAAGTGCAGGAGGTTTGGGGGGATATAAGAAGGAATGTTTTCAACCAGGTTGTGGCAGGTACCTGAAACTCACTACCTGGAACAGCAGTAGAGGTGTGAACCACCTCAATATTTTCAAAGAATTTAGATGATTTCTTCAAACAACTTAGCATATAAAGCTACTGGCTAAGTGCTGGAAATGGGATTGCATAGGTGTTGATGACTAGCATGGACATAATGGGCCATAGGACCTCTTTCTGTGCTGTTTATCATTTATGACTGCACGAAGGCAGTGTGACCCACAATGCCACATACTTCACTGAGCAAGGATACAGGTCTCAAATTCACCCCAGATGGAGTGGGGACTGAGTGGTATTTTTGGCAATTACCTCATCCACACAGGCTACGCAGGCAACCAACCATTCTGTAAACCCCAAGAAGTCTGAGGTGATGGAAATTTTGCAGCTTCGAGCGACAGATCATGATGACAAATTCTCCAATTTCCTTTCTTCTCATGGCTGATGAGGAATTAATTTGCTGCCGTCACTAATTTCCTTTGGCATACATTGGAAGGGTTTGCAGATTGATATTTAAGCTGTTTGGTTGGCATTATGAACACTTGGCCATTAAGACTTGAATGTAATTTGAACCTGGAGATTCTTGCTCTGAAGCAAAGATGCTACCCAGTGTGCCAATAAGACATCAAATGATAATGTAAAACGATTACTGAAATTCACTTTGAGCAAGAGATGATTTTTCTTATTTCTCACATGAGCCATCTTATTATCCAAGGTTGCCACTTTAGCCTAGTCTAAATTAATCATAGTTGAGCTCTGTAAGCTCTTGAAAGCATTTAATCTTATTTCATACAAAAGACTTACAGACAGCAAGTGGCCTTCACCATATTTAAAAAAGCTGTACATGCTGGAAATCAGAAGCAAAACAGAAATTGCTGGAAAAGGAATCAGCAGGTCCAGCAGCATCTGTGGAGAGAAAACAGAGTTCATGTTTTGGGTCTGGCAGCCCTTCTTCAGAACTGCTTTCTGTCTATAGATGCTGGCAGACTTGCTCAATTTTTACTGCAATTTCTGTTTCTGTTGTCTTCATCTTATTGTTGTGGGCTGGATTCAAACTAAAAGCTGAGAAGTTAAAAGATAAGACACTCAGAGAATCTCTTGATTTATTTCTGATTTCCAAATGGAACATATCTCCTGTCAACATTTGGTTCCAACAAAGGGAAACAATTACATAAATATTTGTGTTTTGAATGAGCTAATTTGCCACAGTAATACTTTATGAATGTTAATATGTTCAGAAGTGCAATAGAGCATTTATTGTGAGTATTGATACGAACTTTGTACTCAAAGGGAGGCGATGGCCTAGCGGTATTATCACTAGACTGTTAATAACTAGACTGTTAATCCAGAGACCCAGATAGTGCTCTGGGGAACCTGGGTTCAAATCCTGCCATGGCAGATGGTGGAAATTGAATTCGATAAATATCTGGAATTAAGAGTCTAACGACGACCATGAACCCGTTGCCAATTGTTGGGGATAAACCCATTTGGCTCACTAATGTAGGGAAGGAAACTGCCATCCTTAGCTGGTCTGGCCTGTATGTGACTCCAGAGCCATATGTGGTTGACTCTTAACTGCCCTCTGGGCAATTCGGGATGGGCAATAAATGCTGCTTGGCCAGTGATGCCCTTATCCCATGAATGAATTAAAAAGAAAGAAACTCAATCGGAAAGTTACAGCTGGAGTGGTGTGAGGGATGTAGAAAGATGAAAAAAAGCTATTCAAAAGGGTCATTAGAACTAAAATAAATTGATAGTACTTTTGGAAAATTTATTATCATATTTTAGAATGAGTGCAGGTACATTACAAGAACAGAAAAAGCAATTTTATTGTCCACCAAAGTACAAAGAATAAAACAAACCAATACAGAAGTGCTGTGTACCAACACATTATTTGGATAAAATTTTGTATGATAACATTTTGGTAGTCAATGAGAAGGCCAAATAATTGGAGTATATTTAACAGATTACCAGTTTGGTTCCTCAAATAATTCAAACACCAATAGTCTGTCCTTTTCATCTCATTAGAATTTCCTATAGAGGATCTAGGGCAAACAGGCAGCCACTTTGACTTCTTCTAACGCCATCTGATATTTGATTATTTAGGATGATTTTAAACATGTTTTAACATTATCAGAAAGACAAATTCAAAATATTCACCTTGAAAGATTATGAGATAAATTGAACGCAACAAAAATGAAATATTCTGTCCATTCTTTGTTTTATCATTTTGTTTAACCTTCGACAGGAATAAGTTTTTGACTTTATTGATACAAATGTTGCACTGTGATATTTTCTATGATCAGCATCCTGGCGTTTACTGGTGCAACCCATACAAGAAGAATTACCTACTCCCACATTTCTTAGTAGTCTATCTACAGATTTTGGGATCCTCTAGGACTTGCAACAAATGCACTTAAACAAAATAACTAACCGTGTGTGGAACCAAAAGGCTTTACAAACCAACATTTTCAAAACAGGAGAAAATGATGGGTTGTTTCAGTATCACCTGTAATAAATATTCTACTTAAGCCTATTGGTATAATTATTATTACTATACGAATAGTATGATTGCAGACATTTCCCAAGTTCACATATTTCCTCCATCATATTTCAACTCATGTCATATCTGAAATATTCTAACAGAAACTCTTAAAACCGCAACAAATCACATATGTAAAAGAATAAATTGTCAAGCTTAAGCTTGGCTCAGTTCATTGAATTCTCTTCTTTGAATCAGAAGGCTGTGGATTTAAGCTCTGCTATACTTAACCGAAGGTCACAGTCAGTTCATGTTGTGCTGCTGCGTCAGAAGCGGCATTTTCAGATGATTTTTTATTTTGAGGCCCTGCTGTTTAGCCCGTTGAACGTACAAGTCATATGCGACTATTCAAAAAATAGGAATGAATTCCCTATTGTCTGCGCACAGGCAGGGCTGTGGTGTTCCCTTTTGGCACCATTGCTATTTTCCCTCTGGCATTCGCTAGATGCTAATCTCATCAATTGTCTTCTGCTCATCCCACCTAGTGTTGATCCCAACTAGCCAACCAACAACAACATTCCCCTTTCCACATTTCCTTAGAATGTCCAATCCTTTGTGAACAAAGTGAATGTCATCTTTGAATTTATTGTGGATACGACAGATCATGGCTTATAAATAACAACTCCTTGTGTAGTATTCAATTGTTCCATATTTGATTAAGTGAGTCTTTTTACTATTGATGTTCATTGTACTTCATTCATTAAGCCTGTGTGTGGACATGGAAAAATAAACTAAGCTGCAGAAAGAGCTAAAAGACAAAGCTGGAAGCATGGAATAAAGAACTGTGCATAAAACCTATTACAGACATGGAAACTCATATTGTTCCTACATGAATTGAGAAATAAAATATACAACATCCTGCCCCTTCCTGAACCTGCTTTGCCTGGCTGTATTTTATACCAATTGCATCCTTCAAACCTGCAGAAATCACTCTGTTTGCAATGTGGTCTTTATCACTAAATCTCACACTGTTCTGTCCATTTCCAGTTCATAGTGGGTTGTGCTTCCTTGTCATTTATTGGAAGCATCTGGTTGAATTTTAGCCTCTAGTCTCAACTTTAGTTTTAAATGCAATTTTTGATATATTTTTGATCTCGCTGATTGGTGTTCAGAAATCCTCTCAATTTGGTGGATATCTGGAGAAACTGTGATCTCTGCAGCATGTGCTATTTAGAAATAACGAAGAAAACAAGAGACAGTCTGTCAAGGCTGAACTCCACTGGAAAGCACTGGACAATTTCCTTTAACTTACTGTAAGTGCAGTAACCAAAAGGGCTTAAAAGATAATAAGAGGTGCACCTGCCAGTCAATTATTGCCCAATTTAGTATCCAGATACACATAAACTCGTGAGGGCGATTTTATGCCACCTTTTAAGGGGTCTAGTGGGACTCCGAGGAATTTGAAATTGTTATAGAGGGAGATTCTCAATTGGTACCAAATTGATTTTTAAAAAACTAAAGTCTGCCAAAATGCACCTCCTGACCTCATTTTTTAAAAAATTCTGTTTCTCCACTGTGTCCCTACCTGACTGAGAGTTTCTCACTGGCACCCTCACTTCTTCCCTCCTTCAGCCTTGCATTTAGATTATCAGTAATTTTAATCTTTGCAAGGATGACACACAAATTTGTGAAGCGTTGCATATTTTTATGAGCTGCCAGAGGAAGTGGTGGAGGCTGGTATGATTACAACATTTAAAAGGCATCTGGATGGATGTATGAATAGGAAGGGTTTAGAGGGATATGGGCCAAATACTGGCAAATGGGACTAGATTTATACAGGATATCTGATCGGCATGGACAAGTTGAAATGAAGGGTCTGTTTCTGTGCTGTACATCTCTATGACACTAATTACCACTCACTTTCTGATCTTTTCTCCAATTTCACTGTTCCATTGTTCCAACTTAACTTTTCCTTGCAAAGAAATGTTCTTAGTCCAATTGCTCGTCACTTTTGAAGATGTGCCATTGCACATTAGCTTTGTTCTCCCATCATCTCCATCACAAAGCCATCTCTAACCATTTCCTTATATTCCTCAATACTCACATTACCTAACCCTCCACCAAAGTCACTTCTTTCTGTTCTGATCCTTCCAGTTGCGACGTAACATTAACTCCCTTTCTCTCCACATATGCTACCTGATTGTTTTTATTGCAACTTTTCTTGTGGGTCCAACCCCATAAAATAACTTCCCAATTCACTTACGACTGAACTCCGAATTGTCAATTGCCCAGGCTTTACTTCTCCATCTGTCACATGTTAGTCTGTTTTAATTACTTCCTCAACTCTCTCTTGATATAATCCTTCCTCTATCATCAGGTATGGATCGTGAAATCCATTGTCACTATACACATACTGTTAAAGTGTATAAACAAGCAAAATCATTGTCAGCATTTTGTAATGGAATAATACATGCCAATTACCTAGTATAACCTCCTGTGTAACCCTCTTTGTGCATTTGCTCATAATTAGGGTTGCAATAAGCATTCCCAACATGGCTTCTTCCTCCTCATTGCTGTTCCGTCGACCCTGCAGGAGGAATGTAAGGGCAGTTGAACATGCGAAAGTCAGCTAGGAGTTGTGTGGTTCCATGAATTGTGCACTCAAATACATCCATTTGGGTGAGGTGGCCCACAATACCGAACTTCGGTGAAGTGTTAACATCTTCACAGTACTATTGTTGGGGGGATTTAATTTTCCTATCACTCTGTGACTCTGGAGTAGCATTGTTGAACCTGCAATTTTCTGATTCATAGTCAAATTCGACTTCCAATAAGAGGCCTAGCCTCGGTTTTGAGGTTCCAGTGCAGTGCTAAGTGAGTGCTACATTGTCAGAAATGACATCTTCCAGGTGACACATTAAACTGACCTCCACTCAGGTGGTTGCAAAGAGGAAGGAGTGGGGGGAAGGGGTTGCAAGCTCTGCTAAAGCCCTATCCCTTAACCAATATCATAAATAATAATTTTAAGTCATAGTTTTCACAACACTGAAAGATCGTCGGCCCATCCTGTCCGCACCCGTCATCAAACATCCATCTGTTTCAATCACATTTTATAGCATGCAAGTTCCATTCTTTCAAGCAGAAGTTGTTATTTGTAATCCTCATCTTTCTTCAACGCAAACAGGTACAAAATACCACACGAAAATAATCAGGACCAACAAAAGACATACAAGGCAACCCATTCCCAGTGACCGCTGAATGCCAACTTAAACCGATTAACTGCGCGCGCCCTGGCCGTTATATGGTGGAGAGAGTTTCGCGCGCACGTCAAACGACATCGGCCTTGGCGCGCGCGGCCGTCGGGGAGGAAAGCTGTCTCGTTTCTGGCGTCAGGAGCGAGAAGCAGCGAGCGGAGTGAGGAGTAGGGAGCGGGTGGAGACGATGGGAATCTGACTAATGGAATGCAAGTATGTTAAAATAGTCCCGCCCTCAAACCCTGGTCCAATGGGAGAGGCTGATGTTAGCGCGAGTCGTTTTCGGCTTGCTGTCCGTAGTCGTCGTGGTCTACCCTCTTTTTCTGGACGCGTTGGTGCTGTTGCCGCACCCACGTCCATGTATTTGTACTAGAGAGGCGGAGTTAAAGGAGGAGGGGTGAAAGGGAATATAGAGAGCAAAAGGAAAGAAATCGACTTTAGGGTAGCTCTTAAGGGGGTGGGGGAAGGTAATAAAGCCAATATCTTTACCGTTTATTGAAAAAAGAATCGATAACCTACGCGTCACCTCACGTAGAGACTGGCGACGGTGTTTCTCCAGTGGAAAGGTAGGAAGCTGCAGCAAAGGGTTGAGGAAGATTTTGCCGTTCAGTGTGAATCCAGCGACTGTAAACTGACGGCTGGTCGAGCTCCGCGTCACTTCGGTGTTATTTGTGGTGGCGGTTCACACTGGCGTTCTGTGTGGTTTTTTTTTTCATATTGCCTCGAACGGTGAACGTTTTCTTCGTCAATCGATGTTATTACCATCCATTTTCTTTCCCTCTCTCTACGGGCAACGCTGTATTTGTGCTTGTCGGCAACCATAATGCTCAATTCGTTTCGTGATCCCCGTTTATTTAATGTTTTAATTTTGCAACGAAAAAGAACAAAACCCTCCCCCATCGCGCGCGCACTCACGGCCCCAACCACTGCATCTTGCCCGGCTTCTAATATACGGCGTGTGTCAGTACTGCAATGTGAAATATGACAAGCTGCCTGATGTCGATAAACACAATCGCAGTGTAATAGATGTTGCAATCTAGGGGTCGAAGAGAAATAGCAACCCTTATGGACTGAATCAATTTAATATAACACGACCAGTGTAACTGTATTTGACAAGTGTTGCTGTTCGCTTCTGTGGACTTCATCCTGCCTTCCATATGATCGACTACCTTCAATGCTGCTGGTTCGTGTAATCTACCCATATTCTGATTTTATTGTTAAATATTCTGGACTAAATGCGTTTGTTTGTAACATCGGATACAGCAGCACTGATCTCCAGTTAAGGAAATGTTTGTTTTCAGCGCAGCCTGTGAACTATAAAGGACCCTGGAAAGGAACATGTATGTTCTGAAGGCAGTGTGTGATCTATGAAGAACGGTGGGATAAGGCTTGCTTCATTTTCTTTAGTTTTTCCGACCTGAGTCCATGTTCCTGCCGTTGGACATGAACGCGATCATCAATATTTAATTAAGTGGGTAGGCTTGGGGCACTCTGGAAAATCTGCTATTAGGTATTTCAATAGACGAACCATAACCAATCTTGTATAGTTGGAAGGTGTAAATCAGATGATAAAGGTTATATTCAGAGCAATCTTAAAATAAGGTTGCTTGATTCTTGAGGCTAGCTATTCCTTACTTCCTGCCGACCTTCCCCTCCCTCGTAAAATAAATACGCGACTTATATGACGAGCACCAAAAGAGAAGTAAAATTTGACCCGTATACTGTTACAGGGGAGGCGATGGCCTGGTGGTATTATCTGTTAATCCAGACACCCAGACAATGTTCTAGGGATAGGGGTTCGAATCCAGCCATGGAATTAAGAATCTAATGATGACCATGAAGCCATTGTCGATTGTCAGAAAAACCCATCTGGTTCACTAATGACCTTTAGGGAAGGAAACTGCGATCTCCAGTGTATGTGTGACTCCAGATCTACAACAATGTGGTTGAATCTGAACTGCCCTCTGGGTAATTAGGGATGGGCAATAAATGCTGCCTAGCTAGTGATGGCTTCATTCTGTTAACAAATTTTAAAAAAAATACTCATAGAAACTCCTGCACCACTTCTAAACCCTCCCCATTCAATTAAAGTCATGAAGGTCATGGATAGGGTAAATAGACAAGGTGGGGGAGTCCAAAACTAGAGGGCATAGGTTTAACATAATGGAACTAGAATAATTTATGATATCTGGTTGGTACGGAAAATTGGACCAGTGGGTCTGTCTCTGTCCTGTAACTCTCTGACTGTACAGCTTTTAATTACATTTTTAGGAGGAGGGTGGGAGAGGGTTGGAGGAAATTTTTTGCTTTCATTATCCAAGCTGAAAGACCATTCTAGATTTAAAATTTAAGTGGTTCAATCCTCAACCTAGCCTTTTTTAAAAACTATCTTTCTTTGTCTTGCAGCTATGGCTTAGTTTGAATGTTTATCAAAGTTAATTAATCTTTTCTGTGACACTTAGTATTTATAATGTTCTGCCTCATTGGCCTGTTGGTGTGTTTTTTTAAGCTTTCATAAACGAGCCTCCTAACGGTGGGCAGTGCTTCTAGTCTTTTTATTATGCTTTTAAGGCTCGCTCACCTTGAGCTGCATGACCAGAAATGAATAGAGAATTCAAGGTGTGGTTTAATTGGAGCACCATATAACTTCAACATGATGGCTTCTTCCTTGTCTGTGAATTGATACAGTTGTATCGTACAACATTAGATAAAGACTGAGGAGGAGCTGAATTTTGTTTCAGACAGATAAATGTTCAAGTATAGGCTCTTGCAGTATTTCCTGCTTTGAAACTGGAAGACAGTTTTTCAGCTTTCCTAGTTCCATTATCATGCTGACCACTTAATTTGTAGCTTTCTGCTGAAATCAGATTTGCGAGCCTTATTTTTTTAAGTAGACCAAATGGTTGTCTGGGAAGATTCCAGAGTTGTGGTACAACTAAAGCAGAACAGTTTGGTTATTTCAAATTATTTAGATGTAGTCTTTTTTTAAGGTTAATTTCATAATTCTCCTTTGCCATTTTCCTCCCAATGCGTCGGTTTGTTACCTCTCCATCTTACGTAAATAATGAATGAACCATGTTAGTGCTTCTGAGATCAGTTGAAACGAATGGAATGTGAGAAAGTTGTTTATAGCTCTAAGCGCTGCTAATTTTAATTTTAAAAGTATGTTTAAAGTATTAACTACAAAAGATCTCTATTACGCAAACATTTCTGACATTTTAAGATATTAAATTTTTTAAAATTTATGCTATGCAGATGGTACACTGAGCATAGTTTGGCAAATAATTAAGTTTGTAATTGCCCTCAGCAGATGCCTGTATGCAGCTTTAAGCTTAATCGTTTTAGCTAGGCCAGCTAGACCAAATACATGCTAGGTTTTGCTTTTAACCCTTTGCTTCCTGCCAAGTTGACTGTTAACAGTATTTAGCTATTACATTTGAGTACAGAAATAAGATTTAATTTTTAATATGTTGGCTATTTTAATATATTTGATCTGAATTGAAGGCATCAATTATAAGTTGTTTTCAGTTCAAAAGAGCTTGTCATTTTGTGCATTTACAGGAGACTGGTAGCTTGTTTCGTCTTCATCAAGCGTGTGCTTGTCTGTCCCTTTTGTGCATTTTCATTATTGTGTATTTGGGTATGCGGAAAGGCTGTTTGCTCTTCATCCAGCTCTGTGTGACATCTTGACTTTCTTACTGAATGTGGAATCATGCAGTACAGAAGAGGCCCTTTAGCCCATCAAGTCTGTACTGCCAAAAATACACTACTGCCTGCAGAAGTCCTACGTTTTTGCACTCGGTCTATTTTTTTTAAAAAAAATCATCAATATATAAATATATTAAGAGTTTTGTGCCTTAATACTGTTTTGAAGTGTCTGACTTATTTTTATTTGGGAGGGGATGATTTAGTACTTAGGATGGTTGCTGTAAGATCCCATGTATATCTAGCACATCCAGTAAATCCAAGCTCTTAGTGATTTCATTTGTGGGTCTTCACGTGACTGAAGACTCCAATGCAGAGTTGGTACGGATGTCCTTTTAGGAATTGCACTTGGTATTGCAGGATCTTCTTTGGCACGACCACATGTGGTATTTCGGAGGTTAGTACTGAAGCCAAGGACTAGCAAAGTACACCACTAAAACCAAAATGGATTTCTGCATTATAGTTTTACTTTCCTTGAGTTTTTAATCTTTAAAACATTCCGATTGTTTGCTCAAGCGTTTGAAATGATTACTTATTCAGCTTATTCATGTGTCTAATCCCCAAATAACTATTATAGCTGCTGTCTAGACTATTTCAAAAGACCTCTAATGCAGAATAGGGGACAAAATAATATTTTCTCAAGGGCTTTTTTAAACAGCAAAAAGTGTTCATGGGATATAGCCATTGCCAGGTCGGCACTTATTAGCCATCCCTAATTGTCTTGGAGAAGGTGGTGGTAATGAGCTGCTTTTTTTTTGAGCCATAGCATTCCTTCAATTTGTAGAGGCAGCCATAGTGCTGTTAGGAAGGAAGTTCCAGGATTTTGATCCAAGAATGCTGAAGGAGGAGCAATGCTATAAGACGAACTTGCAAGTTACGATTTTCTTGAGGTCTGCCTTTTCATTTTGGTGCAACATTTTGATATTTAAACATTTTAATTCAAAAACCAAACTGTTGAATTTGCAAACTTTCAAATGCCCCTTTTGTTATAAGGTATCAAAGAAATAAGTGACTCCTGGGCTGGTGGCTAGGCTTCCAACGTCAATTAGACAGGTTTCCTTCATTCATCTGTCTACCTTGTTGTCCTCCTTCAGATATTAAAGCATACTTGAGGCTTGAAATGTCACACTGTTCTGGATTGGCAAGATGCCCAACTTTTTGTGTTGCTTAAAACGTTTTAAAAAAACTTGTATCCAGAAAAGCACTTGTATAATCTTTTAAAGAATAAGCAAAGGGAAACAAACAAAAATCTGAATTGTCTTAGATGCCTCTAAGTTAAAATTTGCTTTCAAAACATTTATTGGGAAAACATAGAAGGGGATGAAAGCCAGTAGGAAAGATTTAATGTTTTACTTTTCTTTTTGATTATTGTTGTTGAGTACTTTGTAAATTTGAAAGCTAGGCCCAGAAAGAAGCTTTTTGAAGAGAATAAGTTTTTCATTAAAGAATTGGGAAAGCATACAGATTAGTAAACAAATGAAGAGGGAGCACTAGTAATGATATTACAATTACACGGCTCCTCTGTGGAACTTCTTTCTTACTGATGCTCTGTAGCTTAAGTTTGGGGGAAAAAAAGTCTTGTGCTGTCATTTCACTGAGGTGGCTTCAGGCTAATACACATCCAGCAACCTCATCTGAAAACTCTCGGAAACAAAAACAGAATTTGTTTGGAAAAACTCAGCAGGTCTGGCTGCATCTTTGGAGAGAAAGCAGAGTTGAAGTTTTGGATCTGGTGACCCCTTTTAAGAACTGAACTCTGCTCATATTTTAACAGCTGTGACCAATTTTACAATACCAGCTGAGATAATCCACGACAATCTTTTTTTTTAAAAATTATCAATTTTCTCTATCTCTCCATGTTAACAGATGTATCCTTTAATAAAGCTCCAGGATTTGCACTTTTATTATTCATGGGTCATACTATATGTGCTGAGTTTGATTGAAATTTGTCCGTTAGCTTTTAAAATATTTTGTTTACAGACAGAGTTGAACTATCATTGTTGAATGTAGACATAGGTAGCAATAATAAACTGTAAATGACATTTCCTGCAGGTGTGTTTCACGTGAGTACATGTTGGGTCTATGACTTTAGACGTATTGCAGGTTGTACCTTCCACTAACTGAGTTTACCTGCAATAATAGAACCTTAAACTATTTTATTACTGATCGGATAATTTACTAGTTACTCACCAATTGTTAAACGCCTCCCTGTACCAAAGCAAGAGCTAAGTACTAGAGGTTGAGAAGAGTATTAATAGAAAAAGGAGCATCTCTTTCTCATCCTCATTGAAATTTATAGTAAATCCAGGTGACAAAGTCAAAGCTAAATTTCAGTTTTATAATCCTGCTAAATCATTTTTTTTTTCACCTTGTGGGTGTTGCTGGCTGGTCAGCATTTATTGCCTGTCACTGGTTGTCCTTGAATGTGGTGGTGAGCTGCCTTCTTGAATCACTGCAGTTGATGTGCTGTACTGTAGCCCATACTGCCTTTGAGAGTTCCAGAATTTTGACCCAGTGACACTGAAGAAATGGTGATGTATTTCCAAGTCAGGCTGGTGAGTGGCTTGGAGGGAGACTTGCAATGGTGGTGTTCCCGTGTGGAAAATGTGGAGGCAATGCCCTAGTGGTATTGTCACAGGACTGTTAACCAAGAGACCCAGATAATGTTCCGGGGACTTGGGTTCGAATCCCGCCAAGGCAAATGGTGGAATTTGAATTCAATAAATATCTGGAATTAAGAGTCTAATGATGCCCGGAAATCCAGTTTCGATTGTCAAAAAGCCCATCTGGCTCACTAATGTCCTTCAGGGAAGGAAACTGCCGTCCTTACCTGGACTGGCCTACATTGACTCCAAACCCACAGCAATATGGTTAACGCTGACTGCCCTCTGGGCAGTTAGGGATGGGCAATAAATGCTGTCTGGCCAGTGATGCCCCCATCCCATGAATGAATAAAGGAGGGGGGAAAGATCTGCTCTTGTCCTGGATGGAAGTGGTCACGGGTTTAGAAGGTGCTGTCCAAGGATACTTGAATTTGCTGGAGTTGTGCTATTGAAGAGTAGTCAGTGCCAACATTCAGTGCTCTCAATAGATGCCAGTTGACATGGTAACTTATGACCCGTACATAGCAGTTGTCACTTGGTCAGTAAACATGAATGATCAAAGATTTTGATCCACTGGTACTGAAGGAACAACTATGCTATTCCACTTGAAGATAGTGATTGGCTTGGAAGGGAACTTGCAGGTGGTCCCACTATTTACTGTCTCTTACCTTCAAGATGGTAGTCATTGTGGGTTTGGAAGATGTCGTCTAAAGAGCCTTGGTGAATTTCTGCAGTGCATCTTGAATGGTAAGCACTGCTGCCACAGGTGTTGGATGGAGTGAATGGCACTACATTCGCAAAGAATTGAGTGGCTGCTTTTGTCCTGGATGGTGTTAAACTTGTTGAGTGTCATTGTTAATTCTTCTTCTTGTGTTTGGTAATTAATAAACTCTCTCTCTTTGTTAACTGACAGCCTGGTTAAATTGGCTCCTTTTACAAAATTTGGGCCTGGTAGAAAGTTAAGAGAAATGGAAGGGATCTGTTGTGTGTACCTAGAACATTACAGCGCAGTACAGGCCCTTCGGCCCTCGATGGTTTCACAGGTCGGTGCAACAATCTGAAGCTCATCTAACCTAATACTATTCCATTATCATCCATATGTTTATCCAATGACCATTTAAATGCCCTTAAAGTTGGCGAGTCTACTACAGTTGCAGGCAAGGCATTCCATGCCCTTACTACTCTCTGAGTAAAGAATCTACCTCTGACATCTGTCCTATATCTATCACCCCTCAATTTAAAGCTATGTCCCCTTGTGCTAGCCGTCACCATCGAGGAAAAAGGGCTCTCACTGTCCACCCTATCTAATCCTCTGATCATCTTGTATGCCTCTATTAAGTCACCTCTTAACCACCTTCTCTCTAATGAAAACAGCCTCAAGTCCCTCAGCCTTTCCTCATAAGACCTTCCCTCCATACCAGGCAACATCCTGGTAAATCTTCTCTGCACCCTTTCCAATGCTTCCACATCCAGAACAGTACGCAATACTCCAAGTGCGGCCGCACCAGAGTTTTGTACAGCTGCAACATGACCTCATGGCTCCGAAACTCAATCCCTCTACCAATAAAACCTAACACACCATACGCCTTCTTAACAACCCTATCAACCTGGGTGGCAACTTTCAGGGATCTATGCACATGGACACCGAGATCTCTCTGCTCGTCCACACTACCAAGAATCTTAACCATTAGCCCAGTACTCTGTATTCCTGTTACTCCTTCCAAAGTGAATCACCTCACTTTTCCGCATTAAACTCCATTTGCCACCTCTCAGCCCAGCTCTGCAGCTTATCTATGTCCCTCTAACCTGCAACATCCTTCCGCACTATCCACAACTCCACTGACTTTAGTGTCATCCGCAAATTTACTAACCCATCCTTCTACGCCCTCATCCAGGTCATTTATAAAAATGACAAACAGTAGTGGCCCCAAAACAGATCCTTGTGGTACCCCACTAGTAACTGAACTCCAGGATGAACATTAAAGTTGGGGTATGTGCTATCTCTTTTAAGAGAGCACGTTAAGAGGTGACACAGGCAGCTAAGACCAACTGTGGAGCCGAGAGGACCCACGTTAAAGTATTCCCAGTTTGAGCTAACTCTCTCTGTCTGTCTCTGCCTTATGTTCTATCTATCGTTCAAGTGAAGCATAAGCATAATAACCGGCGACAAGGGTGGGATCTGGTCCAGAAACTGTGCAAATGCTCCCTGCCCCCCTCCCTCCCTCCCCCCCCCCCCCCCCAAGTCGAGAGGAAGGACATTGCCTGGACTTTGAAAAGGCACTGCTTTATGGAGGTAACATTTGAGGAAAGCAGTCACGAGGGCACTCTAGCAGCGATTGAAGCCAGGGAAAAAATTCAGCACCATAGAATGGGCTGAGAGCGATGGTTGTGAGTGGACTCGGGCAGCAGCCGCTTAGCTGAAGAGGTGTGTACTCACCTGAGAGCTTACTGAGGTTGTCATCGAGCAGTTGCAAGGGGAGGCTGGCTGTTGTCGACGCCAAAGAACAAAGAGCTTTAGCACAATCAGTGAGGGAGCAGATGATGTGGTGAGTGTTCACAGAGGGGAGCACCATTGGGAGAAAGACTTCAGTAATTGTTCGTCTGGTGCAACCAGAGAAACCCATGGAGAAGACAAACCAATAATTATGTGAAGTGTTGAGAAGTTTTGATCATAGTGGAATGTTTCTGTGTTTATAAACAGCTATGTCATGAAAGAGAGTCCATCTTCCAATTTGTGACTGCCTTAAGGAGGTGAGTGGAACATTGCAAAATGGAGGGCTCCTCCAAGATGCCTTGTAGAACTGCTTGGTATGTGACCACTGACACGAAACAATCAAATGGAACCTACTAACAAAGAGAAACCTGGATTTCAAGGCAACTTTTGAAATTGCTACCTTGATGGGGTTGGCTGCCAGTGAAGCAACAGTTGGCTGATGCATAAAGTGGCACATACCCACTGTCGTGCCAGCTGTAGAATGTTGCCGATGTGGCCACTTGCCATAAAGAGTCAGTGTTGTATTCAGAGCCCAGTGCTGTATGTGTAAGTAATTGGACCATATTGCCTGAAATTGCCAGGTGCATCTCATGCAAGAGACAATGTCCAGTGGAGATAGTTCAGAGGACGAGGCAATAATGTACGTGCCACTAGTCAGGGAGTCAGCCAGGACTCTGGAGAAGCAGATAGCTCAGTCAGCAGAGCTTCATTTAAAAACCGTTTTTTGGTATGGGGAAATTTGACTATTTCTGGACTCATCTGGAATTGGAGGGGAAGACAGTAAAGCTGGAACTGGGTATGGGTGCAGTGGTGTCTCTGATTCCTGCATTAATATTTAGGGAAAAGTTAAAGGCACTGCCATTGAAACCTGCCAAAATTATGCTACAGATGTGCACGGAGCAAGTGGTGCCACTGAAGGACTATATACCGGGTAAAAGTGCAGCTAAGGGACCAGAGTGCTGGATTGCCTCTATGTAGTGAAACGTGACTACCCTGCATTATTTGGATGCTCCTGGTTGCTGAAATTGATGTTAAATTGGGCATGGAGTCATTAATAGGCTGGTGGACTCAAAATTGGTTTGCAAGAAATTTTGGATAGGTATAACGATGTCTTTGGTTGAAGCAGGGGGCTGTCTTGCGGAGCCTGAAGGTGCATCCAGTACCGTACTCTGTCCGGCCTGAAGTGAAAGCAGAACTGGAACAGCTTGTGATCCTGGGAGTGTTGGAATCAGTAACCACCGGTAAATGGGACACTCCAATTGTTCCCGTCTTAAAAACAGATGGGGTGGTGAGGATTTGTAGTAGCTTTAAGTTAACCCAGGCCTGTATGTGAATCAATACCCACTCCCACCCATTTGAGGACCTGTTCAGTGGACTGGCTGGGGGGAAAGAAATTCTCAGTTGGATCTGTCACTAGCCTACTTGCAAATGGGGGTCGCAAAGGAGTCCCAGCGCCATTGACAATAGTGACATGCGGGACTGTTCTACAAGCAACTTTCTTTTGGCATCAGATCAGCACCAGATCTGTTCCAGTGTGCCACGAGCCAAATTTTGAGTAGATTGCCAGCTATCCAGTGTTTATTGGATGCTATTTTGGTTACTGGATTCATCAAAGAGGAGCATTTGAAAAACCTAAAAAAAAAAGTAAAAAGAATTGCAGGAGCATAGCGTACAAGTCAAATATTACACCCTTTCCCCTTTCTTTCAATACTGCCTTTTAAATATTCCTGACTATTATATATTTTAAAAAGAAGACATGCTTTCCCTTTCACAGTGTGGAGGACTGTGTTTAGTTGCGTTAAGCTTTTCTAAATGCTGTGCTGTTTCTTCCTTGATAATAAACTCGGGCGTTAGATTAACGGATCTATCGTTTCCTGTTTTCTGTAATGCTGCCTTCTTGAACAGGGGTGTCATATTTGGTGGTTTTCCAATCTGCTGGAACCCTCTCAGAATCTAGTGAACTCTGGAATATTTCAACCAGTGTGCCTCTTTCTGCAGCCAATTCCTTTCTAGTTCTTTAGAGGTAGGCCATCAGGTCCTGGCAACTTGTTTGCTGTTCAATCCCATTAGTTTGTCAAATGCTGTAGCTTCATGATAGCGATTGTTACAAGGTCAAAGAATCATACAATACAGAAGAGATGTTTGCATTCCATGAGTTTGCATCAACAAAATTCTACTCTCCAAGTCTACACCAGTGCCACTTTCTAGCAGTTGGCCAATAGCCGTGACTGTTATAACATTTGAAGTGCTCATCCAAGTACTTAAAGGTTACAATATTTCCAGGCAGTGCATTTCAGATTTCCACCACCCTTTTTTAGACTTTTTTTTTTTCTTTCCCCGCATCATCTTGAATCCTCCTGCCCTTCACCTTTTCAAAGTATGCACCTTTTGTTACTGACCCTTCAGTTAAGGTGTATGGCTGCGTTGTACCTTCCTTGTCCATGCCCCTCATTTATCTTGTACGTATCAATCAGGTCCCCTGTCCACATCCTCTGCTCCAAAAAAAGCAGGCCAAGCTCAGCTGGGCCCTCTTTGTAGTTAAACTGCTTAATCCCGGGTAACATTTTAGTGAATCTCCTCTGCATCCTGTACAGTGTGGTGACCAGAACTGCTCACAGCAGTCCACCTATGGCCTAATTGAAGTCCCATTCTGCTCCATCCTAATGTACCTGCTCTTTATAACCTGTGCCTCAACTGATAAGGTGGCATATGGGTCACTTGCCTTTAAGGACCCTATTAGCCTGACTTGATGCTTTCAGGAATCTGTGGACAAGCACCCCTAGATGCCTCTGCTCCTGTAAGCTTTCAAGTGCCTTGCTATTCAGTTGAATACTCTCTCTTGTCCATGTTACTTCATCCACAGTGCACACCTCATACAATTTTAACCTTGATAAGTACCTCCCACTTATCTTCCCATCTGACAAATCTATAACTTGAGACCTTCCTCACTGTCAACCCCCGGCCAAAAATTGTCTTCCAAAAACTTTGCTTATCATCATCCCCACCCCATATTCTATGTTGTTTTATGCAAGGGACCCAGCACTGATCTTGTGGTGTGCCACTGGTCACTGGCATCCAGTCTGTCAAACTGTCTCCTACTACTAAGCCAATTATGGATCCAACCTGCTGTGTTACCCTGGATCCCATGTGCTTTTATCTTCTATTTCAGTCTCCCTTGTGGGACTTTGTCTGTCTAAGGCTTTGCCAAAATCCATTGAAACTACATTGACTGTACTACTCTCTCCTACATCTGACCACCACTTAAATTTCAAAATTGTTAGCTTTGACTTCCTCTGACAAAGTCATGCTGACTATCTGTAATCAAACTTTGCATATCCAAATGGAGGTTAACTCCATTCCAAATTTTCTCCCAATAGTTCCCCTACTACTGTCAGACTCCCTAATCTGTAATTCCCTGTTTAATCTCTACTATCCTTGAAAAATAGAACCACATCAGTTGTCTTCCAGTCCTCATCACTCCTGCGCCAGCAAGGAATTAAAATTTTAGTTCAGAGTTCCTTTTTAATATCCTCCCTCATCTCTCTCAGCAGCCTGGGTTTCATTTCATCTGGACCTGAGAGTTTGTCTACTTTTCAAGACTGCCAAAACCTCCAGTACTTCCTCACTCCCTATGTCAAACTACTCAAGAACCTTACAGTTCCTCTTCCTTTATTCTGTGCCCCCTGCTTCCTCCAAAGTGAGGACAGGTGTGAAGTGCCTTTTTTGACACTGGAGGACTGACCTCCAGGTCCATGCATGTATTGCTCCCTTGGTTCCTAATAGGCCACACTCTTTGCCTGGGTATCCTCGTTTCCCTTTGGTGTATTTACTGTCCGAATTGCTCAAGTTCTGCCCTCGCTCCAAGCCCTTCATATTCTCTGCTTGGACCTACATTAATTTAATCCTTTTGTACCCGTTGTGTGCATATCCTGTGCTTCTTATCTAGTTCTGAATATCCCTCGACGTTCAAGTCGGCATGGCTTTGTCAGAGGAATATCGTGTCTTTTCAAAGAAAAATGTTGAACTTTTTGAGTAAGTGACCAAGTGTGTAGATGAGGGTAGGGCAGTTGATGTAGTTTATATGGATTTCAGCAAGGCCTTTGACATGGTCACAGGTGGGTAAATGCACTTCTTTCCAGAGGAAGGAGGTACTGTCCTTGACACAATATGCAACATTTCACTGTGCATTAAACAATTCAGTAGAACTGAATTTGCTGGAAACTAGGGCATTGGGAAAATCTCCACAGGCTAGAGTCATTGCCATTATTGGGGAGATATCATTCCTGAAGGTCAAGCATTTCATCCCAGAAAATGTACAGCATTCCTCCTTTTAGGTGCGCTGTCCTAGGCTCAGCAGTCTTCGGGTGATTCATTAATGGCCTTCCTTCAAACATGAAGTTAGAAGATGTTCACTGTTTATTGTGCAGTTTTCATTTTCTTTGCAACTCCTCAGTTAATTATGTAGTCTGTGCTCCATGAAATAAGACCTGGGCAACATTATAATTTTGGTTAGTACCTGGCAAATAACATGCATTGACAGCAAGCAATGACTAACTGCCTTACATTTGATGTTCAAAAGCATTTTCATCAAATTTCCACAATTACATGTAGCAACTATCAGAAACATAACTAGACCAACTGCATAAATATCGTCACAGGAGGGGATCAGAGACTGTTCAGCAGTGAATGATTGACCTCTTGAATCCTTGAATTTAGATGTTATAATGCACAGGTAGTGTGAGAGGGTACAGCCAGCAATTTCACCTCCTGTTTGCAGTACATAGGCCTTTTAAATTTCTTTGCATTGCTGCAAATCTGCACAGTAACATAAGGGGCCACTCCAAGCACAGGGTTCAAGTTCCACCTGTTCTAGAGGGGTATCATAAGAACGGAAAGAACTGCAGATGCTGTAAATTGGAAACAAAAGCAAAAGTTGCTGGAAAAGCTCAGCAGATCTGGTAGCATCTGAAGAGAAATCAGTTAAGGTTTTGGGTCTGGTGACCCCTCCTCAGAACCATCCTCAGGTATCATAACTTGTTTGAACAGGTTGTTTAAAAATGCCTATATGGGAAACATAGGGTTCCTCTCTGTCGGTGTAGCTTAGAGGTCATTGAGCAGCACCCGTCATTCTAACTGAAAATATATCACTTGCATATCTTTTGATGGGTCATAATTCTGGAATACAATCTCTAACAGCACTTTATCAGCATATGGACCATAGTGGTTCAAGAAGAAGACTCACCTCCAACTTTAGGAGACATTTAAGGATGGCAATTAATGCTGGCCTTGTCAGTGCTCCCGTATCTCTTTTCCTTAAAAGAGAAGTGTGGCAAACTTTGGTACTTTTAAATAATAGGAATTGTACAAGATCAAATCATATTAGCACAGAAAATTCTGGTCGCTTGCCAAATGCTTTGGTTATCTTATGGTATATCCGGATTCCCTTTTGATTTCCATTACATTTGTTCCTTCATGTGATATGGAAGGAAGTGTAAGAGAAGGAAATCATTGTCTTTTTGTACAGAGGTGGTATGCATGGTAAAATTAGAGGTTTCCTTCCTCGTATGTTGAGGTTAGTTTAAATTTCTGGCCCACAAGTTTCGAAGATCCAATTTGTTTCTGTTACTTGTTTCAAATGCTGCGTGAAGTGTGATATTTAGTGGAATTTTTGTAGGCTCATCTGTAATGGTAGCTCCTTAAAGGATCCAGTTACTTTAAATTAGGTACTAGTTTGATTTTTGAATTATTGTTTTGTTTATTTTTTCAGGGCCCCAATCCCCATTGCTCTAAATCTGTTAGAGGGAGTCGTAAATGTGGCAGGATCTGAAACCCAGAACATTGTCAACGTTTCTGGATTAATAGTGTAGTGATAATACCACTAGGCTTCCCTTCCCCTGCTCCACCTTTTTTGCTTTTTCAGCCATTTTTCTGGAACTGGAGTACCCTTAAACTGAGTTACTAGTCATGATCCCCCTAAAATTGTTTAAAAACATATTTCCGTTTGTGCTGTCAACTCATCTATTTTGTTACAAAGATAGTAGGAACTGCAGATGCTGGAGAATTTGAGATAACAAGGTGTAGAGCTGGATGAACACAGCAGGCCAAGCAGCATCAAAGGAGCAGAAGGGCTGACGTTTCAGGCCTAGACCCTTCTTCAGAAATGGGGGAGGGGAAGGGGGTTCTGAAATAAATAGGGAGAGAGGGGGAGGCTCCTGCTCCTCTGACGCTGCTTGGCCTGCTGTGTTCAT
>JAHRHZ010000012.1:4729685-4761901 GCA_024137785.1 Ginglymostoma cirratum
AGCCTTAAACTTTTTCATTTTTATAAACCATTCTTTTACATTCTGGTTCTAGTTTCTGCTGCACTCTTCTGCATATATATTCTATCTTTCTTTTCCCAGTTTGATTACTATTTGTCACTTCACTACTCTTTACCCTCTGCTGTCTTGTGTCTTTTTGATTTTATAACTTCCCTTCAGTTGAACTCTCCCTGCAACTTATTAGTTTTAAAGCCCTGTCTACAATCCTAGTTAAACAATTTGCCATAGCATTCGACCCAGCATAGTTCAAATGAAGCTCATCCCAATGGGACTGCTCCCTTTCCCCTCCTTTGGTGCCAGTGCCTTGTGAATTGGAACCCGTTTCTAAAATACCAGTCTTTGGGTCACGCCTTTGCCCCTGTAATCTTATTTTCACCTGTTTACTCATGGCTCAGGTTACAGTCTGGAAATTATTACCTTGGTGATTCTGTTTTTTTTTAATTTAGCCCCAAGCAGTAGTCCTTCAGCAGTAAGCTTTACGTGGAGAAATCACACCCAGAGTGAGACACAGCCCCAGTGAGTATGTAATTCGCGGAATTTGGAAGCAATGTAAGAAGTTGGCACAGAGGGGAAAGGTACTTTTTGCTTGTTCTTTTCGCTCATACTTTAATTTTTTTTTAAAAGTTCGGATAAACTTAAGCCCGAGGCCCCAGCACAAGAGTTATGTCACAGATAAATCATAAATACATTGGTGATAGCTACTAATTTGCCGTGGTTACTTTCAGATTGAAGATAGACAAGGGATATCTTTGCAGGCTACAAACTTTTTAAAAACAAATACAAAATTTTTTAAAAATAAAAATTTAAGAACTAAGTAATTAAACTAAAGATGCTGGGCCAGGCATTGTGTTGTGACCACATGATATGAGAGTTGGTGGACCTCACTGTGGTTCATAGTGATCTCATCTGTAGCAAGTGTTGGTTGTTGAGGAATTTTGGCTCAGAGTTGAAGGAGTCTGAGCTTTGGAAACTGCGTCTCATCAGAAAGGGAAGTAGTACCCGGAAGCTGTGTCTCAGGAGGTAGTCATACCCCTTAATTTAACTACACCAAATTTGGTCAGGGACAGGAGGGTGTGACTACAAGCAAGACAGGTAGAGGGATCCAGTAGGTAGTGCTGAAGGAGCTTTGTCTAATAGATTCGAGATTCGAGATTCTTCCTCCCTGTGTACGTGTGAGTAGGGACTGAACAAACTGACCATTGTACCGTGGTACAGGGAGCCATTCAAGAGAGGGAGAAAAGAGAAGTGTAGTTGTAACCAGGGATAATATAGTTAGGGGAATAGACGCTGTTCTCTGTGGCCAGCATTGAGAGTCTCGAAGGCTGAGTAGCCTGCTTGGTGCCACCCAAGTTCGGGATATCTCTTTACTGGGCTGAAGAGGAACTTGGAGTGGGAGGAGAAATATCCAGTGTGGTACTCATAGGTACCGGCTATATAGGAGGAAAGGAAATATGAGAAGCTAGGGACTAAATTATAAAGCTAAACCAAAAAGGTGGAAGTTTCTAGATTACTGCCTGACCCAAGAGCAAATTGGCATCAGGTCAACAAGATTAAAGTATAGCTGAAAGACTGGTATGACAGAAATGGGTTTGAATCCATGGGACATTGGCAGCAATGCTGGATATCCTTACGAAATGACAGGCAGATGGGCAGAGGGTAGGGTTTCCTTCTTAGTAAGAAATGAAATTACTACTTGTTATCGATTTTAATAGAGTTGGAAGGCATAGAACACAGAACATTACAGTGCAGTACAGGCCCTTCGGCCCTCGATGGTTTCACAGGTCGGCGCAACAATCTGAAGCCCATCTAACCTAGACAATTCCATTATCATCCATATGTTTATCCAATGACCATTTAAATGCCCTTAAAGTTGGTGACTCTACTACTGTTGCAGGCAGGGCATTCCACGCCCTTACTACTCTCTGAGTAAAGAACCTACCTCTGACATCTGTCCTATATCTATCACCCCTTGGAGAAGATGCATGCCTTCCTGAACTGGTGCAGTCCATGTCATGATGGTACTCTTTTCAGCTCTAGTTCTGTACTACCGTGTTTGTTTTCATTTCTAAATTATTATTTCTTGTACTTTTATAATGTTTGTATTTGCAGACTGTGGCTTAGATATGGGTAGAGTTGAGTAACCACAAAGGTGGGGAATAAAAGACCCTGTGCTAAGTTGGTTTTGGCAATGCAGCTACTGCTGATGCCACCACATCCTGAACTGGGCTCAAATTCGATGCTGGGCCAACTGTGCCGAAGCAGCTGCCACAGATACCACTGGCCAAAACTGCCTCCCTCTGCTGCCGCCGGCAACACATGCTCACTTCCATAGTGCTGAGCACCTCTTTGATACCTTTGACACCTGTGCCACTGGGGCCAAGCTCTACACAAGAAAGTAAGTAAAATTGATAAATGAGAAGAAAGAAAACCCAAGAAAAACAGGAAAAGCGGAAACAGCAGATGAGCCCTGGGGTTCAGCACCAATCTGGCAATACCTCCCTGCAAGAAAAACAGGACAGAACACATCTCTTTTTTTTTTTTTAGAAAGGTGTTGTACTGCCAACTTGTAAGAAAGGCACTAGTACAATAATCTTGGAGGACATCAATATGTATGTAGACTGGGAAAATGAAGCTGGTAGTAATCTCAAGAAAAGGAATTTGTAGAATGTCTACACGATGGGTTTTTGAAGCATCTTGTCATAAAGTCATACAGCATGGAAACAAACGCTTTGGTCCAACCAGTCCATGCCTACCATAATCACAAAATGAACTAGTCCCACCTGCCTGCGCGTGGCTCATGTTCCTCCAGCATTCTTATTCTTGTACTTATCCAAATGTCTTTTAAATATCGTAACTGTACCTGCATCTACCACTTCCTCTGGAAGTTCATTCCACACACAAACCACTCTCTGTATTTTAAGAAAAAAATTGCCCCTCATGTCTTTTTAAAATCTTTCTCTTCTCACCTTAAAAATATGCCCATTTGTCTTAAAATCCTCCACCCAAGGGAAAAGACACGTGCCATTTATCTTATTTTTACCCCTCATGATTTTATAAACCTCTAAGGTCATTCCTCAACCACCTCCACGCTAGTAAAACGTCTCCGCCTTGTCTTACAACTCAAACCCTCCATTCCTGGCAACATCCTGGTAAATCCTTCCTGTACCCTCTCCAATTTAATAATATCCTTCTGTAACAGGGTAACCAGAACTGGACACAATACTCCAGAAGAGGCTGTACCAACGTCCTGTACAAGCTCAACATGATGTCCCAAGTGCTATACTCAAAGGTCTGAGTAATGATGGCAAGAGTGCTAAATGCCATCTTAACCACCCAGTCTACATGTGACGCAAACGTCAAAGAATTATGTATCTGAACTTCTAGGTCTCTCTCTTCTGCAACACTACCCAAGTCCCTACCCTTGTTAGTTTTGCCAAAATGCAATACCTCACATTTATCCAAGTTAAACTACATTTGCCACTCCTCACCCCACTGTCCCAATTGATCAAGATCTGTTTGTAATATTAGATAACCTTCACTGTCCACTATACCACCAATTTTGGTGTCATCTGCAACCTTGCTAACCGTGCCTTCTGTATTCTCATCTAAATCGTTTACATAAATGACAAAAGACAAAACGATATGTAAATATTCCTGCAAGAGAAGGAGCAAAACTTGACCTTCTCTTGGGTAATAAGGAAGGGTGAGTGACTGAAGTAATAGGGGAAAACTTCGGGTCTTGTGATGGTATTTTTAAGTAGTTACCGAAAAGGATAAGCCTTCCTCAAAAGTTAGTTTTTAATTGGAGTAAAGTAAATTTTAGTGGTATGAGTCAAAACATTAAACAGTTGTTTAGAGTAGACTGATCGCAGCTAAAGGGACATCTGATAAGTGGGAGACTTTCAAAACTGTGATAATGAGAGTTCAGAGTCATCGTGTGGCTGATGGGATTAGGGAACAATGGGTGAATAAAGATATTGAGATTCTAGTCAAGAATTAAACCAACGCATATATTTAATATATACAACTGGGTTCAGATGAATCTCTTTAACTGTATCAACAGTGTAGGGGCACTCTTGGGGGATCAAAAAGGCCAAGAGGGGATACAAGATAGCTTTGGCAGGTAAGGTTAAGGATAATTTAAAGATCTTAAAAGTACATTAACAACCAGAGAGCAACCAGTGTGAGAGTAAGGCCCCTTAATGATCAAAGAAGTCATCTTTCCTGTTGAACCTCAAGAGATGGGAGAGATATTGAATGAATATTTTGCATCAGTTTTTACTGTGGAGAAAGAAACGGAGGCTAGAGATCTCTGAAATAAATATTGATGTTTTGAAAGCAGCTCACATTATAGAAGAGGAAGTGCAGGAAGTCTTAAATATCAAGGTGGATAAATCTCCAGGATCTGATTTAGCATATCCCAGGATGTTGTGTGAAGTTAGGGAGGAAATTGCAAGGTCCCTTACAAAAATACTTCTGCATTATGTATAATTCTGGGTGAAATGCCGTATGACTGGGGAATGGTTAATGTTGTGCCTTTATTTAAGAAGGGATGTAAGGAGAAACCTGGGAACCAAGACCTATGTCTGACTTCAGTGGTGGGTAAGTTGTTGGTGATTCTGACAGATAGGATTTATGTGCATTTGGAGAGGCAAGGAATGACCAGGGATAGCCGGCATGATTTTGAGAGGGAAATTATATCTCAAACTTGATTGAGTTTTTTGAGGAAATGACCAAGAAGATTGAGGGCAAAGTGGTAGACATTGTTTACTTGGACTTTATTAAAGCCTTTGATTAAAGTTAGATTACATGGAATTCGGGGTGAACTTGCCAATTGGATACAAAATCGGCTTAACAGCAGCTTGTGGTAGAGTCCACTTGAGAAATGGCTGGATTTGATGTGTACTGGAGCAGACTTGATTAGAATGCTTATATTGAAGGCATCCCTAGCAGTAAGTGATCATAATATGATAGAATTCACCATACAGTTTGAGAGGGAGAAACTGGAATCAGATGTAGTGGGAGTACATTGTGTTAAGGTAACAATAAAGACATGCAGAGGAGCTGGCCAGAGTTGATTGGAAGGGGACCCTAGCAGAGAAGACAGTGGAGCTGCAATGGTTAGAGATACGGGGGTAATTCGGAAGGCACGGTAGAAATTCATCCCAAGAAGTAAGGAATATATGAAGAGGACAACAAGGCAACCATGGCTGATGATGGAAGCCCAGAACAGCATTAAAGCAAAGTATACCATGTGTTGGTGACTGGTGGGAGGCCTTTTTAAAAATAAAATCAGCAGAAGATAAACAAAAATATAGTAAAGGTGGGGAGAAGATGAAACATGAGAATAAGATAGCTAGTAATGTAAAAGAAGATTGCAGAAGTTTTTTGATATGTCCACTCTTACTCTTTGGATTAGACCACTTAAAAATGAGACTGGATAAGTAGTAATAGGGAAGAAAGAAATTATGGAGGAACAGGATAGGTACTTTGTGTCAGTAGTCACAGTGGAAGACACCAGCAGCATACCAGAAGTTTGAGAAATTCGGGGGGCCAGAGCTGAGTGTGGTGGCCATCACTTAGGGGAAGCTGCTAGGGAATCAAATGTCTAAAGGTTGATAAATGACCTGGACCAGATGGACTAACCCCACAGTTCTGAAGGAGATAGCTCAGGAGATTGTAGTGATCTTTTAGGAATCACTGGACGGTGGAGGGGTCCCAGAGGAACAGAAGATGTAACACTCCTGTTTAAAGGAGGGAGGCAGACAATTGGAAACTACAGGCTGGTTAGCCTGATGTTGGCCTTTACTAAGGCTTTAGAGTCCATTATTAAGGACGACATTGTAGAATACTTTAAAGTACATGGTTTGATTTGACTTATTGTAGTCACATATACCTAAGTACAGTGAAAAGCTTTGTCATCCAATAGGACTGAGTCAGCACACCTTCATTAAGGGAGGTCCTGCCTGTCAAACGTGTTAGAATTCTTTGAGGATGTAACAAGCAATTTAGATAAGAGGGAGAGCTGCTGGACGTGATTTAGTTGGATTTCCAGAAGGCCTTTGACAAGGTGCTGCACAGGAGGCTGCCAAAGTAGATGAGAGCCCTTGGTTTTAGGAGTTAGGTACTGGCACGAATAGAATATTTACCGGCAGATGGCAGAGAGTAGGGATAAAGGGGTCTTTTTTCAGGATGGCAGCTGATGATTGGTGAAGTTCCTCAGGGGTCTGTGTTGGGACCACCACTATTCATGTTATACATTAATGATCTGTACAAAGGATCTGAGGGCATTTTTGCTGCATTTGTAGATGACACAAAGATGGAGGGATAGGGAGTGGTGAGGGAGCAGGGAAGCTGCAGAAGGACCTAGACAGGCTAGAAAAGTGTGTTCCATCTAGCACTGCTTTGTCCAGTGTGGGAAAGTGTGAGGTTATGTACTTTGATAGGAAGAATAGAGATGTAAACTATTTTTTTCTAATAGGGAAGGACTTTGGATATCTGAAACACAGAGAGATAGGAGACCTAGTTCAAGTTTCTCTTTGGGTTAACCTGCAGGTTCAGTTGGCAGTTAGGGAGGCAGATACAACTTTATCATTCATTTCAAGAGGACTAGAACACCAGAGTGGGGATGTACTGCTGAAGATGTATAACGCAGTGGTCAGACCACATTTGAATATTGAGAGCAGTTTTGGGTCCTGTATCTAAGGAAGGATGTGCTGTTTTGGAGGAAGTCCAGAGGAGGTTTACAAGAATGGTTCTGGGGATGAAGGGTTTGTCGTATGAGGAGTGGTTAAGCACAGTGGGTCTGTACTCAATGGAGTTTAGAAAGGTGAAGCGTTACCTGATTGAAACGTACAGGATACTGCGATGTCGGGATAGAGTAGAGGTGAAGAAGGTATTTCCACTAGTAGGAGAGACCAGGACCTGAGCACTGAACCTTGAGGAAGGGATGACCCTTAGAACTGAGGTGAGGAATTTCTTCATACAGAGTGTGGTGAGTCTGTGGAACTCATTGCCTCAGAGGGCTGTGGAGGCCAAGTCACTAAGTGTATTTAAGACAGATAGCTTCTTGATTGATAAAGGGGTTGAAAAACACATCAGCCATGATGGAATGGTGGAACAAACGCAATGGCTGAATGACCTCATTCTGCTCCTATATCTTGCGGTCTCAGCGGAACCTCTTTACTAGTTCGGCATATTAGTACTTACTCAGCCCATCACTCCTGGATACTTCACTTCCCTTCCCTTCCCATGACAAATTCCTCTTCCCTGAAGTCCATGGCCTTGTCCATTCTGGTAGCAAGAACCTTTTTGTACTGATCCCAATTCCTGCCATATGTGCAATCATACTTGCCTATCTATCACCACGGACCAACTTAAAGGGTGTGACTGTCTCCTGAAAGTGTCCAGGTACTTCTCTGCTACTCCCCTTCTTCTTTTATCTGCAGCTTCCCCTACCCCCACATCCAGTCCTGAAGAAGGGTAATACCAGAAATGTTGACTACTCCTTTCCTCCAAATGCTGCCTGGCTTGCTGTGTCCTTCCAGCACCTTGTTTGTCTACCTCACCTCTGCCCTGATGTCTTGCAGTGGTCTGCAGCTCAGATTCTGCTTCATTCTGAATTGTATTTGAAGTTCCTGAAGCAGGCAATAATTTCTACAGACATGGTCACTGTAGATCGCATTAGCATCCACCAATTTCCACATATAGTGCCTGCAACAAATTATCTGCCCAGCCATCACTATTCTATTCAGTTAATTAATTTGGATTTAAATATTTTAAAGGTAAATTTTTTTTAGCTGTATTCTTTTTCTGTAAATCTCCTGATTTTAACCTTTTGGACAATTGAAACATGAAAGAAATATCTACCAGTCACCTACCTGTTTTGCTGTGTTGTCACATTTTGGCTCCTACAGGATGAAACCAGTCAAGGGGGATCTCTTCAACCCGTTTTTAATTATCTACTGTCATGGACCTTCTCATGCAGGTCTCCTCTTTTATGAAGCTGCTGACTCTGCTTTTTGCTTTTTTTTTATGAAGCTGCTGCTGCCCCCAACACATGCACACTCTGTCCCTTTCTCTCTCGCGCTGACCCCCCCGCCTCCCCCTCGCGTTCAGTCTACATCACAAGTGATACTGACTTGCAACACACTCTTTCCAGTCTGCTTTGCATTGCTGAATTTTCACACTTCTGACATTTTTTTGTTGTTATCTATCTTGAGTCATGAGTTATTTTCTTAAATGCCTGCCATTCTTACTGCTTAACACCTTTCCCAGTCCACTTTGTTCAACTCTGCCATCATCACTCCATAGTTACCCTTGTTTACGTTGTTTACAGCCCAAGTTCCTCACACTCAAACTGAATGTTAAATGCTGCTATGTTTTCGAGTCTGTTCCCTTGGCAGCTTTTACTTAGGTCATTCTGTTAAAACAGCCTTATTGCATATTATCTGATCCCTGTTAGCATCTACAGCCTATTGTTCTAAGAAACAGTCCTGCATGTAGTGTATAAAGCCTTCCTTGTAGGGACCTTTGCCAGTTTGCTTTTCCCCTATCTATATGAAGAATAAAATCACCATGGTTAACTTACTGGCCTCTTTACATGCCCCCCTTATCTCCTTATTTTGGTTTTTCTTTCATACACAACAGTTACTACCATGGGACCTAAATATAGGTGACTTCCACCAGTGTTGCTGGTGTAGTTATGGCTTATTTCCACCCACATGGATTCTACATCACCTGATCCTGTTTCTTGCTAATTACATCTCATTCCAGCAGAGCTAATCCACTACCTTTGCCTTCTGCCCTCCATGTTTAGTTCCCAGCTTTGATTTCTTGCATCCATGTTTCCATAATAGTTATCAGACCCATTAATCTCTCATGCTATCAATCATTTATTTTGTCCTGAATACTATGTGCATTTAAGTCAAGAGCCATAATGTTTAGCCTTTTTACCATTTTTTTTCCCCCCCTCTTGACTATCTTTGCTTTGTAAAATGCTTTAATGCTCTGTCCCTTTCTGGCTTACTCTTGACGTCATTATCATAAGAACATACATAGAACATAAGAACTAGGAGCAGGAGTAGGCCTTCCGGCCCTTCAAGCCTGCTCCGTCATTCAATAAGATCATGGCTGATCTTTTTGTGGACTCAGATCCACTTACCCGCACTCTCACCGTATCCCTTTAATTCCTTTATTGTTCAAAAAAAATCTACCTTGGCTTTAAAAACGTTTACTGAATTAGCGTCAACTACTTCACTGGGCAAGGAATTCCATAGATTAACAACCCTCTGGGTGAAGAAGTTCCTTCTCAATTCAGTCCTAAATCTGCTCCCTCTAATCTTGAGGCTATGCCCTCTTGTCCTAGCTTCACCTGCCAGTGGAAACATCCTTTCTACTTCTATCTTGTCTCTTCCCTTCATAATTTTATATGTTTCTATAAGATTCCCCCCTCAATCTTCTGAATTCCAATGAATATAATCCCAAGCTACTCAGTCTCTCCTCATAAGCTAACCCCCACAACTCTGGAATCAACCTAGTGAACCTCCTCCAGTGCCAGTATATCCTTTTTCAAGTAAGGAGACCAAAACTGCACACAGTACTCCAGGTGTGGCCTCACCAGCACCTTGCACAGGTGCAACATAACCTCTCTGCTTTTAAACTCAATCCCTTTAGCAATGAAGGACAAAATTCCATTATCAAAAATAGTTGCTGTGCTCTGCAATATCCTTTTGCTTTGTAAGACTATGTTTCCTACTTCATGTTGTGCAGGATGAATGATTTGTGCATGGGATTTCTTAGCTGCCATATAACTCCACAGCTTAAAGGGAATATTGGTCAAAACATAGTCTGCTGTTCTGAATCAGTGTCTGTTAGGATGGTTCAGCTTCCTCATTTATAGATGGTTATAGTGGAGACTGTTATCTCAGTATTATATTTGAACATTTTTGTGTCCAAATTATTGCTCATAATAATACACAATTTTTGGAAAGATAGTAAATGAAATAATGGGAATAATTTCTTAAAAATTGGGTTTTTATTCTCAAACTTTCTATTCATATTTTATATGAATTTACAAATCTCACAGCAACCTAACAAACTACACCTAATCCAAAGCGGTCATGTCTGAGCTGTAGGGAACTAGCCATATAATTTTACTTTGCATAATCTCCACAAGCCCATTAGTTCTTTCTCAGAATGTTAGCTTCAGGATATCTTGAAGGTTTTTTAAAATGGGAACTGGAGAATGCAGTTAGTTCGTAGAAGCTATGCATTTAACAAGGTCCAACTGTGTGTGTGGGGGGTTGCTATGTATATCCTGAGTGTGAACGTTCCAGTTGTTTCAAATCTTAAATAAATTTAAGTCAAGTTGTGGAATTTTTGCTTGTGTATCAGTGTTTTTAAATAGTGGGAAAAGTATTTGCCTCTCTTAGTGAAGACCTCTCATGTCAGTTAACAATATCATCGACAATTTGAATAATTCTGCTTACTGTCCTTTCCCTATATAGTGAAATAGTGGCAGATACAGGCAGTGCAATCCATATCATTTTCAGTTTTTTGTTTTGAAAGGTCTTCTCCTTCATTTCACCTTGTTAGTTCCTTAGCCAATTACTATTAAATCTGCGCCCTATTGTTCCTGGCCCTTGCAACAATGGGAACAGATTTTTCTGCCTTGACCGTTTAGTAGCCAAGATTTTCCATGCAGGCTCAGCAAGTGATAACCATTTTGAGCATGGAGAGATGATGTAGTTTTACTGTTGCTGGAATTAACTGCTCTCTGTGGCAGAAAGTTCCACAGACTCTACTCTCTGGATGAAGAAATTTCTCCTTCACTCCTAACCAATTGGCTTGCTCTGTATTCTTAACATTCAGAGACTCAGATAATGTTCTTGGAAGCTGATCTTGAATCCTGTCATGGCAGATAGAAAAATTTAAAAGTCTTATGAAACCATTGTCAATTTTAACAAAAAGAAAATCTGCTACATTAATGTCCTTTGACAGAAGGAAAACTGCCATCCTCATTTGTTCAGGCCTGTATGTGGTTGACTCTTAACTGCCTGTTAAACTAACTTAGCAAGCCATTCAGTTGCATTAACCAATGACATCAGTAAGACCAAACCCTAACCTGCCATCGGAAATGAAAGTTGCAAACTTAGCCTTTTTCGACTGGCAAAGTACTCCTTACAAACATCTGGTGATTAGGGCTAAAATTGGGAGAGCTCTCTCTCGGAATGTAGAAAGTAGGAATAGGCCAATTGGTCCTTCGAGCCTGCTGTCCCATTATGATCATGGCTGACCAGCCATCTTGGTACCCTGTTTCTGCTTTCTCCCCATACCCTTTGTTCTTGGGGCTTAAGGGATCAATGTAACTCCTACTTGAAAAATTCAGTTTTTTGGCCTTAACTGCTTTCTGTGGCAGAAAATTCCACAGATTCTGTTCTGTGGTTGAAGAAATTTCTCCTTCTCTCCTATCCAGTTTGCCTGCTCTGTATCCTTAAATTATCTTCTCCTGGTTCTGGAGTTCTGAGTAATTGGGCCATCCTTTCTACATTGTCCCTTCTAGTCTGGTTAGAAGGTTTTGGATTTCTATGAAACCACCCCCCCCACCCCCCCCAAAAAAAACCAAACTGTGCATGATGCTCCAGGTATGGTCTCATGCAGGCCCTGTAGAATTGCAGCAAGTCATCCCTGCTCCTGTACTCCAGTCCTCTCCTATAAAGGCCAACATACCACTTGCCGTTTTTACCACCTGCTTTATCTTATTTTTTGACAAGCATACAAGGACACCCAGTCTTGCCCCACACCCTTTTCCTAGTCCTTTACTATTCAGATAATCTGCCTTCCTGTTTTTGATACCAATGTGGAAAATCTCATGTTTGACTACATAATACTTCATCATCTGTTCTGCATTTACCCACTCAATGAACTTGTCCAAATTTCTCTGAAGCATCACTGTATCCTCCTAACAGATCAGCCTCCCACCCAACTTTCATGTCTACAGACGTGAAGATATTATACTTGGTTGTATTAATGTATGTTGGTGAATAGCTGGATCCATTCGCTGATCCCTGCGGTACCCCACTACCTGCCACTTGGGGGGGGAAAAAGACCTGTTTGTTCCTAACAAGCAACTGCACCTCCCAGTCGCGAACCATTTCAACTCCCCCTCCCATTCCTCAGATGACATGTCCATCCTTGGCCTCCTACAATGCCACAGTGATGCCACCCGAAGGCTGCAGGAACAGCAAATCATATTCAGCCTGGGAACCCTGCAGCCCAATGGCATCAATGTAGATTCCACAAGCTTCAAAATCTCCCCTCCCCCAACCGCATCCCAAAACCAGCCCAGCTCATCTCCACCTCCCTAACCTGTTTTTCCTCTCACCCCAAGCCACACCCCCATCTCCTATCTACTAACATCATCCCACCCCCTTGACCTGTCCGTCCTCCCTGGACTGACCTATCTCCTCCCTACCCCCATCCCCGCCTCTTCGACTTGTCTGCCTCCTCTCCACCTATCCTCTCCTCTATCCATCCTCTATCCGCCTCCCCCTCTCTCCCTATTTATTGCAGAACCCTCTTCCCCTCCCCCATTTCTGATGAAGGGTCTAGGCCCGAAACGTCAAGTTTTCCTGCTCCTATGATGCTGCTTGACCTGCTGTGTTCATCCAGCCCCATGCTTGTTATCTCGGATTCTCCAGCATTTGCAGTACCTTTTATCTCTGTTTGTTCCTACTCTTGTTTCCCATCTGCCAACCACTTCTATCCATGTCAGTCCACTACCACGATCCCATAAGCTTTAATTTTGCGCGTTAATCTCCTTTGGATCTTAGCAAAAGCTTTCTAAAAGTCCAAGTAAACCACATCCACTGGTTTCTCCCATTATCAACTCTATTAGTTACATCCTCAAAAAATTCCAATAGATTTGTTGAGCACAATTTTCCTTTTGCAAATCCATGCTGACTCTGCCTGATCTTGACACACTTTTCCACTGGAGTACATGGCATAAAGGACAGTGGTTGTAGTTGTTGGAAATCCATCGTCTCTGCGCCAGGGCATTGCTGTATTAATTTCTCAGGCTAGTGTCCTGGACCTGACTGTCTTCAGTTGCTCTAATAATGACCTTCCCTTCAGCGTACGAGGCTAATGTTTTGGGAACTTGGTTTGAGTCCCACCACAGCAGATGGTGAAACTTGAATTGTACAGAAATCTGAGATTTAAAAAGGGGTAGTAAGAACTGCAGGCGCTGGAGTCAGAGATAAGTGTGGAACTGGAGGATCACAGCAGGTTAAGCAGCACCAGAGGAGCAGGAAAGTTGACGTTCCTGATTGGGACCCTTCTTCATTTCTGTTTTATATCTGGGACTTAAAAAGTTTGCCTTATTGCTTCCGTGTAACCATTGCTGATTTGTTGTTTAAAAGCCATCTGACTCGCTAATGTCTTTTTTAAAGAAGGAAATCTGTAATTTTTCCTAGTTTGGCTTACATGTGACTTCAAATCCATGGCAATTTGTAGTTGACTCTTAAACACGCTCTGGACAGTTAGAGATGGGCTATAAATACTGGCCTTACCAGGGACATCTGTGCCCAATGACGAATTATTAAGAGGGAAAAAAGCTGGGGGATGGGCAATAAGTGCGGGCCCAACTAGTGATGCCCACATCCCATGGACGAATGAAAGGAAACACACATTCAAGAAAATCCAGTTTCCTTTTTGAAATCATTTATTACTTATGAGGTTTCTGGAGGCGAAGACATAGAGTTCTAAGTCATTCAGCCTTGCTTCATTTCTTAAAATAACCATACAGTCCCTCTTTGTGTGTTGCCCAGGACAGTAAATCTGTGTCCCCTAGACCTTGTACTATCAACTCGGGAACAGTTTTTTTTAACTTTGTATTTTGTCTAAACCCGCCATAATTTCCCACCAATCCTCTTTAAACTCCAAGGAGAGTAACCAGTTTCTCTTACTTGACCCTTAGCTAAATTTCCTAATCTTTAGAACCGTACTAATAAATATACTCCACGCACACGTACTTTTGTATCTAACTGTGGCCTAGCTCAGCATGACTTCTCTGCTTTTGTACTCAGTATGTTTATTTGAAAAGCCCAAGATTCCATATGCTGATGGTATAAAGGGAAAATTATATACCAGTTTGGTAAATGTGGAAGTGTAGTCTCCAGACAGCAAGATGACCCCTGACCTCGTCCCATGACCGACGTTCCCTCTTAATCCTGCCTCCTTGACCTGACGCAACCTGTCCATCTTCTCTCCCACCTATCCAACCCTCCTACTCACTGACCAATCCCCACCACTCCCTACCTGCACTCACCTATCACCATTTTGCTTACCTTCCACAGCCTCACCCCTCCCCTCTCTCTTTCTTTATTTCTGAGCTCCCTACCCCCTCCCCATGTCTGAAGAGTCCCGACCCAAAACATCAACTTTCCTGCTCCTCTGCTGCCTGGCCCGCTGTGTGCCTCCAGCTCCACACTGTTATATCTGACTCCAGCATCTACAGTTCTTGCTGTCCCAAAGAAAATTGTATTCTTTTCTGCAGTTTTGGACTTAAATTCTGTTTCTTTTAAAAATGGGCAACCCTGTTGAACTTTTAAACTAGAAGAGGTCGGCCCCTTGATCGTATTTCTAGAAGCTTCCTCCTTCATTGTGTAGACATTCCATCTAAAGCTTTGGAGACTCGCCGTCTGCCTCCAGACAAAGGAAAACATCAAACCCAGTATGTCAAAATAGGCACAAATGCCTTTACTGTTACTCTTCCCCTCGTGTACGAAACTAACCAAGCTGTTCAGCCATGTTGTGACATACCTTTGGTGAGACTGGAAATTTGGACCAATTGACTACAACTGCACCATAAGCACGCTCCAAATAAAGATATAGTTATTTTAACCAATGTTTTCTGAATGTCAGCATAAACCGCCTTGATCCTGTACTGCAGAATCCTGTTAATTAAGATGTGGGGGTGCCAGTGTTGGACTGGCATGGACAAAGTCAGAAGTCACACAAAACCAGATTATAGTCCAACAGGTTTATTTGAAATCTCAAGCTTTTGGAGCGCTGCTCCTTCGTCAGGCAAAGTGCACAGGCACAAAATTTATAGAGTAACAGTAAAAGCATTTATACGCCTACATTTCTCCACTTCGCTTGACAAAGGGTCAGCACGCAAAGCTTGTGATTTCAAATAAACCTGTTGGACTATAAGCTGGTGTTGGGGTCCTATTAATAAAGCCTCAGATTTCTATATTTTGTACATTGTGCTGTGTACAGAATTCCTTGATTCCAGTGTATGAGCAGGGATAACAGTAATAGCTACTTGCTTTGTGTTACAATCATTCACAAGTTAAGGTCACTACTGTATTAGCCAGATTTTGTGCAAAACCATTTAAGTTTGGCCTCTTGGGAATTAAACTAAAATATCTTTAGAGCAACCTAGTCTAGTAATCAGTTTGAATAACTGTGCTTTTTCATCACTTTTCTTGCTTATCAGAGGCTTAAAGACGAATCTTGACTTGTACTGATGAATAGCTGCAAAACTTGCTTCAATTATTTGAAGCATGTAGGACTGTCTTCAGAATTTGAGTGATTTTGGCAGCTTAACTGCCAATGACCTCAGAAATTACGTGTAAATTGTTTGAGGCCCTTGCAGGGTTTCTTCAGGACTAGTTTATTGCTTGTTCTGCATTATTCTGTGTATGCTAAGGTGTGAATGGTTTTAATATTATCTGGCAATACTTAAATTGCATATCGCAGTGGACTTTTTGTTAGGATGTTTTTCCAGATGCCTGAATTCAATCGAACATTGAAACAACATTGCCAACTAAAGTCACAACAGGTTCCAGGACGTCGCCGAACATACAAAATCTGGCAGCATGCTTCTCAGCTAAATATAAGTGCATGTGATTCCTAAATTGCAATTGGTGTGGAACTTGTGTTTTTTTTTGGTGCTTAGAAATCTGGCTCTGGCTCAGGCTCTTCCATGTCCTGCCTCTGCCTGTCTGCTGCTGAAATACTCATTTGTGTCCTTGTCATCATAAAATGACGTGTCATGTCCAATACTGTTCTGGTCGGTTTCTCCTACTTTAAACTCCATTTAGCTCACCTAAAACTTGTCCTCGTCCTCATCCTCGTCCTCCTCCTCCTCCATCACTCCTGTTCATGCTGATCATACAGTGACTCACTCATTCCATGCTCTATGCATCTAATTTAAAATGCTTATCCTTGTATAGAGCCATACAGCACAGAAACAGGCTGCTCAGCCTATCATGTCTGTGGTGACCAACAAACACCAAACTACACGACCGACAGAGCACCCTTCGTTGCCCAGTACTTCCCCAGAGTGGAGAGACTATGCCATGTGCTTTACAGCCTTCAACATGTCATTGATGACTAACATCTCACTAAGATCATCCCTACGCCTCCGCTTCTCAACTTCAAACAGCGTCCAAACCTTACACCATCGTTTGCTGTAAACTACCGAGCCTTCAGGACAACATCAACCACAACGCCACACAACCCTGCCATGGCAACCTCTGCAAGACATGTCAGATTATCAACATGGATACTACCATCAGACGTGGGAACACCACCCACCGTGTACATGGCAGATACTCATGTGACTCAGCCAATGTTGTCTCTCATACGCTGCCAGCTAGGATGCCCCGAGGCGTGGTATTGGTGAGACCACACAGACACTACAACAACGGATGATTAGACAACAATTGTCAGACAGGAATGCTCCCTCCCAGTTGGGAAACACTGTAGTGGTAAAGGACATTCAGGATCCTATTTTCTGTTAAGCGTCCTCTAGGGTGGCCTTCAAGATACACAACCAAGCAGAAACTGATGGCTAAGTTCCGTACCCATGAAAATGGTCTCAACTGTGAACTTGGGTTTATGTTGCGCTACGTGTGACCCTATCATGCTGTTCTGTACCTGTAACATTTTCCTTAGTGTCCTGTTTTGACACCATCATCTTTATAAATTATAATCTCTAATTTAAGTAATCCAAAACTGTACAAACTAATTACTGCAGTTAGACAGTCAGCATATAACTCTAACCAAATGACTGGAATAAGATGATAGGTATGTCTTCAGCGCCACCTTCATTTTAAATGAGACAGAGATAGTTACAAAAAATTAATTGGAATATAAGGTCATCCCTTTGCTCGTTATTCAGCCGGTGACACTTTACTCACACTGTTTGACACCTTTGATCACCTGCAGAGACTTATTTGACACACCACTCACATCACTTGTATGATCGTTTGGTCTTTCTGCCTATAAATTCTGTGTTGTGTGCTTCTCTCTCGCTTTACACCAGACAAAAGAGTTATGCTCCAAAAGATTGTAATTTCAAATAAACCTGTTGGACTATAACCTGGTGTTGTCTGATTTCTGACTTTGTCCACCCCACCCCAGCCCAGCACGTCCACATAAATGTGGGGAAATGGCGATGAGTGATTTTTCACTGGGAAATTGCTTGGATACTTGAGGCAATTAACTTGCATGGCGAGGAGGCTAGAGCTAGGGAATGGCACTGATTGATTGGATTTCTCCAGAGAGCTGTCAGGGACTCTAAGATGAATGGTCATCTTCTGTGCCTCTGTTATACAATGACTTTCTCCAACAAGATTCTAATCAAGGTCCCATGACATTACCATTGCAATCATAATTGATCAAAACTTAGCTACGTGAATATTGTGGTTTCAAGAGCAGATCAGAGTCTTGGTGTACTGCAGTGACTACTCTCTCTTTTTATTTCCCAAAACTATTCCAACATTTACAAGGGAATGTCAGCAGTGTGATTTGAATTTTTTCCACTTGCCTGAATGTGTGCAGCTCCAGCAACACTGAAAAAGTTCTGCCATAGGACGAAGCCTGGTTAATTGGTGCCCCTTTCACCTAACTAAATATTTACCTCCTTCACCAATAGCGTAGAGTAGCTGCAACGTGTTTCATCCATAAACTGAAATGTAGCAACTTGCAATTGCTTCAACTTCTCAAATCTGTGACCTTTGAAGACAAAGTCAGATGGGGCACTATCATCTCCAAGTTCTCCTCCCCACAATGAAGTATCCTGAACGGATTGAGGATCAAGAATAAGCACTCTGATTAGAAGTAATTAGCAAATGAAGCAAAAGTGATTTAAGGAAAAACTTTTTCATAGAGCATGTGGTTAGGGTCTGGAATGCTGTGCCTGAGTGTGTGCTAGAGTCAGGTTAAGCTGAGGTATTCAAACTATTCTTCTTAAAATACTTATCTAATTCAATGCCCAGGTTATGGGGGAAAAAGCAGGAGAATGAGTATCTTGCCTAGTGCCATTTGGAGAGCTAATATAGACGTTATGGGACAAATAGCTATCTCCTTATGTAACAACTCTAAACTTTGTCTTGGAATTGCATGTCTCACTGTGTGAAAATCTGGATTTCCCCACCCAGCACTACTGGGTGTAATTTTGTCACCTTAAAAATTTGAGTGATATGTATTTGCTGACTAGGATAGGATTAATTGCCCTTGAGAAGCTGATGATCAACTGTCTTTTAGAATTGCTGCAGTCTTTGGGCTGTAGTGGTTTATGTAAGCATGTATGTGATGTGGGTGTTGCAGGCTGGGCAAGCATTTATTACCATCCCTAGCTGCCCTTGCGTAAGTAGTGGCGTGAGCTACAGCCTTAAACTGGTGAAGTCCATATTCTGTAGGTAGATCCATAATGCCATTAAGGAGGGAGTTTCAGCATATTGATCCAGTGACACTGCAGGAACAGTGATCTATCTCCAAGCTTGGATGGGAACTTGCAGGTGGTAGTGTTCCCATGTATCTGCTGCCATTGTACTTCTAGGTGGAAGTGGTTGGGTTTGTAAGTTGCTGTCTAAGGAAGCTTGGTGAATTTCTGCACTTCCTCTGGTAGATAGTACACACAGCTGCATTGGAGTGTCAGTGGTGGATGTGGTGTCAATCAAACAGGCTGTTTTGTCTCAGATGATGTCAAGCTTACTGAGTATTGTGGAGCTGCACTCACTTGGGCGAGTGGAAAGTATTTTATCACACTTCAGACTTGTGCCTTATAAATGCACAAACTTTGTGGATTTGAGGTGAGTTACTCGCTGCAGGATTCCTAGCTTCTGAACTGCACTTGTAGCCAGTATATTCATATGGTTAGTCCAGTTCAGTGATGACTCTCAAGATGTTGATTGTGTGGAATTCGGTAATGATAACGGTATTAAGCGTCAAGGGACGGTAGTAAGATTCTGTCTTGATGGAAATGGACATTGCCTGCATTTATGTGATGTAAATGTTACTTGCCACTTCAATCCAAGCCTGAATGTTGTCCTGGTTTTGATTTCGAACATAGACTGCTTCAGTGTTTAGGGAGTCAGAAATTGTACTTTATTTTGTGCAGTCGTCCCCTACTTTGATGTTATGATGGAAGGAAGGTCATTGAAAGAGCTGGCGATAGTTGGCTTACAGTACTACCTTGAGGAATTCCTGCAGAGGTGGCCTGGAGCTAAGATGACTGACCACCTCCAACCACAACAATCTTCCTGCGTGCCATCCTCCCGTGACTCTTAAATAGCATTGAGTTTTTGCTTAGAATCTTACTGATCCCAATTTTGCTAGGCCTCTTTGCCACAGTTGGTCATATGCTGTTTTGATGTCAGAGCCAGTCGTGCTCTCACCTCGCTCTTGATTTCAGCTCTGTTGTCCATTTTTGAACTAAGGCTGCAATGAAGTCAGGAGCTGAGTCGCCCTGGTGGAAGCCAAACTTGCATCAGTGAGCAGGTTATTGCTATGCAAGTACTGCTCAGTAATGCTGTTGGTGACACCTTTCATCATTTTACTGATAGTGAGTAGATACCTCTGAAAAGGTTGATTATAGAAAATGTTATTGTACACGTTTTTGAAGCAGATGGGACTTGAACAGGCATTCTGGCTCAGAGGTAAAGGCAGAACCACTGCGCCATAAGACCCTTTTGGATAGTGAGTGGGGCGGTAACTGATATCATGTAGAGTGAATCAAAATGGTTGAAGACTGGCACCTGTGATGCTTGGGACCTCTGGAGGAGACTGAAATGGATCGTGTACTCAGAATTTCTGGCTGACGATTGTCGTGAATGCCTCCGCTTTATCACGTATACCCGCACTGCTGTTTGGGAGAGAGTTACAGGATTTCAACTCTGTGACAGTGAAAGAACAGCTGTAATTGATCCTTGGTCTGTTGCTGCTCAAAAAGCCTGTTCACTATCCATTTCTCAAGTTCACTGACCAGACGATCAATGCTACCTTTGTCAACATCCCTTGAATGAATTACTGAGATCCATCAAACGTCTCCCATATTGAGAGAGTGCAGTTTAAACATGCCATGATTTATATTGGCTCCCATCAGGCATTTGTGATCTCTTAATGCAAAGAAGTATGGAGATTACCCCTCCAATGTCCTTCTAATGCTTCATTTACCTTCTCATGCACTGTGATGTTTGCAGTAGTTGGCAGGTTATCCAACACACTTGAATATTTGTAGTGAATCTATCACAAACTGCTAATTTGTTTCAATTGTTGCAGGCCTTCGTGAAAAAGTCATAACAAATGTAATATACACATCTGTGTTTTATACCCCTTTACTCAGTGATTCTCAAAACATTTTCCTGCTGCAGACTCATGTTATATATTGCTGTTATTGAAGGATGTAGTAGAGGAGCATTTTGATGTAAAGCATGGCCCCATGATGGGGCAAGTGTACCTGACAAGCTTATTAGGAAGTAACTAGGACAATACATGAAACATGTTGGATGTAAAATATTTAGATTTCCAGAATTCATCTGATGAGGTACTACACGTTAGGCTGTGTAAAGAGTAAGTGTATTGACGGTTGTATATTAATGTGGAAACAGGATTGGCTAGCTAATAAAACAAAGAGTTGGGACCAGTTACAAGCGGAATGCCACTGGGATCAGTGCTTAGATGACATTTATTTGTAATATATATTAATCCCTTAGGTGAGGGAAGTGAATGTATTACCAAGTTTGTAGATGACACAAAAATAGATGGGAAGGCAAATGATGAGGAAGCGCAGTCTGCACAGAGTGAGAGTGATGAGTTAAGTGAGTTGACCGAATCTTGGCCATTGGAATATAATGTGGGAAAATGTGCGTTTATGCACATTGGCAGGAAGAACAGAAGAGCTGAATATTATCTAAATGAAGAAAGACTGCTGAAAAATGCGATGTGGAGGATTTGGGAATTAACAAAGTAGATGTGGAGAGGTTCCCCCCACCCCCACCCCTTGCAGGAAGACCTAAGATCAGAGGGTGTAGTCTGAGTATTGGGTTACCCATTTAGGACAAAAGATGAGAAGTTTGTTGAAGGTAGTGAATCTGAGGAATTATTTGCAGCAGAGGGCTGTCATGGATTGAGCATGAAGGATATTCAAGGCTGAGACAGATGGTCAGATTTTTAATCAGCAAAGGAAGCTACTAATGGGAAAAGACAAAAGTGAACCTGAGGATTATTGAATCAGTCATGATCATGTCAAATGACAGAGTAGACTTGTTGGGCTGAATTGTCCAATTGTGTGCCCTGTTTTGCGTTGAGGCCTGAAATTTGTTGCAGTATTTCAGTGAGCAGTAGGAGAGGAAGCACAGGTTGGACCACAGGTGGACAGCTCAGTCATTACAGTCTCTGAGCTCATAGCCCCTAAATTTTAGCTTTCAACCCTAGTTGGGGTACCAATTCCCACTTTCGCTAGTTCTGCCACGACTCCTCTAACTATAATATTATAATTGGAGTGGAACTGCAGTGTTTTCCTCTTTTTAAGAAGTTAATGTATCTGATATGATTTTAAATCTTGCAATTAATCCTAACTTTGATGCTGTGTCAAGGTGGCTGTTAACTGATTCTAGAAACATTGTATGATGCAAATTTTATTTCATTAAGGGTAACTGTGGTTTAGGTACTTTACCCTCTCGCCTACTGGGAATTAGTGTAAAGGACCAAGCCTACTATTCAGCTTGATTTATTTTTGTATTTTAAACTTGTGATCTGCAAATATCTTTTAGTATTGCTAAAAGCTTTCAGAACACTCAACTTTGGCTGTGATGTCAACTGGAGAGCATTTATTGAAAATTCATGAGGTTAATTGGCATTGAACGTGTTAAATTAGGGAAAAATTGTTGTAATAAGATTTATGGTAGCAATCCTGAGTTCAAGTGAATCCATGTATTAGATTTCCAGGCTCTTCAATGAGAAGAAGGCGGAAATATTTAATAGCTGATGTCATGCAATATTCCCTTTTGGGGATATTTTGTTGAATTTTATAAGACTGTAATTGGTGTCTGCATCAAAGTATAAAAGCCTTTGCAGGTTGTTTTGAGTAATCCTTCAGCTTTTCCTTATTAATAAGGTAAAGTATTACACTCTCCAGGATTGTTACCTCCTTGGACACTGTTGGGTTAAATTTGTCTCCTTGATTTGTGATTTTAATGCCGCTGCCTGAAAGCACAGTGTGCAAACCACAGCAGCATTGTACAAAACCATGGGCCTACAAGTTAGCTGATGACTGATTTTAGAGGTGCCAGGCCTTGAGGGAAGCACACATTAGAGTCAGTACTAATTTGAGGGTGTAATATATGTGAGTGATTTTAACTCTCTCTCCACATTAATGTTGAGGGAACTTGATCTATTTTAAAATACTGTTCATAGTTTTTGTTTTCTGTGGCTGTTTTAGAAAGGAGACTTCAACTGGGCAATGTAAGAAATTTTGTTTAGAGCAGTAAGTTTGTGTCTAAAAACAATTTTCTTATTTGTTTGTAATCTAACATACTCCAAAATCCATGATTCATGCCAACTAGAAGGGCATGGGAACACCACTGTCTGCAAGTTCCTCTCCAAGCCAAACACCATTCTGACTTCGAACTTTACTCTTTGAATGTCATTGTAATTAGGTCAAAATCCTGGATCCTTACAAAGTTGTAGGACTACACCATTCAAGATAGCAGCTTGTCACCACTTTCTGCATTTGTGATGGGCAATACTGCTGACCTAGGAATGACGCCAGCACTTTGACTGCAAAGTTGCATTGGAATTGCATTAAGTTTCTCTGCTTTCTGGTGATCCTGTTTTGATGTTGGAAGCTTTATATCATAGCTGAAACATAACAAGATAATTGAAGCAGCTAAAGAGTCTTATCCCACTGCCTCTATCTCATACTCTGCCTATAAATGAAGTAGTTTTCCAAAAATGTGAATGAAGGTTAAAGAATTGCTTAGCTAACATTAGAGATTTTAAATTAATATGGCAAATCTCTACAGCAGCTGGGATTTGAACCTCCCTTCTGGCTCAGATATGTATACTACCTCTGCACCAGAACACCCATGCTAACATTAAATAGAGTTGGTATAGATGGATCATTTTCAGCATGGCAAACTAATTTGTGGAAAACAATCTTATTGGGGCTTCAACTATTTGCAGGTTATAATGAGACTTCAGAGAAGGTATAAAATGATGTATAGGAGAACAAGTTGAGGACAACACTGTCTGCAAATGATAGAGATAGGCTAAGTGAATGGGAAAAGATCTGACAGGTGGACTAAATGTAGGAACGTTTGGAGTTGGAGTAGTAGAAAAGGGTATGGGATATCAGGATTGCCTTGTGCACAAATCAAAGTTAACATGCAGGTAATGCAAGGAATTAGGCAAGCAAATGGAATGTTGGTCTTTGTTGCAAGGAGAACAGACTATAAAAGTAGCTAAGTCGTGTCGCTACAGTACATGATATTGTTGAGACTCCATCGAGGTGTACACTTGCAGTTTGGTCTTTTAAAACATAGATGATGAGGAATACTTTTCTCAACATGTTATGAATCTGTGAAATTCTGTGAACGTGGTAGATGCTGGGACCTGAGTAAATTTGAGGAGGTGGGCACATTTTTAATTAGTAACAGGTTGTGGGATATGGAAAGTGGGCAGCAAAGTAGAGTTAAGGCCAAGATGAGATTAGCCATGATTGCATTGAATGACGGAGCAAGCTCAAGGTTGAATTGTTCCTGGTTATGATGTTCTTGCGTTTAGTTAGAATGATATACTTGCATTGAGACAGTTCAGAGAAAGTTTACCGGGCCAATTCTTAGAATAAATGGGTTGGCTCATGAGGAAAGTTTGACCAGGTCTCCTATACTCGGAGTTTTGCAAAACTGATGCCTTTATTGAAGTATGTGAAATTGAGGTGGCATGATAGGTTGGCTGCTGAATGAAGTCTCTCTCTTGTAGGGTATTTAAAAACTGGGAGGGGGGGTGCAAACTTAAAACGTAGTGAGTTTCCTGTTTAAGATATAGGTGAAGAGGAATTTCTTTTTTGTGGAGAGTTGTGTTAACTAACAATTATATTTGTATTCGAGCCAAACTTGGAAAGACTTTAATGCACAAGGAGATTGAGGAATGTTGGGTCAGGATAGGCAATGGTGGGAAAGCAGGGATGTGTATCTGAAGACTTAGGCCATGATCTTAGTGATTTTGATGAAGGGCCTTGGGTGCCCAGTCAGCCTGCTGCTGTCCCTATTTCTTAAGTAAAGCACTTGTTCCTTGTGGATTGTCTACAGTTTTTGTTAATAAACAATTTTTTTAGAAATGTAATTTTTTAAATACACAAACTTTTTAAAATACATAGTTTAGTTGAGGGAAAATAGCATATTTTGATGGAGACACTTGAGCAGCAATGAATTTTGATTGCTTCAGCTTCGCTTGATTTGCTGATTTTAAAGTGTTGCAATGTTTGAGCTATAATATTTGATATTTATATTTGAACTCCAAGTGAAGCTAAAATGGTAAGATGTAATTATGTACAGTATTTTTGAAAAGGTGGAGTAGATTGGGTTTTTTATTGGCTTAGTTTTCTTTTTCCTGCTCAAGATCATTAACTGCAAAACTAGACAAGGTGGAGGTCTTTATTTATTAGCTATTGATTTATGATATGTTGACATTACAATTTGTTTTCCTCCGTAGGAACCTAGAATAACTTGCAATGAATGGTGACTCTGGTGTGGGGGTGGTTACTTCCCCACCTCCGTCAACTGCTCCACACAAGGAGAAATACTTTGACCGAGTTGATGAGAACAATCCTGAATACCTCAGAGAAAGGAATATGCCACCAGATTTGCGCCAGGATTTCAATATGATGGAGCAGAGGAAAAGGGTTTCCATGATTCTACAAAGTCCGGTAAAAGCATTACCTTTTTAATTGAATCTCCTAGGTGCTCCATTAATATTTAAAATAAACACCAGGTGCAGACTTGACCACTGATGTATGATAGGTACAAATAAAATTTAGGCCATTGCAATTGTATTTGTAGCTCTGTAAAGAGGAGGAATAGGCCACTTGGCTATACGAGCCTATTCCAATTTTCAGTAAGATAAAGGAAGATCTTATCTTGGCCTGAGCTGCACTCTTCTGCCTGTTCCACAATGCTCAACTACTTTTAAAAGGTCCCTTAGAAATATATGTTTTAATAAGATCTGAAATAAATCCACAGAGGCTGGTATCCTGTCACCAAGTCACCCCTTATTTACATGTGGTAGTTCCTTGACACCAATCCAACTCCCTCAGAGCTAGGTCTGAGTGTCAGTGTCTGACATTCTTCTTTTTAATCTGTTAGCCAGGACTCCGATTGAGGCTGTTAATCTAGTCCAATCAGGAAACTCCTTGAGGTCCACCTTGCTGACCTTGTTTTAGTCACTACACCCTTCCGCTGAGAGTCCAAAAACATTGGCTTATTCTTTTTACTTTGTGGTGCCTCCTGGTGTGTTTTAGCACTGAATCAGGTTCCTCTGACTCTGCGTTGGATACAGGCAACGTGTATTGCGCAGGAACTTGCCTTTTGCACCCAGAGAGTCTGAGAAATTCATTTTCCTCTTTCAGCAGCAAAAGACGTCAATGTGACAAGATCCACCATGTCCATCTGATGTCTCTTCAGTGCTTGACAGAGTGGGAGAACCTATGGGTTCCAACAGCCTTTGATCTGAAGAGCACACTGTTTGCGACTTTCACATGGTCTCCATGCTTGTTCAGGACTGTTGCTCCTACCTGAACTTTATATGCTGCTGTTCTTGACCTTGCCTCAACCGAGCCTGTTACCATTGCAGGGCCATTTCCATGGTTCCTACACCAAACTTATCCCCTGAAGTAAAATGCTTGGCGGAATCTGGCACTAGCATTTGATGCCATTTCAATGACACTATCCTGCCTCCTGCAGCTTGGTGCAGAGTTGTGTCTTGCCTTTAAGCAACTCTGCTGGAGCTATCCGTGTAGACTCATGAGGGGTGGTCCTATAATCACATAGGTAGCGGGACAGTTTGGTATCTAGCGAAGCCGTGGGCTGTTTCTTCAAACCTGTCTTCAAAGTTTGGACTAGTCTTTCTGCCAGACTGTTGGATGATGGCTGGTATAGATCTGTCCTTATGCTGAATGCCATCCGACTTTAGGAAATACCTGTTCAAATTTCCTGCTGGTAAACGATGGCCCATTATCCGTGACCAACACTTCTAGGAGTCAGTGTATTGCAAATGATGCATGCGGTTTTTCTGTATTCATTCCTGTGTTTGATGAGTAAACTGTGTCCAACCACTGTATGGACGTCTACAGTGACCAAGAACATTGATTATACAGGTCCTTTCATTGGCTGAATGTATAATAGAGTCCACGGTTTACCAAGCCATTCCCACAAATGTGGGGGAGCTGCTGGCAGTAACTTGTCCTTGCTGGCATTCTGGCCACTGCCCCACCAACTGCATCCAAGCCTGGCTACCAAATATAACCTTTGCCAACATCTTCATTTTGGAAACCCCTGAATGATCCTGGTGTAATTCATCCAGTGTCCTGAGTAAATGTCGTCACCAGATAAACACTCTTGCTCCCCACAACAGTGTGCTGTCCTCTGATCTGGTCTCTCCAGGTCCAAAAATGTTTTCGTTCTGTTTGTGACAGCCCTTAGGTTTCCCTCATCAACTGTTTTAGTTTTTCCAGGATTGGATCTCGCTGCATCCAAAGTCTGATATTGTCAGCTATGACTGGAAGGGTGTCCAGAAAATTTAACTCTTACGGACTCTTCCAGTAATGGTACCACCAGTGGTGTATGCCAATAGGGGACGGCTCAATGCATTTGCTACTTGGCTTCCCGGGTGGTGTTCCGACTTGTAATTGTACACAATAAGTATTCGAGCCCACCATCGAGTTCGAACTGAATTGGCACTGCCTTGTTTCTTTCCAAGTATTGGTCCCAGTCTTTGATAGCAGGATCAAGTGATTCAAGCTTCCCAAATAATAGCATGATGCCAGAAATGCTTAACCTAACTCAAAGACAACTGTTGCAAGAGAGTTTCTTCAGGAACATTCTTTTATGTCATTGCCAGTGAAATAACTCCCCAGAGGCCAGTATCCCATCACCCCATATTTATACACTGAAGGTCCTGGACATTGGTCCAGCTCCCTCAATGTGAGCAGAACCCCGAACACTCCCTATTTTATCTGTCAGCAGGGCTCCCTGATTAGGGTAGTTAATCTGGTCCATTCAGGTAACTCATTCTATGAAATCCACCTGACTAACCTCACTACACTCAGTACAAGATCACCTCTCGTTTTTTCTTAAGTCCCAATCTGCTCAACCATTCCTTTGTAAGAAAATCTCTTCATTCCTGAGGTCAGCTCAGAGTCATGGGAGTCTGCAGCGCAGAAAAAAGTTCTTTTGGTCCCTCAAATCTGCACCAGTCAAAAACCAACTACCTAACCATTCTAACCCCATTTTCTGGCAGTTGGCCTATAGCCTTGAATGCCTTCGCTTCGCAAGCGCACGCGCACATCTGAATATTTAATGAGGGTTTCTGCCTCGACCATCTTTACAGAAAGTGAGTTCTAGATTCCCACTGCCCTCTGACTGAAATGTTTTCCCCCTATCCTCTCTAAATCTCCTGCCCCTTACCTTACATCCAAGTTCACTGGTTCTTAATCCCTACACTAAGCAGAAATGTTCCTTCCTGTCTACCCTACCTCTGTCCCTCCTAATTATACACCTATAATCCATGACCCCCATTGGCCTTCTCTACTCAAAGGAAAACAACCCCAGTCTATACAGTCTGTCTTCAACTAAAGCACAACAGCCCAGGCCGCGTCCTGGTAAATCTCATCTGCACCCTCTCTGATGAAATCATATCCCTTCTATAATGTGAATTCCAGTTTGGCACACAATATTCTAATTGAGGCCTAACCAACTTTTAATAGAGTTCCAGCATAAAGTCCCTGATAACACCTTCCTGTTCTAAATGGAGGTTAATTTGGTCCTTCAGAATTTTCTCCGATAGTCTCCCTGCCACTGATGTGAGACTTGCTGGTCTCTAATTCCCTAATTTTGTCTTTCTCACCATTCTCGATAGTGGAACCACATCAACTGCCCTCTAGTCCTCTAGCACCTCCCAATGGGCAGAGAAGAATTACAAATTTAGTTCAGGCTCCCTACGATTTCCTTCCTCCTCTTTACAGCAGCCTGGGATACAATTCATCCTGACCTGGGGATTTGTACACTTTGAAGCCCTGCAAAACCTCCAATACCACATTATTCTCTATCAAATCACTCAAATTTCACAGTCCATCTTCCTGATTTCTGTACCTACATCTTTTTCCTCTTAATCCTATGTGAAGTACTCATTTAAGACTCTACCAGTGTCCTACAGTTCCTTGCATAGATATCCTTGTTGGGCTCTAATCTTTCCCTAGCTATTCTCTTCCCCCGATCTACTTGCATATCTTGAGTTTCTCCCTAATCTTGCTGGCTAATGTTTCTTTCATAACCCTTCTTCATTCCCCTAATTGCTGTAAGATTTCTCCCCCCAGTCCCCATGCTTTCTATACTCCACTAGGGCCTCTGTGTTAATTTGTTTTCCTTATACCTGTTCTACACTCCCTTTTTCTCCCTTTTTCATCCGTTCCTAAATATTCTTAGGTATGCAGCGTTTTCTGAGCTTGTTGCTCAAACTAAGGGAACATGCTGGGCTTGTACTCTCTCTTTTCCCCATTTCCCTTTTGAATGCCTCCTACTGTTCTGGTGTAAAGTTACACAGAAGTAGCTGTTCCAAGTGTACTTTGGATGGTTTCTGTATTATTCTAATAAAATTTGCCAATCCCAATCCAAACCCTATTTTGCCAACCATGGTGCTGTGGTTGCTGTCATTTAAAATGCTGCCACCTCATACACCTGCATGGTTTGTCTCCCCTGAAGAATCTTCTACATGTTTACATAAAATGCTTTCCTGAATACAGTTCATGAAATGTGCTCCCTTTAGAATCTTTATATCACTATTGTCCCAATTAATCTTGGGAAAGTTGACATTGCCGAACATAATTCCCTATTATTGTATTTACCCACCTTTTTGCATCGTCAGCAATCATAACTCGTTAGTGAATGTTTGTGTATCTAGGAAATTCCGTGCCACTGTCACCCCTCCTTTTCCCCCCCCTCCCTGCTGCCACCACCCAAAAAAGTATGTAGAAGACCCCACAAGAGAGGGGACAATCCTGGACTTGATTAAAGGCAACAAAGATGGGCACATTGTTGAAGTACGTGGGTGGAGCATTTTGAGGTCATAACTCTGTTAGATCGAAGATTGTTATGGAAAAGAATAAGATGGGTCTGAAATCAAAGTTCTCACTGTAGGAAGGTTGATTTTTAATAAGATCAGATATGATTTGGCCAGAGTGAACTGGGAACAGATTCATTCAGGCTGTTTTCCCCTCCTCATCTGGACGTGACATAATCCATTGCTTTACAATGTTTGACCTGTGTATAAATTGAGAAGTAAAACCTTGCTTGGATCTATTGTTATATCCCCTACAGTTTGTTTAATGCATCTTCGTTTTTGCTGAATCTTGATTTTAGCATATTTTCAATAATCAGTTGACAGGATTACAGTTGGAGGAGGAAAATGTTCATGTCTTTAAGAAGAATGCCATTATAAATAGTCAAGTGAATATTGACCTAAAGGCCTGAACTTCATAATAAAAATTCTGAAACATTTAGTTACTCATTTCAGTTCATAATGAAATTTTGTGTTCTACCTTTAGCATTTTGATTTTGATTACTTTTTCATGTTATGTATGGCTTCTTATCCAATTTGAATAGCCTCTGGAATGAGAGACTTGTTATTTTACTGAGGTAACACAATTTGTTCAGTATTTTTAAATAAATCACATGGTCAAACGTCAAGAGTTCATTACAAGAAAATATTTCTCTACCATAGTCCTTGTCTTAAGTTCTATTTTAGGGGAATGCAGGAGGATGGAGGAGGTGGAGGTGTCAGGGGAGAACTTTGAGTGTGTTGCAATACAGGACGGCACGGTGGCTCAGTAGTTAGCTCTGCTGCCTCAAAGCGCCTGGGATCCAGGTTTGATTCTAGCCTTCAGCGACTGTCTGTGTGGAGTTTGCACATTCTCCCCGTTTCCTCTGGGTGCTCTGGTTTCCTCCCACAGTCGGAAGATGTGCAGGTTAGATGGATTGGCTGTGCTAAAATTGCCCGTAATGTTTGGGGATGTGTAGATTAGGTGGGTTACTTTTGAGGTTCGGTGTGGACTTGGGCCGAAGAGCCTGTTTCCACATTGTAGGGATTCTGTGAAAAGAATATCCCAAGTTCAAGGACAGATCAACTTTAACTCCACCTAAGGATTAGCTAAATTACAATGACATAGCTTGATGTAGTTAATAGGCCACAAACTTGTGGCCTGGATGCGGAGGAACAAATTCTCAACAAAACTGCAGAAGTGTGCAGAAATTATGGAGACTTATAACAGGAGGCTTCAATTTCTGTATATAGATTAGAATAGTAATAGGGTAAGGAACAGTAAAGGGCTGGAGGAACAACACCTCATATTCCACCTGGGAACCCTACACCCCAGTGGTCTCAATGTGGACTTTACAAGCTTAAATGTCCCCACCCCCCGACCTCATCCCAAGACCAGCAGCCCCTCTCGTCCCCACCTCCTTGACCTGTCCATCTTTTCTCCCACCTATCTGCTCCTCCCACCTCACTGACCAACCCCCATCCAAATTCCCTACCTACACTCACCTTTACTGGCTTCATCCCCAGCTCCTTGACCTGTCTGTCTTCTCTCCACCTATCTGCTCCTCTATCCTCCTATCATCACCTCCTCCACCCCGCCACGCCCCCTTGATCTCAGAGCCCCCTTCCCCATTTCTGAAGAAGGGTCCAGACCCGAAACGCCAGCTTTCCTGCTCCTCTGCTGCGGTCATCCAGCTCCACACCTTGTTATCTATAGTAAAAGGACAAGAAGTCCTAAAGTGAATAAGACAATTTGTTACAGCAATGTTTCCCAACTAACCAGAAAGGAGGGCTGCTAGACCTGGTTCTTGGGAATGAATTGGGCCAAGTGTCGGGGGAGAATATTTTAGAGGGTAGTAATCGCTGTGCCATAGAGCTTAAGGTGATTTGAGGACAATGGGGATGAACAATCCAGAGTTAAAATTAATCTTAGAAATGCCAGCTTCTATGTTTTAACAATGGATCTGCAATGAATTGAGTCCAAAGGTTAGCAGAAAAGGGTAATTGAACAATGAACTACCTTCAGAGAAGAGCGTTTTCTGGCATGATCATGATATATTCCCTCAGAAGGGAAAGATAGGGTGAAAATATCTAGAGCTCCCTGAGTAGGAAGGAAAAAAGCAATGTCAGGTAGAAAATACAAGTGAGAATCAGGATATGGAAGGGTCAGGCAGTGCAGAGTGACGCAACGGAAGCGTGGCAGGCCATAATCCAGAAGTCAATAGATCAAAACCATCCTCTAGCTTCTTGAAAGATGTTCATTCTTACCTACACTTCCATCACACTGATAGGACCTTCTGTTGGCACAGTGGTAGTGTCCCTACCCCTGGACTGGGAGGCCCAGTCTGCTCTAGAGGTGTGTAACATCAGAACATCTCTGAACAGGTTGATTAGAAAAATGGGTTAAATTTTTTAAAAAATGAATGAGGAAAAAAAAATGAATATGCATATGTGGCCAAGGAAGTGAAAGGATGAATGAGATCAATTGGGGGCCGAAAAGAGGACTTCTACATGGGAGGCAGAGGGCATGATGAGGTATTTAAGAAAAAAAATTAGTGTCTGCCTTTACCTCAAGAAGATGCTAGCAGGGATAA
>JAHRHZ010000012.1:4766901-4801538 GCA_024137785.1 Ginglymostoma cirratum
GCCAGACCCGAAACGTCAGCTTTCCTGCTCCTCTGATGCTGCTTGGCCTGCTGTGTTCATCCAGCTCTACACCTTATTATCTGGATAATGCTTTTTCTGAATGTATACACTTCTGGATAGCAAACTGAGTACCAGCAAACTTATCCTGCCTGACACCTCAAATCCACCTCCTTCCTTGCCAACACAGTGCCTATAATTCATCCCTTTAATCAAGGCAAGTCTATCCAGTGTTACTTCGAAAATTTTTCTCCTCCTCAGAAAAATTTAAGACAGAATTGTCAGAAAGCAGTAAAGAGATTATTGTAAAGCTGGCTGACTTTATTTTTTTGCTGTGGTTCTAATAGTGGCATGCTACAAAGTGACAATGGTGACAGATTGTGATGTGCAGGAAGGTGAACTAGTTTGATACTCTTAGCCCGCAGAGGACTGAGCAGTCTTGGATCATAAAGTGTTTCAGTGGAAAAATGGGAATACCTGGTCTGAAAGATACATGTGTAATTAAGTCTTGATGCACTCGGAAGTACCCTTACAAGTTACTTGTTGTGAAAGAGGTCTCACTATCACCACTTTTTTGGTAAGCTATACGTGGGTAATAAAGAAAGGATGACTAATGCCTATCATCTGAGAATTAAAAATGATCGTGTTGAATTTTAAACACTGGCAAGGAGGGGTATCTGAAGCCTTTTTGGTTGGATAATGTCACAGACAATGTACGGAGTCATTTTTGTCATCTGTTAGATATGTGAAGTACTTGAGCGATCATTACCATTAGTTAGTCAACTCCCTCAAGCTGACTAAATTATGCTTTTGTTGCACTGAATGGGGTGTACTGTGTTTTCTAGTTCCTTCAAACTTACGCTGAATGTTGTGTGAAACTACCTGTTCAACTACATGAATCATGTAAATGCCATTAAGAGCATGCCAACTCTAAAGATTGTGTATTTTTTGTCACAATTGTATTGTTCTGGCACCTAATGGATCCTTGCAGATGAGTTGTTACCTGGTATTATGAAAGTATACCATAATCTCATTCCTCCATTGCTGATCTGCTGATCCTGAAAAACACTTCTTGCAGTTGACAATGCTTTGGCCTCCAATATTGCAGTAAAGATATTTAAAGTCACAGTTCAAGTGGATTCATGATTTTGTTCCATTGAACAGATTGTTTCTCTTTCATGAAAAGAGCTTCCTTGCACCACTCACCCAAATCTCTTCCATTCTGTTTCTCCTTCTCCCCAGCCTCAACCTCATCCCCGTCCCACTACTCCATCCTCCACCCTTCCTAAATTACAGGTCTTTACTTCACATTTGGGTTTAATATGGCTGTCAATTTTTGCTGGTAATTAACTAAAATACCACCTATTGAATAATGGGGCATTTTAATTACCCTTCAGGTACTGAAGCAGTCCATGTCCAAATGCAGCAATAACTGGACAATATCCAGACTTTGGCTGACAAGTAGCAAGTAATATTTGTGCTACACAAATGTCAGGTAATGACCACCTTCAATAAGAGACACTGTCCCTTGACATTGAATGGTATTACAATCACTGAATACCCTACTAACCCTCAACAGTCTGAGGGTTACCATTGACCAGAAACTGAATTAGATTAGCCATTACAAATATATGGTAGCTTCAAGAGCAGGTCAGAGGCTAGGAATCCTGCGGTGGACAACTTGCATTCTGACTCCCCAAAGCCTGTCTGCTATCCTCAAGATTCGAGTGAGGAGTGTTATGGAATACTCCCTATTTGCTTGGATGAGTGCAGCTCAAAATTGTCCAGAAGCTTGACCATCCAGAGCCAATCCATGACAAAGCAGCCAGCTTGATTCACACCGAATCCACAAACATCCACCATCTCCACCTCGAGAAGGACGAGCAGCAGATAAATAGGAACAGTGTCTAGAAGTTCCCCGCCAAGCCACTCATCCTGACTTGGAAATATTTTGTTAATCCTTCAGTGCCACTGAGTCACAATTCTGGAGTTCCTTTCCTAAGGGCATTGTGAGTCTACCTACAGTACATAGTCTGCAGTGGTTCAAAAAGGTAGCTTGGCACCATCTTTTCAAGAGCGACTGAGGATGTGCAATAAATAAATAACCAAAAAAAAAGGCAATGAAAAGGGTAATCTTTATCGTTACCATGACGTTTTAAAAGAAATCTGTTCATTCCTAGGCTTTTTGTGAAGAATTGGAATCAATGATTCAGGAACAACTCAAAAAAGGAAAAAATCCTACTAGTCTACTTGCACTACAACAGATTGCAGATTTCATGACAACAAATGTACCTAGTATGTACCCTGCTGCGCCACAGGGTGGAATGGCTGCATTAAACATGAGTAAGTATAATCATTCTGTAAATGTGGAGACCAAAACTCACCAATCTATTGTACAACTGTAGCAAAACTTTCCTGTTTTTATATTCTGTTCTCCTTGCAATAAACAACAATCCATTTGCCTTCCTGGTCACTTGATGTACATGCATACTAACTTTGATTCATGCCTGAAGAGGGCTTAAATCTCTCTAATGAAGAGCTACACTGTCTCTCTCCATTTAAGTAATATTCTGGTGTTCTGTTTTTCCTGCCAAAGTGATCAAGTTTATATTTTCCCATATTATGCTGTATCAGCTAAATTGTTGCTTACAGTTTTCTCTTCACAGACTCCTTGTGTCCGCACCACAACTTGCTGTTCTGCCTATCTTTGTCTCATTAGCAAATTTAACTACGCATTCAGTCCCATCCTTCAATTCATTGTGAATTGTAAAAAGTTGAAGCTGTAGTTCTGATTTCTTTGACACTTGTTACATATTGCTAACTGAAAAATGATCCATTAATCCCAATTGTTTCCTGTTAGATTAGTAAACCTCCATTTATGCTGATATGGTGCGCACGTGCTCTTATTATGTTTAATAACATTTGAGTGCCACCTTCTCAAATGCCTTTTGGAAATCCAAGTTCATCATATCTATAGGTTTCCCCTTATCCATGTTGCTTGTTACTTCATCAGAAACCTCTGACAGATTAGTCAAACATAATTTCCAGAGAACTGTACTTCCATACTGTTGCATATTTGTGTTTATTTGTCAAGTGAATACACATTGTGAAGGGTGCTGCAGAGCTTTAAAAAGACTGAAAAATAATAGAAGTGAAGATATGCTAAGTCAACATAGTGATTTAGGTACATAAACTTGTTTTTAAGGTTATAGAAGGCAGGAAAGATTGAAGAAATTAAAGATACTCCACACTTTGACATCTATGAAAAATTGAGACCCTGGGTGAGCCTTGATTTCATCACATTGAGGAAGTTGGCAAGCTTTCAAAATTAAGAATAAGGAAACTTGGGAGCACTGGCATAAATGTAGATAAAGAAGAGAAGGATAAAAAGGGAAGATCCATGTGAATAGAGGTTAAAGGCTAGGAGTGAAAGTTGAACTACTTTGTGTCCAAAAGTCTCCCTGAAAAGAGAGCAACATTCAAATCTTAAATTTGAGTTCCATACCTCTTAGAGACTTATTCTATAAAGAGGGTTTCATTTAGTCCTATTTCATCCATACTTCTGGAATTTTTAAATTTGTTTTTTAAGTGGTAAAATTTGATTCATTATAATGATTTCAGTCTCTTTTAGAAGGTGTTTGGGTGATTCAAGGCTTGTTAGAAAAATTCAAGTGTTTAGTAGAAAATGTAGCAGCATGGAAATAAAATAAGGTGCTGGAGAAACTCAGCAGGTCTGGCAGCATTTGCGGAGAGAGAACCAAAGTTAATGTTTTGAGTCCCGTAAGACACTTCTTTGGACAGTTTCATGTGGCATGATTGTATGTAATTTTTAATCAAAGATTGGCAGTAATTTTCATTGAATGCAATGGAGTGCAGGAGAACACTAGTGATAGCAATTAAACCAGTGGGTTTATCTTTCACACTGCCATTGTTTTGCAGTGTATTGGTTGATTTGATTAGATAAGAGTTTGACTATTTGTTGATTCAAAAGCATTCATTTATAACATTTAACAGAGGCAAGCTGTATTTCCAGGTTACACAAACACATACCAAAAAGGCTAACTTGGGTTGGTGACTTGCTGTTGTTTCTTCAGAAGTCCAACAGGACGATGCTCACAGAATTAAAAAGTATGAGCTGTCAGTGCTGTTAATTATCCTCTAACTTGGTGTGGGTAATGACTGCATATAGAAAAGGAAAGAATTAGCTTTTTGTTACATCCTTTACATCTTCCACTCATCCCAAATTTATTTTGTCACCATAGTTGCTGCTGTTAGTGGGCATATAACAACCAATTTACATGTTAAAAAGGTTCCGCAGATTGAGATAATTAACAAATTAATCCATTTTGGTTGTGTTGGCAAGGACTCAGAAAACTCCCAGACATCTACTGGAGAAGTGTTATGGATCTGTTATACTTGAGCAGACAGATGAAGCTTTGTTTTAATATCTTATTCAAACAACAATGTCTCAAAGATTACTGTATTAAAGTATTAGTCATGATATTTGTTTGTATCTTGTAGTTTGGCTTGAACCTACAGCTCTGACTCCCAAATGCTAAGAAGGTTTACTTTGAGATTTTTTTAAAGCTCATCTAAAATGTACAAATGGCAGTAAATGTGCCATCAAAGAGCACCTAAGATGAGACTTAGGCAAGATCAGTATTTGCTGCCCTTCCCCAGTTTCCACTTTTTTGAATAGCTGCAGTATTGAAAGTAGATGCTGAAAGCTATTAAATGAGGCAATCCAGAACTTTGTTATTAGATCAATGATGAAATATTGCCATTTTTCATGTCAGACGATGTGTGACATAGAGAGATAATTGGACGTGGTGATATTCCTTTGTTCCTGCTGCTAGTTGCTTCTGATCTGGTAGACTAGCAGTGAATCAGTTCTAGAAACGTAGGAATTAGGAGGAAGAGTAGACCCTTCAGACTTAAGTGAATGGTGCAGCAGGCTCCTAAGGTCATGACTGATATAGTCGTCTCAACTCACTTTTCTGTCTGCTTTCACAAATCTTGTTTCTCAAATCTATCTATTTTCTAGTACTCTTCAAAAGTCTTTATTTATAAAATAATTCTTCATTTGTGGCAAGTTCTAATTAAAATGGGTATGTATTTCCTCTTTGAATAAATTGCTTTAATAAATGCTACTGTTTACGCATTGTCATATTGCTAATTATGCATATATGCTTTTTTCAGGTCTTGGAATGGTTACCCCTGTGAATGATCTCCGCGGATCTGAATCTGTTGCATATGAAAAAGGGGAGAAATTACTACGTTGTAAGCTAGCTGCCTTCCACAGACTGGCAGACCTCTTTGGATGGTCACAACTTATCTACAACCACATAACAGTAAATTGAGCTCCACACATTCTTCTCCTTTTCAATATATATAATCCTAATTTTACTGACTGCATGAAAATGTACATTTTACAGAAAACATTTTACTTTGTTCCTTCTGTTCAGCAGAACAACTTAGTTTGTTGAACTTAAGGAGATAGTGAAAAAACTTGATTTGCAGAAATGTGAATCAGAAATCTCTCATCACAGTTCTGTAGTTCGACTTCTAAAGTCTCTTCAATAAAATTCAATAGCCATTTTGTTTTCCTGTTTAGATGTTTGATGTATCTGTCAGTTCTGTAACTCTGCAATGTACCTCAGCACAATTGAATTAACTGATGTGTGGTACTTATTTCTGGAGGACGTTTCCTTTGCTGCTATGTTATATGCAATGATTGTTTGTGTCTGATGATCTGTGAAACCACTCGACCATCTTGTTCAGTAACTTTGGTGTACAAGGCTGGAGTCCGAATAATTGAGTGTGGTGGTGGGGATGCTGAAGCAAATTACAGAACAGCAGGGGTAAAACTGTGAAAGGCATTAAATATAATCAATAAAACTTAAAATCATACTGGGAGCTGAAGTAGGTCATTGAGAAAAAGACTGATTGGCAAGCTAGGTCTGATGCAACAGGATAAAAGAAGATTCTTAGATGAACAAAAGTTAACAGAAGAATGGCTGGTCATTCAGGAGGATACTGGCAGGCACTGATGAGAATTTTAATAGATGTCTTGGAGTACCGTTGGAAATGGCTGTAGTGTCCTGTCACCAACTAATGCCCCAGTTAAAGCTGCTGGAGCTTCCTGCAGCTTCATATCTGCTGCAACCTAGAGCACCTTGTTTATAATGTTCTTTCATGTCTTGGTCTTTAAAGTTACCGAGAAGATAAATGATTGGATAAGTAATTTAACAGTAATCAGGGTCATTTAGATCCATGTAAATCAATGAAAAAATACCATTGCTATGAATAAAAAAAGTTTTGAATCAATAAATTTCCATAACCTAAAAGTATTACACACTGTATAAAACACTATATCCTAAACACACCAAAAATTACAAAATGGCAGATCTGACTTTGTTTAAAAAAAGTATAGAAGACAAAAATAGTTTTAGTAAACAGCACTCTTTAAATTTGCTCATGATAGAAAGAAAATCTATAAATTTCCAGTTGATTCCCAACCAGCAAACATCACATATCTCTTAAATGTTAATGTTTCTCCAGGTTATGTGGGTTTTGTATTATCTGAATTACTCAGAAACGTGATAAAAATCATTTGAATAACATTTACACCAAAACTCTAGCTTAGGACAGGAGTTCCTTCTTATAATGTTGGGTTAGCTACAAACTATGCTGTTGTGTGGATTTCCCTTTTTAAAAGCATTATGTATTTGTTATGAAATGGTCATGTAATAATAACTGAAGGCAAGTTATTGTTTCCTCTAGGTCAGAGTCAGTTCTGAACAGGAACATTTCCTCATTGTACCTTTCGGCCTCCTTTACAGTGAGGTCACTGCATCTAGTTTGGTGAGTGAGGAGGACTAAGTATCAATTTTAAATGTTATTTATTTGATCAACTTATTGTTGCATTCAATTTTGCTTCAGAAATTACGTTACTACTGTCAACCTGCTTTATAACCCATGGAATATTACCACACAGCAAGGCTATCATTTTTCTAATATATGCCTACTAACAACTTTATTTTTCTTTAAAGCTGCCTTTCCAGAAATTTTCCAAGGTGCATGACTGGCATCATTTGAGTGAAGTGATAAACTTGACTGTAAGATTAGGAGCAAAAATAGGCCATTTGGCCATCAGAGTCTGCATCTGATAATCTTCATACTCTACTATTGTGCCTTTCCTCCAAAACACTGATTATCTTTCAATCAAAAGTCTGTCTCAGCCTTGATTATGTGTAAGACCCAAGTTCTACAGTCTTCTGTGATAACGAATACCGTTGATTCTATGAGAGAAAGAAAATCAATCTCAACTCTGTCTATTCTCATACTGTATTCCAGCTGCCAAATTTTTGCCCATTCACATAACTTGTCTATATCACCACTTGCCTTCCCACCTAACTTTGTGACATATGAAACTTGGTAATAATAATTCACTTCTGTCATTTCAAGTCATTAGTATGTATTGTAAATAATTGTGGCCCCAACACTGGCACTCCCACTAGCTACAGATTGTCATCCTGAAAATGCCTCCTTTTTCCCAACTCTGTCGTCTCTTAATTTGCTAATCCTCTGTCCATGCTAATATCCTGCCCCCCGGTACTATGGGTCCTTTCTAAGTAGCCTAATGTGTGGTACCTCATTGAATGCCTTTTTTCGGAAATACAGATATATCATATATACTGGAGGGATTCTTCTGGCACAATGGTAGTGCCCCTACCTCTAAGCCAAGAGGCCCAGGTTCAAGTCCCACCTGCTCTGGAGGTGTGTGATAACATCTCTGAACAGGTTGATTAGAAACTATCTGTTATCTCTACTTTATCTATCCTGCTTGTTGCTTCCTCAATGAATTAAAAGAAAACAGATATGATTTCCGTTTTGTGAAGTCATGCTGACTCAATTATATATTTCTAAGTACTGCGCTATTACATCCTTTGTGATGGACTCTAGCATTTTCCCCGATTGCTGGCATTAAGCTAATTGGCCTGTAGTTACATTTTGTTGTCTCCTTTTTGAGTAAAGCTGTTACAATCTCAGTTTTCCAATTCACTGGGACTTTTCCAGAATCCAAGCATTCTTGGAAGATTATTACCGGTGCGTCCAGTATCCCTCTAACAGCTTCCCTTTAATATCTTACCTAACCCCTTAGGTTCAGGGAACTTATTAGCGTTTAGTCCTATTAGTTTCTCCCATACCTTTTCTCTAGTGATAGTTATTGTATTTATTTCTTCTCCCCTTTTGCCGCTTGATTTTGGTGTTTTTTGAATGCTGTTAATGTCTTCTACTATGAAGCCTGAAATAATTATTTAACTCCTGTGCTACTTTCTGGTTCCCCATTTATTATTTCACCAGAATCATTCTCAATTTGTTCATTTTGGCCCCTTATTTTTATATATTTAAAGAAGCTGTTGCTGTCCATTTCAACATTAGTTTACCCTCAAAAGTTTATTTTCTCCCACTTTATTGTAATTTTGGTTACCTTTTGTCGGATTTTAAAATTTTCCCAATTCTCTGCCTTACAATGTGGCAAAGCTTAGTGGCATGTCTTTTCTCAATATGGGAGGCAATGGCCTAATGGTATTATTGCTGGACTGTTAATGCAAAGGCGCAGGTAATGTTCTAGGGACCAGGGTTCGAATCCTGCCATGGTAGATGGTGGCATTTGAATTCACTAAAAATCTGTGATTAAGAATCTAATGATGACCATGAATCTATTGTCAATTGTTGTAAAAACTCATCAGGTTCACTAATGTCCTTTTTTTAGGGAAGGGAACTGCTATCCTTACCTGGTCTGGCTTACATGTGACTGCAGACCCACAGCAACACCGCTGCCCTCCGAACAATTAGGGATGGTCAATAAATGCTAGCCTAGCCAGTGACCCCCTCGTTCTGTGAATGAATTTTTAGAAAAGAATGATGCTTTCCTTAATTTCTGTGGTTAACTATAGTTGGTTTATGCCCTTTCTAGAATCTTGTTTCCTCACTAAGGATATATCTTTGTTCTGAGTGAAGAACTATTTTCATAAACAATTTTTAAAAAATTTATTCACTGAATGAGGGCATCAGTGTTAAGTGTCACCCACTTTGGTGTGGGTCTGATCCTTGCAGTTAGATTCAGGTGAATTCATAATTGACAACAATGGGATGGCAGACCAGTTGAATAAATACTTTGGATCTGCCTTTGAGGGCATTCAGGAAATGCTGGGGACAGAGTCAAGCATATGGGAGGAACTAAAGGAAATCCTTATTAGTCAGGAAATGGTTTTGGGGAAATTGATGAGATTAAAACCCAATAATTCCCCAGGACCTGATGAGTACTTAAGGAAGTGGCCCTAGAAATAGCAGATGCGTTGGTGACCATTCTCCAGCATTCTGTAGACTCAGGAAGAGTTCCAGTGGACTATAGGGTAGCTAATGTAACCCCACTCTTTAAAAAAGGAGGGAGAGGGAAAATTGGGAATTATAAGCCAGTTAGCCTGACATCAGTTGTGGGGACAATGCAGAAGTCCGTTATTACCGATGTAATCACTGAACGTTTGGAAAGCAGTGATCAAATTGGTTCTAGTCAGCATGGATTCACTTAAGGGAAACCATGCTGGACGAATTTTTTGAGGATGTGACCAGTACGAGTGGATAAGGGTGAATCACTAGATGTTGTGTATCTGGACTTCCAAAGGCTTTTGGCAAGGATCCACATAAGAGATTAGTAAGGAAAGTTTAAAGCTCATGGCATCGGAGGTAATGTATCGACATGGAGAGAGAATTGGTTAGCAGACAGGAAGCAGAGAGTTGGAATAAATGCGTCCTTTTCAGGTTGGAGACAGTGATGAGTGGGGTGCTGCAGGTTTCAGTGCTGGGACCCCAGCTGTTCATAATATACATTAACAATTTGGACAAAGGAATTGAAAGCAATATCTCCAATTTTGCAGGTGACACTAAGCTGGGTGGCAGTGTGTGCTGTGAGGATGATGATAAGAGGCCACAGAGTGACTTGGACAGACTGGCTGAGTGGGCAAATATTTGGCAAATGCAATATAATGTGGATAAATGTGAGGTTTTCCACTTTGGACACAAACAAGAAGACAGATTGTTATCTGAATAGTGGCAGTTTAGGAAAAGGTGCGGTGCAACGAGACCTGGGTGTCATGGTGGAACAATTGCGGAAGGTTGGCCTACAGGTGCAGCAGGCGGTGAGGGAAGTTAATGGCATGCTGGCCTTCATAGTGAGAGGATTTGAATATCAGCGTAAGAATGTCTTGCTGCAGTTACACAGGGCCTTAGTGAGACCGTGCGTTGAGTATCGTGTGCAGTTCTGGTCTCCTAGTCTGAGGAAGGACATTCTTGCTACTGAGGGAGTCCAGCGAAGGTTCGCCAGACTGATTCCCAGGATGGCAGGACTGACCAATAAGGAAAGACTAGATTGCCTGGGCATGTAAATTCCAGTTAGTACAAGAATGAAGGGGGTAATCTTTTATAAACATACAAAATCCTGATGGGACTGGATAGGCTGGACAGGGAGGCAATGGCCTAGTGGTGGTATCGCTGGACTGTTAATCCAGAGACCCAGATAACGTTCTGGGGACCCGGGTTCAAATCCCGCCACGGCACATGGTGGAATTTGAATTCAACAAATATCTGGGATTCAGAATCTACTAATGACTATGAACCGATTGTTGATTGTCGGAAAATCCCATCTGGTTCACTAATGTCCTTCAGGGAAGAAAACTGCTGTCCTTTTGTGGTCTGGCCTACATGTGACTCCAGATCCACAGCAAATGTGGTTGACTCTGAACTGCCCTCTGGGCAATTAGGGATGGGCAATAAATGCTGCCTGGTCAGCGACTTCTCCTCCCCATGAATGCATAAAGGAGGAAAAAAAAGCTAATACAGGATGAATGTTCCTGATGCTGGGGATGTCCAGAACTAGGGATTAGTCTAAGAAGAATGGGTAAAGCACTCAGGATTGAGATGAGGAAGGATTTCTTCACTGAGTTGTGAACCTGTGGAATTCTCTCCCTGTGGCAGCTGTTGGGGCCAGTTCATTAAATATATTCGAGAGAGCTGGATGTGGCCCTTGCTGCTAAAGGGATCAAGGGGTATGGAGAGAAGGCAGGAATAGGATACTGAAATTGCATGATCACCCATGATCATATAGAATGATGGTGCAAGCTTGAATTATTGCATGGCTTACTCGTGCACCTATTTTCAGTTTCTGTGGAGTCACATGTAGGCCAGACCGGGTAAGAATGGCAGTTTCCATCCCTAAAAGGACATTAGTGAATCAGGTGGGTTTTTCCTGACAATCAGCAATGGATATATGGTTATCATTAGACTCTTAATTCCAGATTTACACTGAATTCAAATTCCACCATGTGCCACCGTGGGATTTGAACCCAGTTCCCCAGAGAATTACCTGGGTCTCTAGATTAGCAGTCCAGCGATAATACCACTAGGCTGTCACCTCCCCTACACATATACCATTTATTCCTCCAGTGCATTTCCTGCTAAACTTCTTTCCCAGAGAAATAGCTCCAGCAAGGCCAGTATCCCTTCACAAAGTCACCCTTTATTTACACGTGCAAAGTACATGACACTGATCCAGCTAGCTCAGAGCTGACTCCTGGAGCGGATAAAACCCTTGACATGCCTGCTTATATCTGTAAGCCAGGACACCCTGGATTGGACCAGGTTAACAGCCCCAAATCAGGAAATGTGTATTCTGTGGGGTTTGCCTGGATGACCTCCTTCTAATCACTACATCCTTCCTCCTCTAAGTTCGGGGCTATAAGCCCATTTTTCCTGTAGCTTCCCCTGGGTGTCTTCACACCAAGTACCGTTCCTCCAACTGCCCCAGACACTGGCGATGTACACTGAACTATAGCCTGCCTCTTGCGCCCAGAGTGTCTCTGAAGAAATTCCTGTCCAGACAGTAATGGAATTGAGGCTGCAACATCTGCGGTGTTCACCTTGTCCTCGGCGGTTTCTTCAGTGATAGTTGGAGGGGGAGAACCTTCTGGGTCTGACAGCCTTGCCAGATGAACTGAGGGGCCGGGTATGTTTTGCTTCTGCTTGGTTTGAAGTTGCAGATTTTAGATGGTCCACGTGCTTGTTCAGGACCACCTCTCCTACCTGAACTTTGTATGTAATGTGACCTGTTCTTGCGTTGGCAATGCCTCTTTTCCATGCAGGGCCGTTCCCATGGTTTCGATACCAAACGTCATCCCAGTGAGGTAAACTGCCTGTCCCTCGTGGAGGAGTTTAGTGATTGGCATCGGTGTTTCTGATGCTGCACCCTCACCCCAGGTCCGGAAAGATCAGGTTCAACCTGGTGATGGAGTCTTCTCCCCATTAGCATCTCTGGAATTGGTTCTGTAGTTGCGTGAGGTGTGGTTCTACAGTCACGTTGGAACTGGGTTGAGTGAAATTACGGACTGTTTCTTTAAGCCTGCCTTCAAATTTGGGCTGCTCTTTCTGCCAGCCTTTGGATGATGGATGGTATGGTGCTGTCCTGACACTTGACTTTAGGAAATAGTTGAAATCCCTGCTGGTAAATGGTGACAGCTTCAGGAGACCATGTATTACAAAAGATGCTTGCAGCTTTTCTGTCATTGTCCCTGTGATTGACGAATGAATTCTATGCACGTCCAACCACTTTGAATAGACATCCACAATGACTAAGAACATAGAGCTTATGAAAGGACTGGCATAGTCAACATGTAACCGATTCCAGGGTTTAGCTAGCCATTCCCATAAATGTGGCGAGCTGCTGGCTGTAATTTTTGTCCATGTTGGCATTCTGGGCACTGCTCCACGAACGCAGCTATAGTGGCATCCAGTCCTGGCAACCAAATACAACTTTGCCAGGTCCAGAAAGGTTTCAGTTCTGGTTGTGATGTCCCTTTTGTTTCCCCCATTACTACTAGCTGGTGCCTGGAGAGGATCTTTTTGTGTCTACAATCTGATTATTGTCAGCGGTGACCGGAAGGGTGTCCAGAAAGTTTACAACCAGAACAGACCCTTATCAAGGCAGCACCACCGGCGATGTATCCGCTAGTGCGAGGTGACTCAAGGAATCCACTTTTGTCACTTGGCTTCCAGTGCAGTGGTCCAACTTGGGCAACACGACTGTGACCTCTGACCACGAACAGGGATTTGTGGTCCATTACTATTACAAATTTATGTCCAAATAGGTATTGCTGGAACTTTCTGACATCAAAGATAACTGCCAAACTTTGCTTTCCTGGGCCTATTTTCATTCAGCATCCGCTGAAGTTTGGGAAGCATACGCTATCAGATGTTCCTCCCTGCTGGGCCTCTGGTGAGGTAACACTACCACCCCACTACCATATGAGGAGACATTGCATGTCAGCACCACCTCTCACTTGGGATTGCAGTGTTCCAACACCTTAGATGACCGTAGCTGTTTCATCACTTCCCTAAAGGCTATTTCTCAGCTATAAGACCATTTCCAAGGTTGACCTTTATTCAATAGCAGATGTAAGTGTGTCAGAATGGAGGCCAGATGACAAATGAATTTTCAGTAATAATTCACCAACCCAAGGAAAGACTAAGCTCCGGTACAGATGTGGAGGCCAGGGCACCTTTTGATCTCCCTCCCTTTATCGTCCAATGCTTGTAACCCATCTTTGTTGACTCTGTAGCCCAAATAAGTCATTTGCTTGGGGGGAAAAAGACAAATTCTTTCCACATACTGGTCCCACTCTTTGGCAGGATCAAATGAGTCAAGCTTCCTTAAATAAAGGCATGATGCCAGAATACTCACCCCAACACAAAGATGACTGTGGGCGGCATGGTGGCTCAGTGGTTAGCACTACTGCCTCACAGCACCAGGGAGACAGGTTCGATTCCAGCCTCGGGTGACTGTCTGTGTGGAGTTTGCACATTCTCCCTGTGTCTGCGTGGGTTTCCTCCGGGTGCTCTGGTTTCGTCCCACAATCCAAAGATGTGCAGGTTAAGTGGATTGGCCATGCTAAATTGCCCATAGTGTTCAGGGGTATGTAGATTAGGTGGGTTACAAGGGGACGGGTGTGGGCGGGATGCTCTGAGGTTTGGTGTGGACTTGTTGGGCCAAAGAGCCTGTTTCCACACTGTAGGGATTCTAGATAACCCTTTGTGTGTAATCACTTAACTGTTGTGAGTAAATCTCTTTAGGGGTGTTTTCTCTTGTTACTACTGAGAAAACTCCACAAAGGCTGGTATCCCTTCATCAAGTCGCCCTGTATTTACATGTGCGTAGTACATAACGCTGATCTACCTGGCTCCTAGAGTGAACAGAACCCCTGACACTCCTATTTATACCTATAAGCCAGGACTCCCTGATTGGGGTGTTAACCTGGTCCATTCAAGAAACTCACTTTATAGAAGGTCCACCTAGCTGACCTCGTTCCAATCACTGCACCTAGTCTACTCCAGCTACCTCTGCCGTCTTTCCTTTGTCATTACCCTTATTTGATATCCTAATGCCTTTCAGGGAAGGAAATCTGCCTTCTTCACTTGGTCTGGCCTAAGTGTAACTGCAGAGCTTCAGCAATGTGCTTGACTCAAATACTGTCTGAAATGGCTTAGCAAGCCACTCAGTGGTCAACCGTTATGAAGTGTCAACAACAAAATGAAACTGAACAAACCGCATACCACCACCACCACCACCACTGCCCCCCCCCCAAAAAAAAACTGTCATTGACCTAGGCACTGGAACCACCAATGTCAAAAACAGATTGAGTTGTAGGAACTGCCAATGCTGGAGAATCTGAGATAACAAGGTGTAGAGCTGGATGAACACAGCAGGCCAAGCAGCATCAGAGGAGCTGGAAGGCTGATGTTTCGGGTCTGGACCCTTCTTCAAAAATTCTTCAGCATTTCTGAAGAAAGGTCCAGACCCGAAACATCAGCTTTCCTGCTCCTCTGATACTGCTTGGCCTGCTGTGTTCATCCAGCTCTACACCTTGTTATCTCTAATGTCAAAAACAGACTAGTCAAGCAACAACCTGACATTGTCCATTAGGTATTCTGTGAATATGACTATGTCACAAACACCACCATCACCATCCCTAGATATGTCTGTCCCACCAGCACAACAGACCCAGCAGAGGTAGTTGACCTGGGAGTCCTCAACATTGACTCCAGACTCCACGAAGCCTTGTGGCTTCAGGCTAAATATGGGCAATGACAGCTCCTGCTGATTGCTATGCATTACTGTTCCTCTGCTGATGAATCAGTACTCCTCCATTTTGAACAACACTTGGAGGAAGCACTGCGGGTCGAAAGGGTGCAAATTGGGCTCTGGTCGGGGGATGTAAATATCTACTACCAATAGTTGCTTGGCAGTAGCAATACTAATTGAGCCAGTCAGGTCCTAATGGCCATTGATGCTAGACTGGGTCTGTGGCAGGTTCTCAGGGAACCACAGGAGGGAAAGACATACTTGACCTCATCCTTACCAGTCTGCTGTCTGCACATGCCTTTGTCTATGACAGTACTGATAAGAGTGATCACTGCGTAATCCTTGCGGAGACAGAGTCCAGCCTTAATGTTGAGAATGAGACAAAACTGCAGATGCTGGAATCCAGTGTAGACAAGGAGGAGACTGGAAGAGCACAGCAAGCCAGGCAGCATGTGGAGGAAAGGAGAAATCAACGTATTGGGTATTACCCTTCTTCAAGACTCAAGAAGGTCCTGAAGAAGGATAATACCCAAAACATTGACTTCTCCTTTCCTCCAGACACAGCCTGGCATGCTGTGTTCTTCCAGCCTCCTCTCTGTCTTCCTTAATGTTGAGAATGCCTTGCATTGTGTTGTGCGACACCGAATACTGTACTGTATGTGACAGACTTTGAACAGAATCACAGGGGTATAGAGCACAGAATCAGCCCCTTTGGTCCAACTTTTCAATGCCGACTAGGTTTCCTAAACACAAGTAGTTCTGTTTGCCTCCCTTTGGGTCATATCCCTCTATACCTTTCCTATCCATGAACCTGCCCAAATGTCTTTTAAATATTGTAATCGTACCTACCTCTACCACTTTCTCTGGCAGTTTGTTCCGTATATGCACAGCCCTCCGTGTGAAAAAAGTTACCATCGGGTCCCTTTTAAATCTTGCCCCTCTCACCTAAACCTATGCCCTTCAGTTTTGAACTCCGCTACCGTGGGGAGGGAAAAACCTTGGCTATTCAACTTATCTATGCTCCTCATGATTTTATGGACCTCTGTAAGGTCACGCCTCAGCCTCTGTCGCTCCAGGGAAAATTATGTCCCAACCTATCCGTACTCTCCTCGTAAATCAAACCTTCCAGTCTCGGTAACATACTAGTGAATCTTTTTTTGTACCCTTTCCAGTTAATAACATCCTTACTATCGCAGGACAACCAGAATAGTGCGCAGTACTCCAAATATGGCCTTAGCAATGTCTTGTACAGCTGTAACCTGATGTCCTAATTCCTGTACTCAGTGCTTTTTCATGATGAAGGCAAGTGTAACAAACGTGTTCCTTACAACCCTGTCTACCTGTGACACCACTTTCAAGGAACTATATACCTGCACCTCTAGGTCTCTCTGTTTGATACCACTCCCTTTCATTGACTCCAGTCCTGCCCTGGTTTGTCTTTCTTAAATGCAATATCACGTGTTTATTGGAATTAATCTCCATGAAGATCAAGGAGCTCAAGACTGGGCATCCATGAGGTTCTATGGGCTATTAATAGCTGCAGGATTGCACTGCCAACACAATATGCAACCTCATGGCCTGGCATATCCTCCACTCACCCATTACCATCAAAGCAGGGGATCAACCTGGTTTCAATGGAGATTGCAGGAGGACATGCCAGGAGCAGCACAAGGCATACCAAAAAAATGGTACGTCAACCTGGTGAAGCTACCAAACAGAACTATTTCCATGCTAAACAGCAAATGTTAGACCGAGCTAAGTGATCCCACAACCAGTAGATCAGATCTAAGTTCTACAATCCTGACTCATCTGCAGCTCCATAAAGGTTCCCATCCTCAATGATGGAAGAGCCTAACACATCAGTGCAAAAGATAAGGCTTAAGCATTCACAGCAGTCGTCAACCAGAAGTGTCAAGTGGACGATCCTTGGTTGTCACCACTGTTCTCGAGCATCACAGATGCAGAGGCTATGGGCCCTAACAATATTCCATCAATAGTACTGAAAACCTGTGCTCTAGAACTTGCTGCTTGTCTAGCCAAGCTGTTCCAGTATAGCTACAACACTGGCATCTACATAAAAATGTGGGATATTGCTGGAGAGTGGTGATACTGTACATTTTTGTGTATTTTGTACATAATATGTGTGACAATAAATGAACAAATGAACTCTCTGCCAGTTCGAGAAATGGTTGTGATTGTTGGAGGTTAACCATCCAGGCTCCAGGACATCTCTGCAGGATTTCCCCAGGGTAGTGTCCAAGGCCCAACCATCTTCAGCTGCTTCTTCAATGACCATCCCTGCATCATAAGATCAGAAGTAGGATGTTTGCTGATGATTGCACAACGTTCAGCGACTCCTTGGATACCAGAGCAGTTCGTGTTTAAATGTAATGAGATCTGGAGAGTATCCAGACTTGGGCTGACAAGCGCTAAATAATATTTGCGCCACATAAATGCTAGGCAATGGCCATCTCCGATAAGAGACAATCTAACCACCGCCCTTTTTATATTTATATAAACTCAAGTGGATTCATCACATAAACACTGGCTACAAGAGCAGGTCAGAGGTTGGGAATGCTGCAGCAAATAACCACCTCCTGACTCCTCAAACCCTGTCCATTATCTAGAAGGCAGAATGATGCAGTACTCCCCACTTGCCTGGGTGGGTGCAGCTCCAACCGCGTTCATGAAGCTTGACACACTCCAGGACAAAATAGCCCACTTGTTTTGTATCATATCTAAAAGTACATATTCCCTGTACCACCAATGCTGAGTCGCAGCAGTGTTTACCATCTACAAGATGCATCAGAAATTCACCAAAGATCCTTACTCAGCAGCTTCCAAACTCATGACCACTTCCATCTAGAAGGACAAGGGCAGCAGATATATGGGAGCACCACCACTAGTATGTTCCCCTCCAAGCTCCTCACCATCCTGACATGGAAATATACTGTTGTTCCTTTACTGTTGCTGGCCCAAATCCTGGAACTCCCTCCCTTCAACATTGTGGGTCTACCTGAAGCACATTGACTGCAGTCGTTCAAGAATGCAGTTCACCACCACTTTCTCAAGAGTAACTAGGGTTGGCAATAAATGCTGATCAGCCAGGGATGCCCATGTCCCACAGTGAATAAAAATATTACATTTGATACAGTTGTTTGCATCCCAGATCTCTGCGTCTCAAACTGAATGCTAAATTTTAACTATTATGGTCACTCTTTTCATAGGGAATGTTCCTTTACTCTGAGAGGTTACTAAACCTGCCTTATTACACAGTACCAGATCCAAAAATGCCTAATCCCTGGTTGGATCCATGACATATTGTTCTAGGAATCTCCTGAAGAAAACAGTGAATTCTTTCTCCTGGCTACTTGTGCCCATTTGATTTTCCCCAAAAACTTGGCAGATCAAATTTAAGTGCCTTTTATTATGCCCTTGTTAGATCCTGGTTTATTTTCTGTCCCATACCTTCTTTTATTTTGCGAATGCAATTTGCATATTTTCTTGTTCTAAATGTGGTTTTGTCACTCTGTAGGAACAATATTAATTGTTCTGTGCTTTACAGGTTAAAGTTAATCTTCAAGGCGACATAATTGATCGGGGCTGCACCAATTTGGGAATAAATCAGGCTGGCTTTACTTTGCACTCTGCCATCTATGCAACTCGACCAGATGTCCGATGCATCGTACACATTCACACACCAGCTGGAGCTGCAGTAGGTTAATTTTTTCCTATGTTTCTCAGACTGCCTGAATTGAAACAGAGTTCTCATTTTCCCAAAACCAAACCATTTAATATTTTCTACCACTTTTCTTGACATCACAGCACATTACATGACTGAGATTGTATAGGCAAGTTAATATATAGTTTAGATGTGTACATAGTATGCTGGTTTTAATAGAGGAAGATATGAGTATGGACGGACTTATTCTGTTGTAGACAGAGTAAAAATAATTCCATTTACTGTGCAATATCATTACTAAAATAATTCAAAGTTATCCCACTGTCTTCTCTTAAGGCTTTGTACTTGCTTCTGCATCAACTATTTATACAGTTTTATGTAAAGAAGACCTTCATCTATGCATGAATCAAACCCATGTTTATTTCCTGTGATCATTTAAAATTGATGATCCCTATCAAAGACTTACTGCTTAGCGGAAACCTAATTTCCTATATATTCTCTGGAAAACTGTAGTTTCAAACTCTCTCTTTAATTTTGACCTGGCTTTCTGTGTCTCAGTGGAAATACCTTCAGTATGTATGGCTTGAACTTACAACATGAGAAATATAAGTTGGCTAATTTTTGCCCATAGTACCAGGTTTATTTCAGTATGTGGTTGAAGAGTTTCAGGGCAGAAAAGGTTACCAGTGGGTTGCAGTGGGAGAGAGATCCACTGAGGTCTTTCCAGAGGGAGGAGGACAACTTCTTCGAGGTGGGCATCCTTGGAAGAGGTTTCGCAGTGGGGTTATAAATCACCTAGATAGCAAGAACTGCCAATGCTGGAGCTGGAGGAACACAGCAGCCAGGCAGCATCAGAGGAGCAGGAAAGTTGACGTTTCTTCTGAAGAAGGATCCCGGCCAAAATGTCAACCTTCCTGCTCCTCTGATGCAACCTGGCCTGCTGTGTTCCTCCAGCTTCACACTGTTGTCGCTGACTCCAGCATCTGCAGTTCTTGCTGGATAGATGTAGTTCCAACGACACTCAAGAAATGTGATACCATCCCAGACAAAGCAACCCACTTGGTTGATGGCAGAATCTACCACTGACGCTCAGTAGCCGCAGTGTATACCATCCACAACATGTACTGCATTAATTTTCCAAGGCTGCTTAGGCAGCACTTTCTAACCTCATGACCACTGTTATCTTGAAGGATAGAGTCAGCAGATACATGGGAATACCAACATCTGCAAAGGATCCAAACCACACACCATCCTGATTTGAAACTATATCACCATTCCTTCAGTGTTCCATGTTCAAAATCTTGAAATTCCTCTCTAATGGCATTATGTACCTAAACCAAATGGACTGCAGCAGTTCAAAAAGGCAGCTCACTAACTGTTCTCAAATCCAACTAGGGGTGAGCAATATATGCTGTGCTAACCAGCAACATCCACATCCCATGAATGAATATATATTTTAAAACAAAATGTGTAACTCAGTCTTGAATGTATTCATTAATGTAGCTTCTTCTGCTTTCTGGGGTACAGAATTCCAACAACGAATGACCCTCTGAGAAGAAATTCATCCTCGTCTCATCTCAGTTGTAAATAGGTGATCCCTTATTCTAAAGCTTTATGCTTGACCTTAGCTTCCTCCAAAAAGAAAAACATCTTCCCAGCTACTCTGTCAAGCCACCTCAGAATCTTTGTATGTTTCAATAAAATCACCTTCCAAGTTCAGATGGTAATACGCCCCACCTACTCAATTTTTTTTCTCATAAATCAACTCCTTCAACCCAGGAATCAATGTCAAGAACCTTCACTAAACTGCCATCAATGAAATTTTAATCACCCTTTAAATTCAGATAGCAAAACTGTATGCAGTGCATCAGGTGTCGTTTTACCAACACTTATCAGGTGTATCGGGACTTCCCTGCTTTAATATTCTATTCCTCCTAAAAGCCAGTATTCTGTTTGCCTTCCCATTTGCTTGCAGTACCTATATACTAATTTGATGGGATTCATCTATGAGATACCCAGTTCCCTCGATTGTGTAGTACACTGCAGTGTCTCTCTCAATTTAAATAATTGTCTGCTTTCCTAAGTGAAAACCTCACACTTTCCCACATTTAATTCCAGCTGCCTTTTTTTTCTCACTCACTTTAGAACGAAAGCATCATTTTAAAGCAAAAAAATACAAGCAGACATTTTGCCTATCCCACAATTAAGTAATTTCGTGTATGAAGTTCATTGTCAGTGTGATGCCGGGTAAGTAGGCTATATGTCCATATGATTGGCTGATGGAATCAAACGAGCTGTTTCATGATGGGCACGGTATAGACTGTATTCAACCAGCCCGCACTTAGAAAACCCAAAAAAGTCTACTGTAGATGTGATTTTACAACTGAACGACACTGGAGTAGTTATTAATATATCAATACACGTATAAACAACCAGTTTAAAATGATCAGCGTGTGGCTCATTTACACTTAACAGAAGCTATAAGCAATATTCATATGCAGGGACCTATTTTCTAACAAAAGTAATATGCTCAAAAAGCATATTTCAGTTACCTAGAAGCATGTAGGGCTTGTAGTTCATTGTTGGTTTCTCCATTCCAGCATCCCAGTCAATCAGAGTCAACTTCCTAACCAATCAACACCCATTTCCTCTTGGAGTATAAATTCTTGTTTGGAATTGCTCATTTGAAATTTGGCATTCTCATGTTTGTTTTGATGGGTTGTGATGATGCTGTGGCTTTAAGAGGATATTTTGTTCTTTTTATTTTGGAGAGAGGTTGTAAGGCAGAGGTGTAGAGCAGTCTTTCAAAACCACTCAAGTAAACAGCTTATGGGTTTGATTAAAAGTTGCAACAGTGGAGGCAACCTGGATGGATGTGGCCAGCTCTCTCAGACCAGGATTTCTAGTTTTTTTTTTAATTTTAGCTTTAAGCAATTGCTGTTGTGGGCTTGAAGAAGTAGAAGCTATCTTTTTCCCTCTCTTGGTTACAGCTAGAAGCTGAGGTTTCTGTCTGCTGCTGGTTTGTGAGACAAATCTATTTTTCTGACTTTTCCTTCAGAAGCCTAAGTGCAAAGAGACTTAGGAGTTCTAGTCCAGGATTCTCTCTGCAGGTTGAGTCAGTAGTCGGGAAGGCAAATGCAACTTTGGCATTTATTTTGAGAGGACTTGAATATAAAAGCAGGGATGTACTTCTGGGGCTCTATAAGGCTGTGGTCAGGCCACATTTGGAGTATTGTGTATAGTTTTGAGCCCCATATCTCAGGAAAGATGTACTGGCCCTGGAGTAGGTTTGGAGGAGGTTCATGAGAATGGAAAACTTAACATATGAGGAACGTTAGAGGACTCTGGGTCAATATTCAGTGAAGTTTAGAAGGATGAGGAGGGATCTAATTGAAACTTACAGAATAGTGAATGGCTGTTGGGAAGATGTTTCCATTGGTAGGAATCGAGGGTACAGCCTGAGAGTAAAGACCTTTTGGAACAGAGATGGCACTTCACATTTGACTTTAAAATAAGAAAAAGTTAGGGTCTTGGCTACCTTCTTAAAATATTTTGAGGGGCTCTGGTCTGGCCCATAACAGGGTGCAAGATGAAAAGCTTTGCTAACTTGTATATCTTTCTAGCAACATCCAAATTCTGTTCTATGAATTTAGTGTTTTTGAGGATGTGATTAGTCATGTAGATAAAGAGCAATCAATATATGTAGGTATGTGGATTTCCAGAAGGCATTTGGTAAGGTTAGTACAAGTCAGGGGTTCATGAAGTTGGGGTAACATATTACTGTACATGAAAGATTGATTAACAGACAGGAAGCAGTGAGTAAGACTAACTTGACAGGCTGTGATTAATGAGTACTGCAGGGATCAATACTTGGATCTCAGTTACTTGCAATTCATGTCAATGACTTAGAGAGAGTAGTGTATATAGGTTTTCTATTTGGTACAAAGCTATGTTCGAATGTAAGTTATGAGGAGGACACAGGCTGCACAGAGATATGGACAGGATAAAAGAAAGTGCAGCAAGATGGCAAATGGAATCTGTAACGTGGTTAAGGTTCACTTCACTTCAAGGAAACTTTTTTTTAAAGTGTAAAACTTGACGTTCAGTGAAACTTGGGTGTGTTTGTATAAGGAATTCAGTACAAATTCAAGCAACAACAATTAGAAAGGAGAATGGTACATTAGCAGTTAGTGCAAGAGGATTGGATTACAACAGTAAAGAGCTCTTACAGCAATTGCACAGGGCTTTGGTGTGACTGCACTTACAATACTTTCTGAAGTTTTGGTTTCCTTATGTGCGCCAGTCAAAAACAACCACCTAACGACTGCATCATGACTGCAGTTCTATCTGTTCTATCTCTCATTTTCAGCAGCTTGCAAAACAAAATATCTGGCGATTAAATGGGAAAATCTAAAATAACATTTGTCAGTCTCTTACAAAAGTTGGGCCATTAAATGACGGATCGGTTGAAAAACTGAAAACTTCAATTCTGTAGTGCCCTATTTGTTGACATCAGTATTCAATAGCATAAAATATAGGCATTAACCCCTTTGAACTTGCTTCTTCTGCTAGCCATTGCTACTGCCTCTTCCAGTTTGCATCCTGTCTTCAAATTTGAGACAAAAGCTTATTAAATGATAAGTATTTGTATGCCTTTTTAAAAATCCCTTTTGATGAGTTTAAATTTGTTGCCTTCTGGATAATCCATTGCAACATTAAAGTCTCCAGACTCAAGTTTAATGTTCTTAAAAACGCCAAAATATTGTAGCTGTATTTGGAAGATGAAAATTGCTGTTCTTTGATTGATAAACATGAGCTCAGTCTATTTGGAAGTCTACATAGAATACAAGAGTCAAGATGTTTAAAATTGGAGGTACTGTGGCCTGGAACTTTTCTTGTATGGGCAGGTGTATTAATGGAATTTATATTCACTGCTGAAACAGCATGTTTGGAACATTCATTAGCACATAGACAACTGTGTGGTTGTTTTGGCACCGCAGTGTGATTATTTCTGCACTTCCATATGTAAATTCTTATGTAAAGCATCTATTGGGTATTATTCTGAAATATTTTATCTTTGAATATGTTTCAAGCTTGTTGATAAAACTGATTTTTAGCTAAACTCCTTTTCTAAAAGTGGCTTAAAAGGATTAAATGGCATAAGGGTTAAAACATTCTGTACTTCATGGAAACAGTTTATTGGTTCTGTTAATTCTAGCAAGGTGATAATTGAAGCTTTAATTTTATTCCTGGCTGTGTTCTAGATATCATGTTTTAAATGAGTTTAAAAATCTTTTTGATTAAATGCTAGTTTTCTGATAGCTAAACAACATCTCCAATTATTTTCTATTACACCAGGTTTCGGCAATGAAGTGTGGCCTACTGCCCATTTCTCCAGAAGCATTGGCACTCGGAGAGATAGCTTACCATGACTACCACGGAATTCTTGTGGATGAGGGAGAAAAGATTCTAATACAAAAAAATCTGGGCCCTAAGAACAAGGTCAGCTTAATTCAAATTGCAATAGTTTGTCTCCGCTAATGCTGAAAGCAGTGTTTGGCAGGCTTTTGAACTCCTCCAAATACATTTTACAACAGTTTTTCCAAAGTCTGTCTTTATAATGTGACACAAGTCAATAAGAAATACAGAAATCAAATTATGCTTGAATGTGAGTGTCAGGTGTCTTCCTGCTCCAAAGCTTTTCTTAAAACAAGAACCATAATTGAATCTTAACTGTTTTAACAGTGCAGAAACATTTAGTAACAAAAACAAAGTTGCTGGAAAAGCTCAGCAGGTCTGGCAGCATCTGTGGAAGAGAAAATAGAATTAACGTTTCGGGTCCAGTGACCCTTCCTCAGAACATGTTCAGAATGTGAGCTTTTCCAGCAACTTTGTTTTTGTTCCTGATTTTTACAACATTCGCAGTTCTTTTGGTTTTTATTCAGAAACATTTAGTAATAGGCATATTTGCTCCTAGCAGGCTATTTTACCACTGTTTGAATCAGTGAAATGAATAGCACTTTAGAAGACTTATTGGTAAGAAAGAATATGTGCGATTTACATAGCATCAAGCTTGAACACAAAATTAACAATTTTCACCTATTCCTGAGATGTCAAATGTGAATTTTTGCCTGACCCAAACACAAGATGAAATAATGAAGGTCTCTACATAATTTTAATTTTCTTTATTGTCTTTGGTTTGGAACTGAGAGCTGAAAGTGAATGTGAGCAGTAGTTTTCTTTCTTTCTGCTCCCTACTTGGAGATGGACTCATTGCACAATCTTGGTTTATTGACCATTGTTGCTACAGTCTTTATCACCGAGATGTGATGTAAGCATTAGTCAAGACTTTTCAGATGGCAGAGTTTCCTACCTGAGGAATCAATCCCTACCATTTATGCAGTCCCACAATTAGGAATGCTAATTAGCTGGAAAGGGGAATTCCATTTCTGACTTGAACATAAGTTTCACTGCTAGGGTGCAGGCCAATCTCGTTAGCTGACAGCTCTGTCATCCCAAGAATGTCTGTGTCAGCAGTAGCCAAGACTGGGACTACAAGCAGTCCCCGGCTTGTAAATTCTGTGGACCAGGACTGGATAAGAAAAGGGTCATTTTGAGAGGAAAGGAGAGGGCAGCTTAGGTCTGGAAATGGTGGAAAGATAGTGGTGGACTGTTTGAACAGGAGGTCAGTGATGTAGTGAGCAACTGAGGTGCACAAACTGAAGACGATTGTCGGCAGGCCACTATAGGTGTCCGCCTCCTTCTGGTCCAAGACCCCAGCAGGGTGACCAGCCGCGACTGATTACCACTCCACCTCCGAGTTCCTGCCATCAGCCTCAAAATTGAGGCTGGGCAGCAGGAAGGGACTGAACTGGGATGAGAGCAGGTGGACATTCCTAGCCCTCATCTAACCCTCTAACCATTCTAGCCTAAGATTGCAGACAGTTTGGGACAATGTTGGAGGGCCTTGAATAACTGTCTGTGGAATGTTACAGGTGCCCCTACTTGCAAATCCACCAATGAGGGAGCATACAGTCCTGTCCATTGTAACCTAAATGGCATTGGTTACTGGTTTGAGTATGTTACCACTGTATTAATGTTAGTACAGAATATTTAGCATTATTGACAATGGAGCATAACTTAATTCATGATTCAGTATTGTTTACACAAAACCATGTGATATCCTTTTTGTTGATAATAATGACCCTTGCTGCAAAGTCTTTACTAACATGACCTTTTCAGTTACTAAATAGTGTGTAATGCCACTTAAATTGTTCTTATTTTCTACCAGGTGCTCATTCTAAGGAACCATGGTCTAGTTGCTGTGGGTGAAACTATTGAGGAAGCTTTCTATTATATTCACAACCTGGTTGTAGCCTGTGAAATTCAGGTAGGAGATTGATACCTCACAGTCAAGTAAAATATTTTTATCCAAAATATACACTAAATTGAAAACAAGTTGTATATCATAAAATATTAAAAACTAATTTTTTGAAATGGATTACAGGTGTGCACTAGCATTATATTAGTAATGCATAAAGTAAAATGTCTGACACCCTGAAATGTATTCAGTATGCATATGCAAGACACGCATGCACAATACTCTTGCCAGTGATGTCATTACATCTCATTTGGTCATATAAATGTACTTATTTGGGCACCGTGTTTTTTGTTTACTGGCACTTGCTTCAAAGTGTGCATGTGCAGAGCTTTTTTAATCATAGAATCCCTACAGTATGGAAGCAGGCCCCTCAACCCAACAAATCCACACAGGCCCTCAGAACATCCCAGACAGACACATCCCACATAAGAGATATTAGGTACTGCAGATGCTGGAGAATCCGAGATAACAAGTTGTGGAGCTGGATGAACACAGCAGGCCAAGCAGCAACATAGGAGCAGGAAAGCTTGACGTTTCGGGCCAAGACCCTTCACCAGAAATGGGGGAGGGGAAGAGGGTTCTGAAATAAATAGGGAGAGAGGGGGAGGCGGATAGAAGATGGATAGAGGAGAGGATAGGTGCAGAGGAGACAGACAAGTCGAAGAGGCGGGGATGGAGCCAGTAAAGGTGAGTGTAGGTGGAGGGGTAGGGAGGAGATAGGTCAGTCCAGGGAGGACGGACAGGTCAAGGGGGCGGGATGATGTTAGTAGATAGGAGATGGGGGTGGGGCTTGAGGTGGGAGGAGGGCATACGTGAGAGGAAGAATAGGTTAGGGAGGCGGGGACGAGCTGGGCTGGTTTTGGGATGTGGTTGGGGGAGGGGAGATTTTGAAGCTTGTGAAATCCACATTGATACCATTGGGCTGCAGGGTTCCTGGCTGGAGAGGGGGCAACTTCCCCCGCCCCCGGCAGTGGTCAAGAACGCCCTCGACCGTGTCTCCCGCATTTCCCGCAACTCATCCCTCACACCCCGTCCCCACAATAACAACCAATAAAGAATCCCCCTCGTCCTCACGTACCACCTCACCAACATCCGGATCCAACGCATTATCCTCTGACACTTCCGCCATCTGCAAACCGACCCCACCAGCTAAGACATTTTTTCCCTCCCCACCCTTGTCTGCTTTCTGGAGGGACCACTCTCTCCGTGACTCCCTTGTCGGCTCCTCACTCCCCTCCAAGCCCACCACACCTGGCACTTTTCCCTGCAACCGCAGGAAGTGCTACACCTGCTCCCACACCTCCTCCCTCACACCAATCCCAGGCCCCAAGAAGACTTTCCACATCAGGCAGATGTTCACCTGCACATCTGCCAATGCGGTATACTGCATCCGCTGTACCCGTTGTGTCCTCCTCTACATCGGGGAAACCAAGCGGAGGCTTGGGGACCGCTTTGCAGAACACTTGCGCTCAGTTCGCGACAAACAATTGCACCTCCCAGTCACGAACCATTTCAACTACCCCGCCCCCCCCCACCTTTCCTCAGACGACATGTCCATCCTGGGCCTCCTGCAGTGCCACAATGATGCCACCTGAAGGCTGCAGGAACAGCAACTCGTATTCAGCCTGGGAACCCTGCAGCCCAATGGTATCAATGTGGATTTCACAAGCTTCAAAATCTCCCCTCCCCCAACCACATCCCAAAACCAGCCCAGCTCGTCCCCGCCTCCCTAACCTGTTCTTCCTCCCACCTATCCCCTCCTCCCACCTCAAGCCGCACCCCCATCTCCTATCTACTAACCTCATCCCGCCCCCTTGACCTGTCTGTCCTCCCTGGACTGACCTATCTCCTCCCTACCTCCCCACCTACACTCACCTTTACTGGCTCCATCCCCACCTCTATGACTTGTCACCTGCTGTGTTCATCCAGCTCCACACCTTGATCTACACATTCCTGAACACTATGGGCAATTTAGCATGGCCAATTCACCTAGCCTGCACATCTTTGGATTGTGGGAGGAAACCGGAACACCCGGAGGAAACCCACACAGACACGGGGAGAACGTGCAAACTTCACGCAGACAGTCGCCCAAGGCTGGAATCAATCCCAGGTCCCTGGCGCTGTGAGGCAGCAGTGCTAACCACCGTGCCGCCCTTGGAAAGTTTTCTGGAAAGGCAGTCTGTCTAAAGGTCCATAGAGCACAAGATCATAAGAAATAGAAACAGGAGTAGACTGTTCAGCCCCTTGAGCCTTCTCCACCATTCAATAGAATCATTGGTCACCTCCTGATGATCTTGAAGTTTTCATTGAAGCCCATTTATAATAAAGAAGCATTTCAGCATTGTTCTACAGTAAGGTTGCTCAAAATAAGTTGTTAGAATGTTGACAGTAATTTAGTACTACTTAACCCATTACTCCAAGTCTGACAAAGCTGGTCAGTCTTTTGTTGAAAGGAACAAATATTACTCTGAAAATTCATCCGAAATTACTCTGAAAAATATGAGGTATGAGCTAAATTACATTTAATTGTTCTGCAAGAATCACTGCTGGGTCCACCTTTGTCATTTATATAAATGATTTAGATGAGAATTTAGGGGACATGGTTAGTAAGTTTGCAGATGATACCAAAATTGGTATAGTCAACAGTGACGATGATTATCTAAAATTACAGAAGGGATCTTAATCAGTTGGACCAATGGCCTGAGGATTGGTAGATGGAGTTTAATTTAGGTTGGGGCTATTTTCCCTGGAGTGTCAGAGGCTGAGGGGTGACCTTATAGAAGCTTATAAAATCATGAGGGGTATGGATTAGGTGAATAGCCAAGGTCTTTTCCCCAGGCTAGGGGAGTCCAGAACTAGGGGGCATAGCTTTAAGGTGAGAGGGGAAAGATTTAAAAGGGACCAAAGGGGCAGTTTTTTTATGCAGAGGGTAGTGCATGTTTGGAATGAGTTTCCAGAGGAGATGGTGGAGGCTGGTACAATCACAACCTTTGAAAGGCATCAGGATGGGTATATGAATAGGAAGGAATTAAGGGATATTGGCCAAATGCTGGTAAATGGGACCAGATTAATTTAGGATATCTGGTTGGCATGGACGAGTTTGACTGAAGGGTGTGTTTCCAGATATCTCTTTTTCAAATGTGAGGTATTGTATTTTGATAAAACAAACAATGGCAGGACTTACAAAGTTAATGGTAGGGCCCTTGGTAGTGCTGTCGAACCTAGAGGTTCAGGTACATAGTTCTTTGAAATTTGCATCACAAGTACACAGGGTGGCTAAGAAGGCATTTAGCATACTTGCTTTCATTGCTCAGACCATTGAGTATAGGAGTCATGTTGAGGTTGCACAGGATGTTGGTGAGGCCACTTTTGGAGTACTGTGTACAGATCTGGTCATCTGCTATGGTAACAATATTAAATTGGTGAGGCTTCAGAAAAGATTCACCAGGATTGCTGGGACTCGAGAGTTTGTGTAACATGGATAGGCGGGATTGTTTTTTCAAACTGGAGGGTAGGAGGTTGGGGAGGTAACATTTGTTGAGATTTATAAAATCATGAGGGGCATAGGAAAGGTGAATAGCAAAGGTCTTTTCCCTAGGGCGAGGGAGTTCAAAACAAGGGGGCATATTTTTTAAAGTGAGAGGAGAAAGATTTACAAGGGGCCTGAGGGTCTACTTTTGTAAACAGAGGGCGGTTCATGTGTGGAATGAACTGCCAGAGAAAGTGGTAGATGCACGTACAGTTACAACATTTAAAAGACATTTGGATAAGTACATGAATAGGGAAGGTTTAGAGAGATATGGGCCAAACGCATGCACGTGGGGCTAATTCAGTTTGGGACATTTGGTTGGCCTGGATTATTTGGACTGAAGAGTCTGTTTTCTCATTTTTAGTCATTTGTGGGATGTGGGCGTCGCTGGCTGGCCAGCATTTCTTGCCCATCCCTAGTTGCCCTTGAGAAGGTGGTGGTGAGCTGCCTTCTAGAACCGCTGCAGTCCTCCAGCTGTGGGTTGACCCACAATGCTATTAGGGAAGGAATTCCAGGATCTTGACCCAACAACAGTGAAGGAACGGCGATAGATTTCCAAGTCAGGATGGTGAGTGACTAGGAGGGGAACTTGGAGGTGGTGGTGTTCCCATGTATCTGCTGCCCTTGTCCTTCTCGATCAAAGTGGTTGTGGGTTTGGAAGGTGCTGTCTGAAGATCTCTGGTGAATTTCTGCAGTGCATTTGCAGATAGTGCACACTGCTGCTACTGAGCATCAGTGGTGGAGGGAGTGAATGCTTGTTGATGTAGTGCCATCAAACGGGCTGCTTTGTCCTGAATGGTGTCAAGCTTTTTGAGTGTTATTGGGGCTGTACTCATCCAGGGAAGTGGGGAGTATTTCATCACACTCCTGACTTGTGCCTTGTAGATGGTGGACAGGCTTTGAGGAGTCAGGAGGTGAGTTACTCGCCGTAGTATTCCCAGCTTCTGACCTGCTCATGTTGCCACTGTGTTAATGTGGTGAGTCCAGTTGAGTTTCTGGTCAATGGTAACCCCCAGGATGTTGATAATAGGCGATTCACTGATGGTAACACCATTGAATGTCAAGGGGTGGTGGTTAGATTGTCTCTTATTGGTGATGGTCATAGCCTGGCATTTGTGTGGTGCAAATGTCACTTGCCACTTGTCAGCCCAAGCCTGGATATTGTCCAGATCTTGTTACATGTGAAATGGACTGCTTCAGTGTCTGAGGAGTCAGGAATGGTGCTGAACATTGTGCAATCATCGGCGAACATCCCCACTTCTGACCTTATGATGGAGGGAAGGTCATTGATAAAGCAGCTGAAGATGGTTGGGGCCTAGGACACTACCCTGAATGACCTCTGACAACCATGACCATTTTCCTGTGTGTCAGATATGACTCCAAGCATGGGAGCGTTTTCCCCCTGATACCCATTGATTCCAGTTTTGCTAGGGCTTCTTGATGCCACACTCTGTCGAATGCATCCTTGATATCAAGGACTGTCACTTTCACCTCACCTCTGGAATTCAGTTCTTTTGTCCATGTTTGAACCAAGGCTGTAATGAGATCAGGAGCTGAGTGGCCCTGGCAGAACCCAAACTGGGCGTCACTGAGCAAGTTATTGTTGAGCAGGTGCTGCTTGATAGCTCTGTTGATGACACCTTCCATCACTTTACTGATGATCGAAAGTAGACTGATGGGGCGGTAATTGGCTGGGTTGGATTTGTCCTGCTTTTTTTTGTGCAGGACATACTTGGGCAATTTTCCACATTGTCGGGTACATACCAGTGTCGTAACTGTAGTGGAACAGTTTGGCTAGGGGAGCAGCAAGTTCTGGAGCACAAGTCTTCAGTGCTATTGCCAGAATGTTGTCAGGGCCGGTAGCCTTTGCAGTATCCAGTGTCTCCAACTGTTTCTTGATATCACGCGGAGTGAATCGAATTGGCTGAAGACTGGTATTTGTAACGCTGGGGACTACTGGAGGAGGCCGGGATGGATCATCCACTTGGCACTTCTGGCTGAAGATTGCTGCGAAAGTTTCAGCCTTATCTTTTGCGCTGATATGCTGGCGTCTTCCATCATTGAGGATTGGGGTATTTGTGGAGCCGCCTCCTCCAATGAGTTGTTTAATTGTCCACCACCATTCACGTTGAGCAGGCCTAATCTTTTCCTTGTTACCCACTTTCTCCTAGCATATGCATAAAAATCCTTGGGATTCTCCTTGACCCTGTATGCTAACGACAGTTCATAGCCCCTTTTTGTCTTATTCAAGTTCCTTCCTAATTTCTCTGTACTCCTCCAGGGCTTCGTCAGTTTGTGGTGAATAGCTATGGCAGCATTCCATAAATTGTTCTCTTTGACATATCGCAAATTTTTTCTATCAATTCTTAATGGAATACAGCTTCAGATGTTTTTTTCTATCTCCCCAAATGGGCACTTTTAATGGGCAAATGATAGATTCATACAGTACAGAAGAGGCCCTTTAGCTCATCGAATCTGCACCGACAAAAAAATGACTCAATCTACACTAGTCCAATTTTGCAGCACTTGTCCCATGGCTTTGAAAGTTATGACAGTTCAAGTGCTCATCCAAGTACTTTTCAGAGGTGGTGAGGTTTCTCAATTACCCTCCCAGGCAGTGCATTCTAGGTTCCCATGACCCTCTGAGTGAAAATTCATTCTCAAATTCCCTCTAACCTTCCTGCCTTTCCTCCTTTAAAATTTTACCCCCTTATTATTGACCCTTTAACTAAGGATGAACAGCTGCTGCTTGTCCACCCTGTCCATGCCCCTCCTAATCTTGTACACCTCAATCAGGTCCCCTCTTGGCCTGCTCTGCTCTAAAAAAAACAACCTGAGCTTATCCAGTCTCTTTTCATAGCTGAACTGCACCTTTCTAGGCAACATCCTGGTCAATCTCCATTGCAGCTCCCTCATGTGCAATCACATCCTTCCTATAATGTGGTGACCAGGACACCATGCAGTACTCCAGCTGTGGCCTAACCAAAGTCCTGTACAGCTCCAACATAATCTCCTTGCTCTTAAAATCCACTGCGAAAGGCTCTAAAAACATTCTAGATGGATTGGATCTAGATGCTAATTTCTGGAGGTTCTAATCTGCGCACTAGCATCAAAGGCACTAATGACCCCTGCAGCTAAAACCGGCACTATGTGCCGTCTTAACTACCCTATTAAGCTGTCCAGCCATTTACAGGGATCTGGACAAGCACCCCCGAGATCTCTTTTGTTACTGTGAGATCTTTGTGTCCTATCATTCCTTGAGTACTCTCTTGTCTCATTACTACTTCCAAAGTGCATTACCTCTAAATTTTCAGATTTAAATTCCACTTGCCACTTTCTTCATCACTGTCGATAACCCAACTGTTCTTTGTGTCATCTACAAACTTACTTATCATCCCTCCATGCCTTCTTCTAATTTGTTTATATATATAATGACAATAAGAGACCCGGGATAATAAGGGGCTCCCTGATCTCTGTGGTACACCACTGCACACTGCAGTCTCACAGCCTTCTACCACAACCCTATATCTCTTACCACTAAGCCAATTTGGATCCACCTTGCCAAGTTATCCTGGATCCCATGTGCTTTTACCTTGTTTAGCAGTTCCCCATGTCTCAGGAATAAAGAAATTTAGAAATTGATATGGATAGATTAGGCGAATGAGTCAAAATTTGGCAGATTAAGTTTAATGTGAGTAAGTGTGGGGTTATTAGTTGTAGTCAGATTTATCCAAATAGAGAGAAACTTCAGAGTGCTTTGGTGCAAAGGGATCAGGATGCATGAATCACAAAACTAGTATTCATGTACAGCAGGTAATCAGGAAGGTAGATGGAAGTTTGGCATTTACTGATAAAGAATTAATTTAGAAAAGTAGGAAAGTGTTACTGCAACTGTACGAGGCATTAGTGAGACAGCATCTGGAGCATTGCATAGTTTTGCTTCTGTTACTCATGGAATGAAGTTCCAGTGGAGGCATTTCAGAGGTGGTTCACTTGATTGATTCCAGAGATGAGTGGTTTATCTTATGAAAAAAGAGTGAGCAATTTAGACCTAAACTGTCTGGAGTTTCGAAGAATGAAAGGAGATTGAATTGAGATATGCAAAACGGTAAAGGGGATTGACAAAGTAGATATAGAAAGGATATTTCGTCATGTGTGGCAACCTAGATTGAGAGATTATAGGTTTAAAATAAGGGGGAGCAGATTTAAAATAGATGATGTTATTTCTGTCAAAGGGTCATGAATCTGTGAAATTCACTACACCAGGGTACAGGGAATACTGGGACATTCAGTAAATTTAAGAAGAAGCTGGACAAATTTTCAACTAGTAATGAGTTGAATGCTTATGAAGACCTGGCAGGAAAGTGGAATTTCGGCTGAGATGAGATCAGCCATGAATGTGTTAAATGGCAGAGCAGACTGAAGGGGCTGAACTGCCTACTGGTACTCCTAGTTCTTATGTTGGACCATGTTAAGTACTTTGCTGAAATCTATATAAACTGCATCCACTGCAATATCCTCATCTACATATCTGGTCACTAGCTCTCAAAATTTAATCAAATTTGTGAGGCATGATCTCCCTCTGACAAAGCCATGCTGACTATCCCTGATCAAACCTTGCCTCCCTAAATGGAGATAATTCTCTCCTTTTAGAATTTTCTCCAATAGTTCTTTAGCACTGATGTGAAACTCACTGGTCTGTAGGTCCCTGCTTTATCTCTGCCACCCTTCTTGAAAAGTGGAACCACATTAGCAGTCTTCTAAGATAATCATAGATAAAAGATACTGCAGATGCTGGAGAATCCGAGATAACAAGCATGGGGCTGGATGAACACAGCAGGTCAAGCAGCAT
>JAHRHZ010000012.1:4806538-4832753 GCA_024137785.1 Ginglymostoma cirratum
TGCTGCTTGGCCTGCTGTGTTCATCCAGCCCCACGCCTTGTTATCTTGGATTCTCCAGCATCTGCAGTACCTTTTATCCCTGTGCATGTAACCCAGTTTTATTTTGTTAGATTTTATCTTGTTGGAGATTGTTATTTGGATGACTTTCTGTTGTGTGAATGTTGTTTGCCATATCACCCAAAACAGCATTCACCCTTCACTTTACCAAAAAAGTTAGTGCAAGGAACCTATGAAGGATACCACTAACATTGAGACCATCTGATCATCTGTCTCTGCCATATTTCTTCCCTCCCCTATTACACTATAACAAGGTTTCTTTAAAGCTGCCCTGAACCTTGCATTATTCAGATATCTAAGGGATCATTCTGTCCATGAGATCCACCTGTTTCTCCCTCAACCCTAATCCTGCTAAACTGCTTACTATGCAACTGACTTCTAGTTCCTACACTACTTGATGTTAATAATAGTTCTCTCTTCAGATACTATCTTCAGGCAAATGAAATTATGTTTATTGCAGGTGAAATGGAGATTTCATACACAAAAATGTTTTGCTACAGTTATACAAAGCGTTGCTTGGACCACATCCTCTGGATTGTTTTGGCCACCTTAATTTAGAAAGGACATAATTGCATTAGAAGCATTTCAGACAGGATTTACTTGACTTATACCTTGTATGAGGTATTTATCTTGTGAGGAAAGGTTTGACAGTTTTGGCTTGGATCCAAAGTATAGAAGAATTACAAGTTATCTTATTGAAACTTGCGGGATTCTGAGGGGATTTGACATGATAGATGCTGAGATAATATGATTAATTCCCATGTGGGAGATATTAAAACTGTAGGGTCCATCTTAAAACCGACAAGGATCTCACTTAAAGTCAGTAGCCACACGACACCAGGTTATAATCCAACAGGTTTATTCGAAATCACAAGCTTCGAAGCATAGGAGCTATGCTCCAGAAGCTTGTGATTTCAAATAAACTTGTTGGGCTATAAATCAGGTGTCATGTGACTTCTGACTTTGCTCACCCCGGCCCAACACGGGTACCTCCACATCATGGATCTCATTTAAGATTGAGATAGAAAGATTTCTTTTTCTCTCAGAACATTGAGAATCTGTGGAATTTTTTTCCCAGAGAGCAGTGGAGGTGGGTTATTGAATATTAAGGCGAGGTAGGTGGAACTTAGACTAACAAGCAGTCAAAGGTTATTGAGGGTAGGCAGAAAGGTAGATTGGAGGCTACAATTAGATCAGCAGTGATTTTCAGGAATATCTGTACAGGTTTGAGATGCTAAACAGCTTATTCCTGATCGTAATTTATATGCTTGCCATGCCCCTCTCTCTCCTTAAATCTGCCATTATCACTCCTTTTGCTTATTTTAAAATATCCTTGACCCCACTTGTAAACTACAATCCCATCTCCAACTTTTTTTTAAATTAAGTCCTTGCACGTATTTTCACCTCCCATGTTTGAATTTCTCCAACAGCTTTATTCCCTTGATTTACTAAAATTGCTTTTTCAAAGTACTAAATTACATTTTCTGTGACTGTGGCAAAGGTAAACAATCCTTCTTATCCTCTTTAACCTATCGGCAGTCTCTGACATGTTTGAACCCATCATCCCGTTCCAAAACTTCACCATTTTATGCCATTTTAAGCAGCTCAGTGGTTAGCACTGCTGCCTCCCAGCACCAGGGACTGGGGCTGGATTCTAGCCTTGGGCGACTGTGCAGACTCCACACAGACATTCTCCCTGTGTCTGTGTGGGTTTCCTCGGGTGCTCCGGTTTCTTCCCACAGTCCAAAGATGTGCAGGTTAGGGTGGATTAAGAGGTGCAGGGTTGCAGGGATAGGGTGAGATGCTCTTCGGAGGGTCGGTGTGGACTTGTTGGACTGAATGACCTGTTTTCACTTTGTAGGGATTCTGTGATTTTTTTTTTTATAAAAATAGGGACGGCACAGTGGCTCAGTGGTTAGCACTGCTGTCTCAGAGTGCCAGGGACCCGGATTCAGTTCTAAACTTGGCAACTCTGTGTGGAGTTTGCACATTGCATGGGTTTCCTCCGGGTGCTCCGGTTTCCTCCCACAGTCCAAATGTGTGCAGGTCAGGTGGATTGGCTACGCTAAATTGCCCATATTGTTCAGATATGTGTAGATTAAGTGGGTTACAGGGAAAAGGGGTTAGGGGGATGCTCTTTGGAGGGTCATTGTGGACTTGTTGGGCCAAAGCGCCTGTTTCTATGAGATGGATAGGCTCTATTGTTCTCTAATCTTAGCAAATTGTTTGCAATAGCTACTATTCCTGCTCCCATACTTTTAACTCCAGTGTGCCCTACAGATACAGATTGCCCCTCTTTTTTTCCTAATCTTCATGCTGCCCCTTGACAACGACATCCAAAGGCATGTTGAATTTCACATGTACACTGAGAACACGCAGCTGTGTCTCACCACAAGCAGTCTTAATTCCTACACTCTTGCTAAATTATTGGGCTGATTGACTGACTTTCAGTATTGAATAAAGAGAAATTTCCTTCACTTACTGCATAAACTTGTCTAAAAGTCAGTTCTGTTTAAATGTTGATCCCATGAGTTTTGGGCTAAAACGATATGATTTTCATAATTTATGAGTTGACTTTTTTTTAGGGATCAAACTACTTGTAGTTATTAATTAATAATGCCATCATTACATGTAATTGCTGCAGCTCATAAATTTAAAGGCGTGCACTGGAACTTCAATTTTCCTTCCTTCCGCTAATTCTAGCCCACCATCACCAAACCAGTTGACAATGCTGACGTGTAACAAGTGATTTATTACTATGTCTTTGAAAAAGGAACACAAAGTATGCACGACTATTTAAAATAGAGAAAAAGATGGCAGAATGGATATCAGCTGCAAAACTATTCAACTCTAAACTTTCAGAAGTAAAGAAAGATGATATTTCAGAGTTCCAGGCCAGTATTAGGTGATGCATAAGATTCATGAAAAAGTGTGCATTTGATACTCCATCAGAAAACACAAATTCAGTGTACAGCAACTCAACAATAGTATCTTCAAATTCTACCCTTTTCTCATCCAACATTGACAGCCTGTCATTGGGCCTGTATTGGAAGTATGGATGAAACGCTGATGAAAAACGCTGATTTGTTCCAGCAAACAATATCGTCACTAAAATTATTTATAAAATGTCTGGCTACACAAAGCTGTTGATTACAGTGTTTCCATCTTGTATGACAGATGGCACAAATATAAAGCCAGTGATGATATTCAGATACAAAGTTCGAACAGCGTTGTCAATTGATTTGGAGATGGTGGGCTAGATTTAGCAGAAGGAAGAAAAATTGAAGTTCCTGCACATGCCTTTAGATCTATGAACTGCAGCAATTATGTGTTATTTTGGCATTATTAATTAATAACTACAAGTAGTTTGATCCTAAAAGGAATGTCAACTCTTATACAAATTATGAAAATTATATCTTTTTAGTCCAAAAGTCATGGGATCAACATTTACACAAAATTAACTTTTAAACAAGTGAAGGAAACTTGTGCTTATTCAAAGAAAAATTTCGGGCATTTTTGTTTTAGTTCACTTGTGGGACATAGGATTGCTGGCAGGGCCATTTACTGCCCATCCCTAGTGGCCCTGATAGGGTGGTGGTGAGCTTCTTGGCCTGCTGCAGTCAGTATGCTGTAGGCAGGCAACAATGCTGTTAGGGAGGGAATGCCAGGAGTTTGACTCAGCAGCAGTGATATATTTCCAAGTTGGGAAGGTGACTAGCTTGAAGGGATCTTGAAGATAATGGTGTTCCCATGTATCTTCTGCCCTTATTCTTCTAAATGGAAATGATCATGGGTTTAGGAAAAAAAAAATCAGAAATTGCTGAAGAAATTCATTACATGTGGCAGCATCTTTGGAGAGAAAACAGTTCTGAAGAAGGTTCTGAGAAATCAACATTAATTCTGTTTTCTATCCAGAGATGCTGCCGGACCTGCTGACTTCCTCCAGCAATTTCTGTTTTTGTTTGTTTTAGATCTCCAGTATCCATACTTCTTTGTCTTATATTAGTCGGTTTGAAAGCTATTGACTGTGTGTCTTTTGGCAAATGTCAGCAGTGCATCTTATAGATGGTACGTACTGCTGCCCCTGAGCAGCAATGATGGAGTCACTGTTTATGGAAATGGTGCCGGTGAAGCAAGTTGCTTTGTCCTGAATAGTGTCAAGCTTCTGGAGTGTTGTTGGAGCTGAACTAATTCAGAATGGAGAGTATTCAATCACGCTGCTGACTTACGTTTTGTAGATGGTGGACAGGCTTTGGGGAACCAGGAAGTACGTTACTGTTTGCAGGATTCCTAGCTCATGACCTGCTCACTTAGCCACTGTATCTTTATGATGTGGCAAATCCAGTTCAGTTTCTGGTTAATGGCTAACTCCCAGGACGTTGATGTTAGGGGAATCAGTGATCGTAAAGCCATTGAAGGCCAATGGGTGGTGGTTAGATCGTCTCTCATTGGAGATGGCCATTGCTTGGCATTTTGTGTGGCACAAATATTACTTACCACTTTTCAGCCCAAGCCATGATATTATCCAGGTCTTGTGCATTTAAATATGGACTGCTTCAGTATCTGAGGAGTTATGAAAAATCAGCGAATGTCCTCACTTCTGATCTTTTGCTGGAATGGTGGTCATAGCTGAAGCAGCTGACGATACCACCCTGTAGAACTCGTGCAGAGATGCCATAAAAGTGAAATGACTGCCTCCAACAACCACAGTCATCTTCCTGTGTCGGTATGACGCGAACTATTGGAGAATTTTCTTCTGATCCTCATTGACTCTAGTTTTGTGGGGACTTGTTAATGCCATGTTCAAAGGTGGCCTTGATGTCGAGGGCTATCACTCTCAACTCACTCCAGAATTCGGGTTCTTCTGTCCATGTTTGAACTAAGGCTGTAATGAGGTCAGGAACTGAGTAGCCCTGGAGGAACTCAAATTGGACGTCACTGTGCGGCCTACTGTTGAGCAGGTGCTGAGTGTAATCACTGTTGATGACACCCTCCATCACTTTACTGATTATTGAGAGTTGACTGATAACGTGATAATTGACTGACTGGATCCGATTTCTCTGACTTTTTGAGTACAGGACATACCTGAGCAACTTTTTATGTCAGGTAGCTGCCAGCATGGTAGCAGCAAATGTAGGAGCACAAGTCTTCAGTACTATTGTTGGAATGTTGTTGTAGCCCATAGCCATTGTAGTATTCAATGTCCGCAACCTTTTCCTGATATCATGTGGAGTGAATGAACTTGGCTGAAGACTGGCATCTGTGATAGAAACCTGGAAAATAGGAACAACAGTAGGCTATTCTGGCTTTTGAATGTACTCTGCCATTAAATATGATCATGGCTGATCATCCTACCCTGTTCCTGCTTTTGCCCTAAACCTTTAGATCTCTTTTGCCCTAAGAGCTATATCTAATTCCTGCTCGGAAACATTGAATGTTTTGGCCTCAACTGCTTAATGTGGCGGAGAATTTCACAGGCTCACCAATCCCTGGCGAAGAAATTTCTCCTAATCTCAGTCCTAAATTGCCTACCAGCAAACAAAGGAGATCCAGTATATGTGATCTATTTGATATGATATGTTTGGATTTCCAAAAGACTTTGACAAGGTGCCACACAGGAGGCTGCAAAATAAGATAACAGCCCATGATGTTAAGGACAGTAGTATGGATTGAGGATTGGCTGACTGGCAGCTAGTGATAAGTGGAGTTCTGCAGGGGTCGATATTGGGACCACAACTAGTCACTTTATACCTTAATTATCTGGTGCAGAAACTGATGACATTGTTGCTACGTTTACAGATCACACAAATATACGTGGAGGGACAAGTAGTATTGAGGAAGTGGGGAGGTTGCAGAAGGACTTGGACAGGCTACAGAGGTGGGCAAAGAAATGGCAGATGGGATACAATGTGGGAAAGTGTATTGTTATACATTTTGGTAGGAAGAATAGAGGTGTAAGCTATTTTCTAAACAGGAAAAGCTTCAGAAATCTCAAGCTTAAAGGGACTTGGAGCCCTGGTTCAGGATTCTCTCTAGGTTATTGTGCAGGTTCAGTTGACAATGTTGGCATTCATTTCAAGAGGGCTAGAAAACAAGGGCAGAGATGTACTGCTTAGGACGTATAAGGCTTTGGTCAGACCGCATTTGGAATATTGTAAGCAATTATGGACCCTGCATTGAAGGAACAATGTGCTGGCATTGGATGGGGTCCAAGAGGACATTTACAAAAATGATCCGAAGGATGAAAGGCTTGTCATTTGAGGAGTGGTTGAGCACTCTTGGTCCGCCCTTGATGGAGTTTAGAAGGCTGAAGGGCGATCTGATTGACTCATACCTAGATACAGTGGAGATGAAGATGCTTCCACTAGTAGGAGAGACTAGGATCTGACAGCACAGCCTCAGAGTGAAAGGACAACCCTTTAGAACTGAGATGAGGAGGAATTTCTTCAGCCAGAGGGTGGTGACTCTGTAGAACTCATTGCTGCAGAGGGCTGTGAAGGCCAAGTCATTGAGTGTATTTAAGACAGATGTGTTCTTGATTAGTGAGGAGATCAAGGGTTATGTGACCAAGGCAGGAGAATGAGGTTGAGAAACATATCATTTATGAGCAAATAGCATAGCAGACTCAATGGGCTGAATGGCCTAATTCTGCTCCTTTATCTTATAATCTACCTGTATCCTTTGACTGACCCCTGATTCTGGGCTCCATGGTCATCCTCCTGGCATTTACCCTGTCTACTTAGAATTTTCTATATTTCTATTCGATCGCCCCACTTTCTAAAATCCGGTGAATGTAGTCTAAACTAATCCCGTGTCAGTCTACCATCCCAGGAATGAGTCTTAAACCTTTGTTGCACTTTCTGCTTAGACAGAACATCCTTCCCCAGATAAGGAGATGCAAAATCGCATACAGTACTTCAAGTGGGGTCTTACCAAGGCCTTGTGCAGTTGCAGCAAGACGTTTTTCCTGTACTCTAATCCTTTTGCTATGAAAGCCAGCATACCTTTTGTTGCCTTCGCTGTCTGTTGCACCTGCATGCTTACTTTCAGTGAAATGTGTGCAAGGACACCCAGGTCTCATTGCACCACACCCTGTCCCAATTGATCCTCATTTTAGTGTTAAGCAACCTTCCTGTTTTTGTTATTAAAGTTGGTAACCTTACATTCATCCACATTTTATTTTATCTGCCATGCATTTGCCCACTCCCTCAATTTATTCCAAATTATGATGTGGAGGTGCGGGTGTTGGACTGGGATGGACAAAGTCAGAATTCACACGTCACCAGGTTATAGTCCAACAGGTTTATTTGAAAATACATACTTTTGGAATGTAGCCCCTTCGTCAGGTGAAGTGAGAGAGAAGCACACAGAACTTATAAGTGAAACATCAAAGGGTCACACAACTGATGAGAACGTACTGAACAAACCTAAGATGCTGTTAAATCTTTAATCAGTTAGAAGGTTTTAATTGCTTAATATGTATATGTAATTCCCTAAATTTCTTTCTTAAGTCTCTGTCCTCAGAACTCGAAGTTTTATCATTGTAAAGAAGAGGTGATATTTTAGGTCAGACTGCATGTTAGGTGTGAGGGCTTGTTTAGAATCTGTTTGTGCTTTGGTTTGGAGTCAGACTTGTTTTTATTTCTAAAATAGGAATTTCTAAAATGCCATATTGACTGACTGTCCATAAATTGTGTGCTTTTGGAACAAAATAGAATGTATCTGCAAATACACATTCCCCCGGAGAGATGGGAGAGTGAAAGAGTGAGAGAGAAGGGTGTGTGTGTGTGTGTGCGATGGGGAGGGTGAGAGAGAGAGGGTGTGTGTGCATGACGGGGGTGACAGTGAGTGCACGTGACGGGGGCGGTGACAGTGAGTGCGTGTATGTGTGCATGCTGCGGGGAGGGACTGTGAGCGTGCGTGTGACGGGGGTTGGGAGAGAGAGTGCGCAACGAGATGGGGGCTGGGGTTGGGGGAGAGAGAGAATGTGTGTGAGTATATAGTGTGGTGGGGTCACCTGTAGTGTGACATTAATCCAAGATCCCGGATGAGTCTGTCCTTGCGGGTACCGAACATGACGGTCAGTCTCTGCTTGGCGACTTTGCATTGTGTATCCTGAGGTCCACCTTGGAGGACATTTACCCAAAAATCGGAAGCTGAAAGACCTTCACTGCTGATGTGTTCCCCCACTGGGAGGGAACATTCCTGTCTGGCGATTGTTGCGCGGTGTCCATTCATCTGTTGTAGTGTCTGCATGGTTTCGCCAATATACCACGCCTCGGGGCATCTTTGCCTGCAGCATATAAGATAGACAACATTGGCTGAGTCACATGAGTATCTGCTATGCATGTGGTGGGTGGTGTTCCCACATATGATGGTAATGTCCGTGTCGAAGATTTGACATGTCTTGCAGAGGTTGCCATGACAGGGTTGTATAGTGTTATGGTCGATGTTGTCTTGAAGGCTGAGTAGTTTGCTGCGAACAATGGTCTGTTCAAGATTTGGCGGTTGTTTGAAGGCGTGAAGTGGAGGCGTGGGGAAGATCTTGGCAAGCTGCTCATCATCATCGATAATTTGTTGAAAGCTGTGAAGAACATGGCATATTTTCTCGGCTCCTGGGAAGTACTTGATGACAAAGGGTATCCTATCGGTCGTATCCCGTGTCCTTCTTCTGAGGAGGTCATTATAGGTTTTCGCTGTGGCACGTCAGAACTGGTGATCGATGGGTTGAGCATTGTATCCCATTCCTGTGAAGGCGGCCTTCCTCACCTTCAGGTGTCTGTTGCGTTCCTCCTCATCCGAACAGATCCTGTGTGTGCATAGGGCTTGAAAGAAATTTGGGAATTTACATATGCATGTTAATCAATTAAAACCTTCTAACTGATTAAAGATTTAACAGCATCTTAGGTTTGTTGAATACATCCTCATCAGTTGTGACCCTTTGATCTTTTACTTATAAATTCTGCATTCTGTGTGCTTATTTCTCACTTCACCTGACAAAGAGGCTACGCACCAAAAGTATGTGTTTTCAAATAAACCTGTTGAATTGTAACCTGGTATTGTGTGATTTTTGACCTTCTCCAAATCACACTGAAGCATCTCTGCATCCCTCTCACTGTTCACTCTTCCACCCAGTTTTGTGTTGCCTGCAAACTTGAAGATATTATATTTAGTCGCCTATTAATATATATTCTGAATAACGAGGGTCCAAGCACTGATCCCTGTGGTACCGGCTGCCAGTCAGAAAAGGATCCATTTATTCTACTCCTGTTTCCTGTCTGCCAGCTAGTTCTCTCTCCATGACAGTACAAAACCTCCAATCCGTTGTGCTTTAGCATGTAAAATTAATCTCCAATGTGGCATTTATTGAACACTTTCTGAAAGTCCAAGTAAACTGCATCCACTGGTTTCCCCTTTCAAATCAGAGATAACAGGTACTGCAGCTGCTGGAGAATCCGAGATAACAAGGTGTGGAGCTGGATGAACACAGCAGGCCAAGCAGCATCATAGGAGCAGGAAAGCTTGACGTTTCGGGCCTAGACCCTTCATCTGAAGGCCTGTTGTGTTCATCCAGCTCCACACCTTGTTATCCGCTTTCAAATTAACTGGTTATATCCTCATAAAATTCCAATAGATTTGTTGAGCATGATTTCCATTTTTTCCAATTACTGCGTTAATAAATCTTTTATAATGGAATCCAGCATTTTCCCTACTGCCCAAGTCAGGCTAACCTGTCTATAATTCCTGTTTTCTCTGTACCTTTTTAAAATAGTGGTGTTACATTAACTAACTACCAATTCATTGGAACTGTTCGGCAGTCTATATAGAATCTTGAAGGATGACCGCCAATGCATCTAGTGTTCTAGGAATGGTCTCCTGACCCAAAACATTAGCTCTGATTTCTCTCCCCAGATGCTGCCAGACCTCTGAGATTTTCTAGCAATTTCTGTTTTTGTTGGTATTTCAAAGGTCATTTTCTTGACTCTGGGATGTAGATTAGAGGGCCTTGGGATTTCTCGGTTAATGAGAAGACTGATTGATTGGTAGATGTTACAAACTACCGACTCCCATCTCTCCCTGGCAACCATCTGAGCCTGAGTGACAGTTTTCAACCTTAGCTTTATATTTGGCTAAGTACTCCAATCGAACTAACTATTTCCACTTCTGTTTAATATTGCCTGACTCTATCTGGCCCAGCTCATTCATGTCTTTGTAACTTCTAGAATTGACTTTTCCAATACACTTTTAGTCACCCTGTTATACTCTCGCTTTTATAGGGTTGTGGGTAACCTAAAAATTGCCACCCACATTCTTTCTCTGACTAAGTTCCTTTCACCCTTCAGCATGCTGATTGATATTGGCTCCTGGTTAAGCACTGTTTCAATTTAAAATTCTTCTTGTTTTCAAAATCTTCCATGCTCACATCTGTAATTTCTTCAACAACTATCATATATCTGTTCTTTTCTGATTATGGGCACTCGAGCATCGTGACTTTAATTGTTTCAACATTGAAGATCATGCCTTCAGCTGGCCCTGGCCTAAGTTTTCCTCATGTTCCTTCTTTGAGGCATTCCATTATGCATAAATTTTTTACAAAGCTTTCAAACATGTGCCCAAATAATGCCTTATGTGTCTCGGTGTCAAATTTTGTGATGTACCTGGAGATGGTTTATTACATTAGAGAAGTGGTATAAATTCAAATTATTTAATCTTCCATCAAGTCTAAGATTATTGAAGGTTGAGGTTGTTGAGGTTAGTTGGCTCGCCAAGCTGGTTTCTTGTTTCGCAGACGTTTCATTACCATGCTGGGTAACATCCTCAGTGCAGCCTCCGATGAAGCTTCTTGAGTGTTGTTGGAGCTGCACCCATCCAGGCAAGTGGGAAGTATTCCTGACTTGTGCCTTTATAGACAATGGACAGGCTGTTGAGAGTCGGGAGGCAAATTACTTGCTGCAGTATTCCTAGCCTCTGACCTTCTCCTGTAGCTACTGTGTTTATGTGGTGACTCCAGTTGAGTTTGAACACGGATTAACATTTGCATTTGCACTTGCATGTGGACTGATTTCAGTATTGAAGGAGTTGCAAGTGCTTCTGAACATAGTGCAATCATTGACAAATATCTCTACTTATGGAGGGAAGCTTATGGAGGGAAGGTTGTTAATGAAGCAGCTGAAGATGGTTGTGCCTAGAACACTCCTGTAAAGAACTCCTGCAGAGATGTCCTGGAGTGGAGTTAACTGACTTGCAAGAATCCCAACCTCAGAACTTGAGGAAGGGTCACCAGACCCAAAACGTTAACTCTTGTTTTCTCCTCCACAGATGCTGCCAGACCTGCTGAGCTTTTCCAGTAACTTTGTTTTTGTTTTTATAGCTAGGAAAATGTTAGTTTATATGCAGAAGATAGGGTGGGGGGAAGAGGCTAAGGAGTAAACAGTAGGTGGGAATAGAGCCAAAGAGAGAGAGAACAGTTGGACAGACAAAGGAATTGATAACGATCTGGCTAGGAGGGTGAAAAACTGTGAATGGGAACTGTTAGTGACTAATAATAGGTAATGTGCAATGCCCCACCATGGCACATCAGGCCATTGTATCAACAACGGAACTGACCTCATTTCATGTGGTGATCTGCACCCTCCTCCACTGCTTCCAAACTGATAGTCCCCCAGCCCCGCAAAGCTTGCTTCTACCTTCTTCCAAAAATACACAAACAGGATTGCCTGGGCAGACCTGTTGTTTCAGCCTGCTCCTGCCCTACTGAATTCATCTCTTCCTACCTTGACTCAGTCGTTTCTCCCCTGGTCCAGTCCCTGCCCACATACATCGTGATTCCTCTGACATTTTATGCCAGTTCCAGAATTTTCAGTTTACAGGCTCCAGCCACCTCCTGTTTACCATGGACATGCAGTCCCTTTACATGTCCATCCCCCACCAGGCTGGTCTTGGGGCTGTCTACTTCTTCCTGGAGCAAAGGTCTGAACTGTCCCCGGTCACCACCGCCCTCCTCCTCCTGGCCAAGCTCACCCTCACCTCAACAACTTCTCCTCTCATTTTCTTCAGGTCAGAGGGTTGGCCATGGGTGCCCACATAGGCTCAGTTATGCCTGTCTCTTAGTGGGGTACGTGGAACATTCCTTGTTCCAGTCCTATTCCCGCCACCACCTACAACTGGTTTTGGAGTAGATCTGTAGCTCAGGTTGTGAGTGTTGAATTCTTCTTCCTCTTGGTGTAGTTCCGTGTTGCGGCAGTGTGTTGTTGCCCTTTTAAATAGTGTTTACATGCAGCTTCGTTTGTGTGTGCTGGGATGGCTACTATTGAATCAATACCTGGTCTGTGTGTGTAGCTTTTCGGTGTACTTTCATTTGCAGTTCCCCATTTGTCTTGCGTTCTACCGTGAAGTCCAGGAATGGGAGCTGTTTGTTGTTCTTCTCCTCTCTGGTGAATCTTATTCTGGTGAGGGTGTTGTTTATAAGTTTGTGTGTCTCTTCTAATTTGGTCCGTTTAATGATGACAATGGTGTTGTCTTCGTAGCGTATCCACAGTTTAGGTTGGATTTGCGGAAGAACAGTCCTTTCCAGTCTTTGCATCACTGCTTCTGCTATGAGTCCGGAGATAGGTGATCCCATGGGTGTCCCGTTGATTTGCTCGTATGTTTGGCCATTGAAGGTGAAGTGGGTGGTCAGGAATAGGTCCAATCGTTTGGATGTCATGGTAGGGTGCAAGACAAATGGGGAACTGCAAACGAAAGTACACCGAAAAGCCACATACACAGACCAGGTACTGAATTTCAATAGTAACCATCCCAGCACACACAAACGAAGCTGCGTGCGAACACTATTTAAAAGGGCAACAACACACTGCAGCAACACGGAACTACACCAAGAGGAAGAAGAATGCCTCTTCCAAGTGCTCAAGGATAATGGATATCCAAAAAACTGGGTCAGAAGATGCCTACAAGAACAGCATCAGAAAGATTCTACATGCCCCAACATACACATCACACTACCCTACATCAGGAACACGTCGGAACCTACCACAAGACTCCTGTGACCGCTGGGCATCAGAGTGGCACACAAGCCCACATCAACCCTACGACAACTGCTCACCTGAACTAAAGACCCACTCCCCGCCATGGACAGGACCAACGTCATCTACAAAATCCCCTGCAGAGATTGCGAGAAACACTACGTCAGACAAACAGGAAGGAAACTAACAACAAGAGTACATGAACACCACCTGGCTACAAAAAGACACGACCAATACTCACTCATCTCAGTCCACATGGACAAGGAGAACCACGACTTCGACTGGGACAACACCAAGATCCCGGGACAGGCTAGGCACTCCACGAAGCATGCTATTAATAAACACATTGAACTCGACCCCTTATACGTTCCGCTATGAAGGAAAACCGGAAATGAGGCAATCCATCTCAACAGACCCCAGACGTTAAAAACCAGGCGGGAAAACACACTGACGCTTCATCGGAGGCTGCACTGAGGATGTTACCAAGCACGGTAACGAAATGTCTGCAAAACAACAAACCAGCTCGGCGAGCCAACCAACCGCAACAACCTACAACTCTTTCTTCCCTCTCTCATCCGGAACTGGAAAAGTTAATTGATTCCGCTTCCAAGTTCCACCCTGCCCTGTCTTTCACCTGGTCTATCACTGACTCCTCCCTTCCCTTCTTCGACATCTCTGTTTCCATTTCTGGGAATACGCTGGCCACTGATATCCAGTTTAACCCCACAAACTCCCACAGCTACCTGAACTATACTTAATCACACCCTGCTTCCTGTAAAGACTCCACTCCATTCTCTCATACCTCCATCTCCATTGCATATGTTCAGATGGGGCCAACTTTGACAAGGGAGCCTCTGAAATGTCCACCTTCTTCCTCAACCAAGGATTCCCCAACATCGATGTCGACAGGGCCCTCAACCGAGTTGGACCCACCTCCTGCATTTCCACTCTCACCCCCTCACTTCCCTCCTGCAACAGGGTTCCCCTTGTCCTTACCTACCATCCCACCAGCATCCACATCCAGAAGATCATCAGGTGCAGTTTCTGACACTTTCAGCAAGATGCCACCAGCAGACCCATTCCTCTCCCCTCGTTTGTCCGCCTTTCGCAGGGACCATTCCCTCCGGGACATGCTGGTCCACTTTTCTTTCACTCCGAACAACCCCCACAGCCCCACGGCTCCTTCTGCTGCAACCGCTGAGGGTGTAACACCTGCTCATTTACCTCCTCCGTCCCCAATATCCAAGGACCCAAACATACCCTCCAGGTGAAGCAGCACTTCACTTGCACGTCCCACAATCTAGTCTACTGCATGCGCTGCTCATAATGTGGTCTCTACATTGGGAAAATGAGGCTTAGACTGGGTGACCGCTTCACAGAACACCTATGTTCTGCCCTCAAAAAAGACCCTGAGCTTCCAGTTGCCTGCCACTTTAACACACTACCATTCTTCCTGACCAACATCTTTGTCTCAGGTTTGTTGCAGTGTTCCAGCGAAGCTCAGTGCAAGCTGAAAGAATAATACCTCATCTTCCGCTTGGGGACCCTGCAGCCTTCCAGACTCCATATCGAGTTCAATAATTTTCCAGCCTGAACTCTTCCATGCCCTAGCCCCCTACCCCACACATCAGGCCTTGTTATCACATAGTCTGCCATTACACACCGCCTATTGTTAGTCACAAACAGTCCCCATTAACAGCCAGACAACATCCTAGCCAGATCGTTATCAACTCTTTCGTCTGCGCAAATGTTCTTCTTTCTTTGGGCTCTATCCCCACCTATCACTTACTCCTTACCCCCTCCCCCCACCCTATCTTTTGCATATAAAAAAATTGAAACATAGAAGGTAGGAGCAGGAGGCGGCCATTTGGCCCTTCGAGCCTGTTCCACCATTCTTCACGATCATGGCTGATCATCCAACTCAGTAGCCTAGTTCTGCTTTCTCCCAATAACCTTTCATCCCGTTCGTCCCAAGTGCTATATCTAGTCGCCTCTTGAATACATTCAGTTTCTTAGATACATTTTCCTAGCTACCTTCAGTTCTGAGGAAGGGTCACCAGATCCGAAACGTTAACTCTGATTTTATTTCTTCACAGATGTTGCCAGATTTGCTGAGCTTTTCCAGCAACTTCTGTTTTTGTTCCCAGTGATTCCAGTTTTGTTAGGGCTTCTAGATGCCACGCCCGGTCGAATACAGCCTTGATGTCAAGGGATTGTCATTCTCATCTCACCTCTGTAATTCAGATCTTTTGTCCATGTTTGAACCAAGGCTGTACTGAGGTCAGGAGCTGAAAGGCCCTAGCGGAACCCAAACTGGGCATCAGTGAGCATGTCACACACAGTGAGCATGTGCTGTTTGACTGTACAGTGATGACACCTTCTATCATTTTACTGATGATCGATAGTAGACTGATTGGACGGTAATTGGCTGTGTTGGATTTTTCCTGTCCTTTGTGTACAAGACATACTTGGGCAATTTTCCACACTGCCAGTGTTGTAGCTGTACTGGAAGAGCTTGGCTACGGTAGTGGCAAGTCCTGGGGCGCTGTCTGTGATGTTGGGAACCAATGGAGGAGGCTGAGATAGGTCATCCACCTCAGTCCTTCTGCTGAAGATTGTTGTGAATGGTTCAGCATTATGTTTTGCACTTGTTGGGTTCTTCCATCATTGTGGATGGGGATATTTGTGGAGCCACTGCCGCCTCAAGTGAGTTGTTTAGTTGTCTACCAACATCGTAACTGAATATGGCAGGACAACAGAGATTACATCTGATCCATTGGTTGTGGGATTGCTTAGCTCTGTCACCTGCTGCTTTTGCTGTTTGGCATACAAGTCATCCTGTTTGCTTCATGAGGTTGATGCCTTATTTTTTGGGTGTACTTGGTCTTCTGACATGCCCTCTGGCACTCTCAATTGAACCTGGGTTGATCCCCTGCCTTGATAGTAATGGTTAAGTGTGGAATACGCTGGACCATGAGGTTGAAGGTTGTGCTGGATGGCCCACAATGCCTCATAGATGCTAAACCTTGACTTGCTAGATCTGTTCAAAGTCTGTCCCATTTCATATGGTGATAGTGTCACACAGGACAATGAAGGTTATTCTCAATATGAAGGCACGACTTTGTCTCCACAAGGATTATGTGGTGGTCGTTCTTAATGATTCTATTGAGGACAGATGCATCTGCTGCTGGGAGATTGGCGAGGATGAGGGCAAGTATGTTTTTCCTCACCACCTGTGTAGACCTAGTCTGGCAGCTTTGTTCTTTAGGACCTGACCAGCTTGACCAGTAGTGCTGTTGCTGAGCCACGCTTGGTGGTGCATGTTGAAATCCCCACCCAGAGTTCATTTTGCATCCTTGCCACCCTTATTGCTTCCCCCAAGTGCATTTTAACAGGGGGAGTATTGATTCATCAGCTGAGAGAGAACAGACTATTGTTACCAGCAGGAGGTTTCCTCATGCATGATTAACCTGAAGCCATGAGACTTAATGGGGTCTGGAGTGGCTTGCCACGCCATTTCAGAGGGCAGTCACATGTAGGCCAGACCAAGTGAGGACGGTAGATTTCCACCCCTGAAGGACATTCGTGAGTCAGATAGGTTTTTCCGACAATCAGCAATAATCTGATGAGTCGACTGATCAACAAACATCAGTAAATTCTTAATTCCAGATATTATTCATCGAATTCAAGTTCCACTATCTACTGTGGCAGGATTCAAACCCAGGCCCCAGAATGTTAGCTGAATTTCTACATTAATAGTCTAGCAGTAAAACCACTTATGCCAACAACTGCCCTTAATTACAAATCACCTCAATCGTGTAGATTGAGCAAATCAAATCAGTAGCAACACCCTGGAGGGGGGATTATTGGAGGATAGTTTTATGCATCAACATGTTGAGGAATCAACGAGAGAAAAAGACATCCTGGACTTGGTGTTGTGTAATGACGAAGTACTAATTGACAGTCTAGTTGTGTTAGGCCTTAAGGAAGAGTGCCCACAGTAGGATAACGTGGATTAAGATGGAGAGTGATGTAGTTGTTTCTGAGACTAGGGGTTTCAATTTAAATAAGGAAAGTTACAATGCGATGAAATGCGAGCTAGCTATGATAAATTCAGCACCATTGTTTAAAGGGATAATGGTAGATAGGCAGTGACAAACTTTGAAGTGTGCATACGTGATCAGCAAAGGTTGTTCATCCAGTCTTCTATTAAATTAAAACTGGAAATGTGGCCAGATCATAACACAGCAAGTGAAATTAAGAATAGTGCTAACCCAAGGAAGAGGCATTCAAATTGGCCAAAAAATCCGACAGACCTTAGGATTGGGGACAGCCTAGATTCCGTCAAAGAGAGACTGAGAGGGAGAATAGAGTACAAGAGTAAGCTTGCAGGGTGGTGCAAATGGATAAACAAAGAACAAAGAAAACTTACAGCCCAGGAACAGGCCCTTCGGCCCTCCAAGCCTGTGCCGATCCAAATCCACTGTCTAAACCTATCGCCCAATTCCTAAGGATCTGTATCCCTCTGCTCCCCACCTACTCATGCATCTGTCCAGTCGCACCTTAAATGAATCTACCGTGCCTGCCTCTACTACCTCTGCTGGCAACGCATTCCAGGCACCTACCACCCTCTGTGTAAAGGACTTTCCATGTGTATCCCCCTTAAACTTTTCTCCTCTCACCTTGAACGCGTGACCCCTCGTTATTGAATCCCTCACCCTGGGAAAAAGCTTATCTCTATCAACCCTGTCTATACCCTTCATGATTTTGAAGACCTCAATCAGGTCCCCCCTCAATCTCCTTTTTTCTAATGAAAACAATCCTAACCTACTCAACCTCTCTTCATAGCTAGCACCTTCCATACCAGGCAACATCCTCGTAAACCTTCTCTGTACCCTCTCCAAAGCTTCCACATCCTTTTGGTAATGTGGCGACCAGAACTGTACACAGTATTCTAAATGCGGCCGAACCAAAGTCTTGTACAATTTTAACATGACCTGCCAGCTCTTATACTCAGTACCCCGTCCGATGAAGGCAAGCATACCATATGCCTTCTTGACCACTCTATCCACCTGTGCAGCCACCTTCAGGGTACAATGGACCTGAACTCCCAGATCTCTCTGCTCATCAACTTTTCCCAAGGCTCTTCCATTTACAGTATAGTTCGCTCTAGAATTAGACCTCCCAAAATGCATCACCTCACACTTGCCCGGATTGAACTCCATCTGCCACTTCTCCGCCCAACTCTCCAGTCTATCTATATTCTCCTGTATTCTTTGACAATCCCCTATGCTTTCTGCTACTCCCCCAATCTTCGTGTCAGCTGCAAACTTACTGATCAGACCACTTATGCCCTCTTCCAGATCATTTATGTATATCACAAACAACAGTGGCCCCAGCATTGATCCCTGTGGAACACCACTGGTTACCTTCCTCCATTTCGAGAAACTCCCTTCAACTACTACTCTCTGTCTCCTGTTGCTCAACCAGTTCTTTATCCACCTAGCTAGAACACCCTGCACACCATGTGACTTCACTTTCTCCATTAGTTTACGATGGGGAACCTTACCGAACGCCTTACTAAAGTCCATGTAGATGACATCTACAGCCCTTCCTTCATCTATCAACTTGGTCACTTCCTCAAAGAACTCTATTAAGTTAGTAAGGCATGATCTCCCCTGCACAAAACCATGTTGCCTATCACTGATAAGCCCATTCTTTTCCAAATATAAATAGATTCTATCCCTCAGTACCTTCTCCAGCAACTTTCCCACCACTGACGTCAGGCTTACTGGTCTGTAGTTACCTGAAATATCCCTACTAACCTTCTTGTGCAGGGGGACAACATTAGCAACTCTCCAGTCCTCCGGCACTTCACCTGTGTTTAAGGATGCTACAAAGATATCTGTCAGGGCCCCAGCTATTTCCTCTCTCGCCTCCCTCAGCATCCTGGGATAGACCCCATCCGGCCCTGGGGAATTTGTCCACCTTAATATCCTTTAGCCTACCCAACACATCTTCCCTCCTTATGTCAACGTGATCCAGAGTAAACAAACTTCTATCTCTAATCTCAACATTCATCATGTCCCTCTCCTCAGTGAACACTGATGCAAAGTAATCATTGAGAATCTCACCCATTTTCTCAGGTTCGACACAAAACCTTCCTTCCTTATCCTTTAGTGGACCAACCCTTTCTCTAGTTACCCTCCTGCTTCTTATATATGAATAAAAGGCCTTGGGATTCTCCTTAATTCTGTTCGCTAAAGTTATTTCATGACCCTTTTTAGCCCGCTTGATTCCTCGTTTAAGATTGGTCCTACTCTCCCGATATTCCTCCAAGGACCGTTCTGTTCTTAGCTGCCTGGACCTTATGTACGCTTCCCTTTTCCTCTTGGCTAGTCGCACAATTTCTCCTGTCATCCACGGTTCACGAATCTTTCCTTTCCTATCCCTTGTTTTCAAAGGGACATGTCTATCCTGCACTATCTTCAACCTATCTTTGAAAGCCTCCCACATATCAAATGTGGACTTCCCTTCAAATAGCTGTCCCCAATCCACATTTCCCAGCTCCTGCCGAATTTTGATATAATTGGCCTTGGCCCAGTTTAGTATTCTTCCCTTAGGACCACTCTCATCTTTGTCTACGAGTATTCTAAAACTTACAGAATTGTGGTCACTATTCCCAAAGAAATCCCCCACTGCAACTTCTACCACCTGGCCTGGCTCATTCCCCAACACTAGGTCCAATATGGCCCCTTCCCTAGTTGGACTATTGACATACTGCTCTAGAAAACTTTCCTGGATGCTCCTTACAAATTCTGCACCATCCAGACCTCTGACACTAAGTGTATCCCAGTCAATGTTGGGAAAATTAAAATCTCCCATCACCACCACCCTGTTACCTCTACATCTTTCCATAATCTGTCGACCTATTTGTTCTTCTACCTCACGCTCACTGTTGGGAGGCCTGTAGTACAGCGCCAACAATGTAACTGCACCCTTCTTATTTCTCAGCTCTACCCATAATGCCTCACTGCTCAAGCCCTCCATAGTGCCCTCCTTTAGCACAGCCGTGATATCATCCCTGACCAGCAATGCAACTCCTCCCCCTCTTTTACTTCCCTCCCTGTCCTGTCTGAAGCATCTATATCCTGGGACATTTAGTTGCCAATCATCCCCTTCCTTCAACCAAGTCTCTGTGATTGCAATAACGTCATACTCCCAGGCACTAATCCAAGACCTAAGTTCATCTGCCTTACCCACTATACTCCTTGCATTAAAGTATATGCACTTCAGCCCACCAGTTCCTTTGCGTTCATCTGTTCTCTGCCTACTCTTCCCCTTGGTAATGCTAACTTCATGATCCTTACAGTCTCTAGTTTCCACCTCACTGTCTACTAGTCTTCTCCTCTGGCTCCCAGACCCCTGCCACATTAGTTTAAACCCTCCCCAACAGCCCTAGCAAAAACTCCCCCTAGGACACTAGTTCCAGTCTGGTTCAGGTGTAGACCATCCAATTTGTAATAGTCCCACCTTCCCCAGAACCGGTCCCAGTGTCCCACAAATCTGAACCCCTCCCTCCTACATCATCCCTCAAGCCACGTGTTCATCCTGCCTATTCTTTCATTTCTACCCTGGCTAGCACGTGGCACTGGTAGCAACCCTGAGATCACTACCTTTGAGGTCCTCCTCTTTAACTTCTCTCCTAGCTCCCTGAATTCTGCTTTCAGGACCTCATCTCGTTTTTTACCTATATCATTGGTGCCTATATGCACCACAACAACTGGCTGTTCACCCTCCCTTTTCAGAATGCTCTGTAGCCGATCGGTGACATCCCTGACCCGAGCACCTGGGAGGCAACATACCATCCGGGAGTCCCATTTTCGGCCACAGAACCGCCTATCTACTCCCCTTACAATAGAATCCCCTATGACTGTGGTCCTATGAGTCTTTTTCCCGCCCTTCTGAACAGCAGTGCCCACCATGGTGCCATGATCCGGGCAACTGCTGCCCTCCCCTGGTGAGCCATCTCCCCCAACAATATCCAAAATGGTATACCTGTTTTGGAGGGAGATGACCGCAGGGGACACCTGCATTGCCTTCCTGCTCTTTCTCTGCCTTTTGGTCACCCATTCACTGTCTCCCTCAGCAATCCTAATCTGCGGTGTGACCAATTCATTAAACGTGCTATCCACGACCTTCTCAGCATCGCGGATGCTCCGCAGTGAGTCCACCCGCAACTCCAGAGCCGTCATGCGGTCAAACAAGAGCTGCAGCTGGACACACTTCCTGCAAGTGTAACAGTCAGGGACGTCAGTCACGTCCCTGATCTCCCACATCAAGCAAGAGGCACATGCCACGGGTCTGAGGTCCCCTGCCATTGTAAGCCTTAGCTCTGACTCAACTAACTAATACCAAACAATGCACTTAAATATATTAAAAAAAAACACAAACCTTACCTTGCAGAGTCCTTTTCTTCTGGTTAGAGGAGGAGGGTGGGAGGGAGATGCTACACGTGTAGCATCTCTGGTTTAGCTGCTGCCCAAATATATACTAATTCCTTACCTTCCTCACAACCTCCTGGTCTCCAACGTCACCTCTGCTCCGTCTTCCGCCGCTCCCGGTGAGGAAAAAAACCGCTCGCCGCTCGAGGTAAGTTTTTAAACCATCTTACCTTCCCGTCAGGCCTCTGGTGCTCGCTGCCGCTCTTCCCGCTTCGAACTGCCGCCGACACCAAAATGAAGTAAAAGCTTCTATAGGTTCATGAAGAGAAAAAGATTGGTAAAGACAAATATGGGTCCCCCAAGATTAGAATCGGAGGGAGATTGAAAATAGGGAACAAAAAGATGGCAGACCAATTAAATTAATACTTTAGTTCGGTCTTCACAAAGGCAGACACAAATATGATCCCCTTAAAGCCACTCACCACCCTGACTTGGAAATATATCACCGTTCCTTCACTGGCCATGGGTCAAAATCCTGGAATTCCCTCCCTTAGGGCATTGGGGCTCTACTATAGTACACAGACTGTGGCAGTTCGAGAAGGCAGCTCACCACCACCTCCTCAAGGGCAACTAGGGATGGGCGATAAATGCTGGCCAGCCAGTGATGCCCGTGCCCCACAAATGATTTTTTTTTAATCCCAAATATGTAGGGGAAGCACTAGGCCTAATGAGAAGGAGGACCTGAAAAAAATTAATATTAGTTTCCCGAACACCATTTCCCTAATAATGGCAGATAAATCCCCAGGTCTTGATAAGTTTCATCCCAGAGTACCTGAGGCATTGGCTCTAGAAATAGAAAATGTGCTAGTTGTCATCTTCCAAAATTCAGTAAACTCTGGAAACATTTCTTTGGATTGGAGGGTAGCTAATGTAACTCCATTATTTAAGAAGGGAGGCAGAGAGAAAACAGTATATAGACCAGTTAGCTTGACATCAGTAGTGGGAAAAATGCTACAGTTAGTTGTAAAAGATTTAATAGCAGAGCACTTGGAAGATAGTGACAAGATCGGACATGGCATGGATTTACGAAGGGGAAGTTGTGCTTGTCCAATCTGCTGGAATTTTTTGAGGATGTACCTAATTGAGTGATGAAGGAGGTCAGTGGGTGTGGTTTACTTGGATTTTCAAAAGACTTTTGATAATGTCCCACACGAGATCATTCAAAATTAAATGGTATTAGGGGTCATGTAGGCATAAATGGATCAATTTCTGAGTGGCTTTTCATGATATGGCTATTTACAGTATATATTAAATCAGGAAACTATGTCATATTTCCCAGTGTTCGGGTGACACAAAGCTGGATGGGAGGCTATGCTGTGAGGAGGATGCAGAGAAGTTTGAGTGTGATTTTGGCAAGTTAAGTTAGTGGGCAAATATATGGCAGATGTGGTATGATGTGGATACATGTGTGGTAGGTAGATTATGATTTGAATGGTGATAGACTGAGAAAGGGGGAGGTACAATGAGATCTGGGTGTCCTCAAACACTAGGAGAGTAAGCATGCAGGTGCAGCAGGCGGTGAATAAGGCAACTGATATTTTGATCTTCACAGCAAAAGGATTTGAGCACAGTAGCAGGAATGTCTTGCTGTGACTGTACAGGGCACTGGTGTGACCATACCCAGAGTATTATGTACCTTTTTGATCTTCTTATCTGCAGAAGAATATTCTGGCTGTTGAGGGAATGCAGTGAAGTTTTCCCAGTCTGATTCCTGGATGCCAGGACTGATGTACAGGGAGAAACTGGATATTCGTAGAGTTTAGAAGAATGTTGTAGAATTTCATTGAAACCTACAAAGTTATAACAGAGTTAGACAGGATAGATGCAGGAAGGATGTTCTCTGACCAGAGAGTCCAGAATCAGGAGTCACGGCCTATGAATGCAGGGTAGACTTTTTAGGACAGTGTCCTGCATGATTGAATCTTAACCCTTGCTGTTATTTCTTCTCATGATACAAAATAACTTTCCACTGACATTCCTACACATTTCCTATTATCTGTATAATAAACTTCTGAAAATGATATTCTAGGACTTCTACATCCCTCTGCATCTCCGAGCTCTGCAATCTCTCACCATTTAGATAATATGCTTGTTGTTTATTCTTACTGCTGAAGCGGACAATTTCATTTTCACATGTTATATTTATTTTCCAGCTCTTCACCCACTCACTTTCCCTATCTACCTTCCTCTCCTCTACCCTCCTTGTGTCTTCTGCACAACTTGTGTCGAGAAGACGTAAGTATGTCCAGAAGAGTTAGCATCGATAATATTGAAAGAACACTTTCAGAATTTCTCTTATTAAAATTTAAATACTGTTGTGTTTCTAGGTTCGTACAATGGCAAGTGCTGGAGGGCCTGATAATTTGGTTCTGCTGGATCCTGTAAAATACAAAGCCAAGTCTCGCTGCCCTGAATCTTCAGGGGGTGATGAAAATAGTTCACATCCCAAATGGCTGACTGGGGAGCAAGAATTTGAAGCTTTAATGAGAATGTTGGATAACCTGGTAAGTCCAGTAAGGGAAAGCTTCTGATTTTTCAGGAGAATGATAGATGATGGTTCGGTGACTTAGTTAAACTAACCGAGACTGTTTCAAGTAAAGATTCATTCCTTGTGTTTCTGTGATATACCGTTTCTGCATAAAGGCACTATTATAAATCAAGTTATTGCACTTCTAGAGGAATCCTAATTAGCAGTATGCAGTTTTGAAAATTCAGAGTAGTATATTAGAATATTTAATCAGGCAGAGATTTCATTCCTGAGGGTGTCTGCCACTTGATTCTGTTCATATTGGCATATTATTCATATTAGGTTTTGGTTCTTGGAAGCATTCACTGAAACTTATTTTGTGCTTGTAAAGTTGTGTTGTCTAGATTGGAGAATATAATAGTAAGTAGTGTAGCAGTTATGGTACTGAACTAATAATCCAGAGGGACCAACTCTGGGGATGATGGTACAGTAGTAATGGTACTGGATTGGTAGTTCAGAAACCCAGGAAAGTACTCTTGGGACATGGATTCAGATTCCACAGTTGCAGCTGGTGGAAAGCTGAAGCTTAAAGGCTTGTCTGCGTAATTGTGACCATGAGCCATCATTGTTATAAAAACCCATCTGATTCACCAAGGTCCTTTTCAGGGACAAAAACAGAAGTTGCTGCAAAAGCTCAACAGGTCCGGCAGCATCTATGAGGAAAAATCGGAGTTAGAGTTTCAGGTCCGATGACCCATCCTCAGATCTGATGGTAGCTAGGAAAATGTTGGTTTATATGCAGAAGATAGGGTGGAGGGAGAGGGTAAGAACTAAATGATACGTGGGGATAGAATCCACAGAGAGACAAGAACAGTTGAACAGACAAAGGAGTTGAAAACGATCTAGCTAGGATGTTGTCTGGCTGTTAATGGGGACTGTTAGTGACTGACAATGGGTAGTGCATAGTGGCTGACTATGTGATAACAAGGCCTGGTGTATAGGTTAGGGGGCTAGGACGTGGGAGAGTTCAGGCTCTAAACTTATTGAACTTGATATTGAGTCTGGAGGGCTACAGGGTCCCCAGGTGGAAAATGAGATGTTGTTCCTCCAGCTTGCATTGAGCTTCACTGGAACCTTGCAGCAAGTCTGAAATAGAGATGTTGGCCAGGAAACAGGGTGATATGTTAAAGTGACAAGCAACTGGAAGCTCAGGGTCTTTTTTTGCAGGCAGAATGTAGATGTTCTGCGAAGTGGTCATCCAGTCTACACTTTGTTTCCCTAGAGTAGAGGAGACCACATTGTGAGCAGTGAATGCAGTAGACTACATTGTGGGACGTGCAGGTGAAGCACTGCTTCACCCAGAAGGTATGTTTGGGCCCTTGGACACTGGGGACGGAGGAGGTAAATCAGCAGGTGTTACACCTTCGGCGGTTACAGAGGAAGGTGCTGAGGGGGCTTATTCAGAATGAAAGAAGATTGGACCAGGGTGTCCCAGAGGGAACGGTCCCTGGGGAAGGTGGAGAAGGGAGGGGAGAGGAAAACGTGTCTGCTGCTGGCATCTCGCTAGAGGTGGCAGAAACAGTGCCCGATGATCTTCTAGATGTGTATGTTGGTGGGATGGTAGCTAAGGACAAGGGGATTCCCATCACTGTCACAGGAGGGAAGTGATGGGGTGTAAGTGGAAGTGCAGGAGATGAGACAGACTCGGTTGAGTGCCCTGTCGACAGCGGTGTTGGGGAATCACCAGTTGAGGAAGAAGGTGGACATTTCAGAGGCTCCCTTGTCAAAGTTGGCCTCATTTGAACATAGGTCAGAAATCACATGACACCAGGTTATAGTCCTAACAGGTTTATTTGAAAACACACACTTTCAGAGTCTTACTCCTCCAGGTGTTATTGTGAGAGGTAGTATCAGACACAGAATTTATAAATAAAAGATTAAAGGGTCACACCATTGATGAGGATGTACTAAACAAACCTGAGATGCTGTTACATCCTTAATCAGTTAGAGGGTTTTAATTGATTAATATGTATATGCAAATCCCTGATAACAAGGCGTGGGGCTGGATGAACACAGCAGGCCAAGCAGCATCATAGGAGCAGGAAAACTTGACGTTTCGGGCCTAGACCCTTCATCAGAAAAAAATTTTTTTCTGATGAAGGGTC